>UELW01000889.1:5383833-5983833 GCA_900490495.1 Danionella dracula
CATTGCAGAGGGTTATGGGAAACAGAGTCCCACTCTCCAGCTGCTAAATATTCTTGATAAATAATTTATGTAAATGAACAAATAAAGCACGATTAAATCATGAGACAGGGAATTCTTAAAATCTGACCACCTACTTTACTTCTTGCACTATGATCGTGGCACACGAAAATGAAAATAAGCACACGCCTGAATAGACTTTTATCATGATAATCACATGTTCTTGCTTTAAAACTCACAGCAGCTTAAAGCATTCCCTAAGAAGGACTGACAACCGGTTCTTTCAGATAATGACTGTTATGAGTTATATCAGCAAACAAAGAACAAATAAGGCAAAAAGTTCAAGCTGCTTTACCATTTCCTTTTTGAATATGAATTTATAAATAGCTCTTCTGTGACCTTGTGTAAACCTGCTGTATAGAGCTGATGATTGTAAAATGAGATTGTTTCTCATCAGTCAGTACGAAATGAAATTTTTTGTTATAGTTTGTTATGTGTAAAAGATTTTTTATTTATTTTGTCTAGCTTGGATAGGACAGTAGCCTGACAAAAACAGTAAGAAGAGAGGAAGCAGGATTTGGAAGAGACCATGAGCTCAGGATTCAAATGCAGTTCTGATGCGCAGATGTGTCTTAAATATGGCATTCCAGTGAGCAGGAATACTTGAACTAATTTAACTGAGAAAGAAGCAGATGAAGGGCATTTAATAACGAGTTATTTCTTACCTGTCTGTACTCAGACTCTCTGCCACCCAGCACTTGAAGAACATAGCTGATTCGGTCCCCTCTCATTGGTGGAACACTGTCCCATGTGACCTCGCAGTTGTTTCCCTCCAGCTGAACAACTCTTGGAGCTGAGAAGAAGACAAAACCATTTAAAAAAAAATGCTTTGACTTACGTAACATCAATTGATTAACATTACTTTTAATAATATTAATGATAAGCAGTTGAAAGAGGTGGGTGGAAGGTTTGATCATTAGACAACGAACACATAGTAGATTAAGGATTTTTCACCACAAAAACACCTTTAATTGGTGTATAGTACAATTGGTGTATAGAACAGTGATTCTTCGCCTAGATATTTCTCAGAGATGACATTTAGCAGATATTGTGATTGCCTTCACATTATTTCTTACGAATGAAAAGCAGTTTGTAACTTCTTCTTCACTAACCAGCAGGTGGATCTCCATATTCAAAGCTTAAAAATAAACTAAAATATCTAGCTTACTAACTGATTACAGATAAGTAAACCTTGTTAGAATATGATTTAAACATAATTAATAATATGACTTAACTCACTCTCAATCAAATAAATCTTTCAACCCCTCTCTAGCAAATAAAGCATCTAAAATAAAAAAAAAATAACACAATTCTTATTACATTGAATTCAAGAGTTTGTAGATCAGTCCAAACACTGTGTTACCTTTGAGTGTTTGTGGCACAGATTTGCTGGTGCTGAAGGTGTGAGTTTCTGAGAATGCCCCTTCGCCAGCTTCGCTCACCGCCTGGATCCGAAACCGGTACCTGCTCGACTCGTTCAGCCTCTGCAGCCTGAAGGCGTGGCTTGGACCTCGGTAAACCACCACAAACCTGACGCAAGAACAAAAGCTTGTCAGTTTTAAAGGATTTTAACAGACTGGTCCCATAATGCCTCCCCGATGCTGTCCTGATATACACACAAGCACATTCCCTGAGGTCAGATACAGCCAGCACCAAACCTGTCATGTTTTGGATTTAAAAATAAGGGAATTAGTCTTCACAAATACGCCAACTTTTTCTGCTTCCAGCTGAGCTGTTTTTTAATTAAAAATACTGTATGGGTAAATATTATGCTAATTAAATTTAAACATTACTCATTTAAGGATTCCTGCACTTTAAAACTATTGCAATGTAAGGTAATCCATACAATTAATAAATTATGGGTTTTCCCTGCTATGAACTATTAGAATGGATGTTCGGTGATTGAGCCTCAGTAACACGTGTTTGATTGATTGGCTACTTAGATGTCAACCCACATTTACAAGCCAAAGCAGTAATTACTCGGCAGAAAACAAACATTTACATGATTGTTGAAAGTGTGTTTTAGCGTTTCCCCTGGAACTCATATGTTGTTAAAATATAGTGGTACAGCTTAATATGCAGCATCATAGTGTTCGTTCATGAAAAATCAGACGTTTGGTGTGTGAAAACGGCAAAATGCATGCATCATGGACCCTCAATGCATGAGAGTTGAGCCTCGACATCTGTTTTATAGGGGACGATACTAAAACTAGAGGAGGACAGGAAAGATGGGTAAAATACAGCAGCCTCCCAGCCATTTCCCAGACTTTAGAATTTTTCCAATTTAATCTCAGCTATTGTTCAGAATGTAAGAGCTGCAGTATAAAAAAGGATTGGATTAAACAAAAGTTTTGTATGAAGTATAAACAATGAAAGATTACATAATCGAACTCTATAACGGTCTCATTCAAGAAGAAATTGCCCTGCAAAGGGAGGTTTTCATTTACCTCTTAAACAGTCTCCCATTATCAGAAGTGGAAAGCTGCAAACCGGAGAGAAGTCGACTCTTGATTTGCCTCTAAATGAGCTGTGGTTGGGTCAGTGACGAGCGCCTCTCGGAAAGAATTAAGGATGGTGGTCTTGATAACCCTGACTCTCCTAATTTAATTCCCAAGAGCGCTTTGAGATCAAGTCTTCTCATTAACAAACTCCACCTTAATGGAGCCACAAACACAAAATGTGCTTTTCTGGTGAGTCTGTTACATCAGAGTGAAGAACCGGTAACCTCTGGGTGCATGAGGGACAAATTACAGAGAAAGAGCAAGCCTCTTCCCCATACACAGATATGCTTTTTTATGAATCCTATTAATATGGGAAGAACATTGAGATCATCTGAACCTATTGACTTGCATTAGACAACAAAAGTAGCACTCTTCAGTAGAAGCTTTTAATTGGTTATTAATATATATATATATATATATATATATATATATATATATATATATATATATATATATATATATATATATATATATATATATATATATATATATATGGGGAAAAAAACTATCTATTTGAAGAAACACTCTTTTGTCTGGTCAGGGTTCTAACTCTTTCAACTTAAGCTAAAACCTAGAAGCAGTCTAAAAATATCACACCATCTTTTGAAGTTGATAAAAACTAATACATTGTTTTGGGTCACCTGATTTTTATCCATTGTAAATTATAACAAAAGTATTTAAAGATGAGTTGTAAGCAGCACATTTCAAATGATTTTGCAAATGAAAATCAGTAACCTAAAACCATCTGTACATATAAAAAACCTCTTTGGTAAACTTTACAGCACCCTTTTTTCCGCTTTGACTGTATTGTGCTATTTTTAAACAGTTGTAATCAAACATTAAATGTACACTGTAATATAATATATGCTTTATTGTATCACTTTAGACCTGATCCCGATCAATCAGGATCCCGATCGATCAGGTCCAATCATGCAATTTTTCTGAAAGATTAGAATTCAATAAAAAATATTGCTTTAAAGTACTTTAAGTCATCCTGAGGAATTCTTTAATTTGTTATTATTTACGGAGTGAAACAATTTGTCGCATGGCACTGACATAGAGATTTGCTTTTTGACAACAACTGCACTTTTCTGCACTTATTTTTAATTTAGTACAAATTTTTAAATATATTTTGTGCTGCTCCAGTGCTAATCTTTATGTTTTGATTCAATTTTACAGTAAAAAAAAGGCTGTATATGTCCTTAAGTTATAATCATCTAAATCTAAAAGTTCATTCAATACATACTAATAAAAAGAGATTTTGTATATCTATTTGTGAAACAGACTGAGCAAAAACTAAAAACTTGTATAAGTATAAAAAGCTTAAATGTAAGTATAGAAATGTGTGTTTATGAGAGTGAAGAGGTTTAAAGATTACTTGGATGTTTTGAGTTTTGCCACTTGATGTTGAACTTGAAGTAGTTGCGTGTTTGCTAAGTTAAATATCTAAATAAGAATTAGCTAGGGTTTTTTTTCTCTTATGGATAGTTTGATGATGACTTTTTGGAGAGTTTAGTATGAAAGGGGGTAGGGCTAGATAAGTTTATGCTTCTTGCTACTCCCATTCAAGCATGTAAAAATAAAAAAGTGCTGTGCTACAATGACTGAATATACAGTATATGATGTTTTCATGGCTGTGCTTGCTTTAAATTGTGATTGTTTTACGGATTGTGAATTAGGATATTTTTGGTTAAAGAAGGTTTATAGTTCTCTTTTAACTGTATCTAATCAAGACAAATCTGAATTTCATCGAGAGCAGAAAAAGAAATCGGATCAGGAAATATCACGATCGGCAAATATTCAAATCCAAATGATTGGGATCGAATCAGGAGCAAAAAATCGGGACAATCTTAATTTAGACTCTATTTATGATTTTTTTTACAATGTTAATAAATATAACGAAAAATATGAAAACAACAATTTATCTTAAAACAAGATTTGGTAGTTTACTGTGAAACAACAGTAACCCTTTTGCACTTTGCTGGAAGTCTAATTTTTCAGCATATCCCTGCCAGAAAAGCCTCCTGATGTCAAGACAGCAGATTGGTCAGCACCTCTGACTGCGGTCCTCCATCTGCAGAATGTAGCTGCTGGTGTCGTCACTGAGCTGCGTTCGGCTGCTGAACCCCCAGCGCAGTTTCAGGCTCTGGGGTCCGAGAGCGACGCACTCCAGCCGTGGAGGAGATGGTGGTAAGGGCCTTGTTCTCATACTCACGCTCTGACTGAAGAGCCCCGGTCCCATCTCATTTTCTGCGCAAATCTGCACACTAAAAAAAGAATGAAAATTAAGAAACAAAGTGATAATAAAATGAATAAATTCAGATTAAAAGCTACGTTCAGAATGTAGATCTATATAAAATTAAGATTTTATGGTGAAATCTGAATTTATGGTGCATTGGTTCGCATTATAGACAACATGAGCCTGCTATCTGTCTTCTGCGGCTCAAATGTGGCACTCATGCACAGAAGAGCAAACTGCGTTCCCCAGAATGCACTGCTAACAGACGTAAACATTGAAGTGTCTGCTCTTGGACACGGTTGAGGCTTTGTGGGTGTAAATATCTGATAAGAGCCAACATTATTAGTTTTAAAGAATATTAAGAAAGACAGAAAGAGTACATATTATTACCGCATACTCCTGGAAGGGGAGTTAGAAGTGCTCGGATAACAACCGTTACTTCATTAAGCCTCAAATGAGTCTTTGGGCACTTCCTGTAAATATTTCAGTACAAGAAAACATCTTCTACTGCCACTCGTTTCTGTGAGAAACTGTGTTTAAGTTGTGCTCAATGCTGCAAAACCCAGATAAATGCGTGCTGAATGTTTAGACTGAGGTTGCATAGAAAGAAATCGGGTATGTATCGGATTCAGAAGCACACATGAAAGCAACCTGGGGCAGATTTGAAAAAATTTAGGTCACATACAGGCAAAAAATCAGATTTGGGTCACTTTGGGCTGCAGTTTTTTTTTTTTACATTTTCTCATTTAGTCAGTGTCTAAAACAGTTTGTTCAACAACAAAACATGTCTTTCAAATTTGAGGACTGTGTGTAAAGAGAACATCTATTATGAAAACACTCATTCACATTGGAGGTCATTTTGTTCCCAACAATTCTTAGTGTTGATTTTTTTTATCAAAGAGTAGTCAATAGAAAATGAGACAATACAGAAATAAATTAAGCAAAAACTATAAAACAAAATGTACTGACATTTTCTCCAAGAACAAAAACAAAACTTTAACTAAGGGTTCATAGGCATAAATACAAGTTATTTGAACATCTCTCATTCTTTATTCAGAGAACCAAAACTTGATAATTTATGTTCAGAGGCAGAATAAAAGCATTCCAGCGCTGAGACAAGTTTTCTTTAAACTCTAAACTGAAGAGTTCTCAATGAGCTCCCCACTTAAACTGAAACCTCTCCTCTAGAGTCTGATATTACTACTGCCGCTTCCTTCACGGTGGCTTTTGAGGAACACCCATCAGTCCCGAAGAAAAAAGGTGCTGTGTTTTCAGTCTTCGGTTCTCTCTGACCTTTCCGCTGAGATGGACAGCACTAGGGAGATTTGTGTACTCCGCCTGACGGGCTGCTCTAGAATTCAAATGAGCCTTTCTGAGAAGGGTTCTACCTGACATCCAGGAATCCAATTAGCAGCAGGACACATGGCCCACAAAATATTTCTAAATTATTTCAGTGGAAAAGCTCCTAAAGAGGGGAACTTGTCATAATAAATGATGTCTATTGTTAGATTAATAATCTGGAGATGGTCACTCTGACCTTTACTCATCACTCCGTAGTTTCTATTGTTAGAACAAATAATTAGCACACTTTAAAATCAGGTTGTTTTTGGTAGAACACCAATCATAAAATGACTGAGTTCTCGGCATTAAGAACAGGTTGTGAAGGGGATCCATTAGAGAAAGGTCACAGCGACTTTGGTTTGACACATATTGCTGATTGAAATTTTAATACAAAGTCATTTGGAGCGTTGATTAAGAACAGCTTTTCTTTCAGCGCATCACATGGGGAGTTTGTTACTTTCCTTGTGATTTTCAGAACATTAGTCCCTCATACTTAACAATCACGAGACTAATGCAAATATGATATGGGCAGAGTATCTAAAACTCAGCTGTATTTTAACCTTAAGATTGAAACTGACAATTAAAACAATACCATATCTAGAGCGAACATATTTAATACAAAACAGTTAAACTGAAAACAGCAAAAGGTATGGTTATTATTTTCTAATTAGACATTTTTCTTAATAATGAACTCCTGTAATCTGCTTGTTTCCAAATATATGAGTTCAGAACGCTGTCCAAAGGAACATTTTCAAAAAGCAAAGACTCCTGTGTTCAGTTTTATTTATTTCAAAGGCATTGAAAAGAACATTTTTCATATTAATATACTATATTGCTTTTTGTATGTGAACTCTCCATAATATATAAACACAATTTGATGTCTTATTTAAGTAAAAAAAAATTTAAATTATTAAAGGTGGTTGGTAAAGAAGTATTGAAAGTTTAATTTGTTAAAGAAAATGCTAACAAAAAAAATCAAACACAAAAAAATATTCCAATGTGTTTGATTTTACTTAGATTTTTATCTTTATTTTTATCTTGAAGGTGGTTAATAAAGAAATATTTATTTATTATTTTTAACAAATGGGTTCCTTTGTTAAAAAATACTTAAAAGCTATTAACTAAATAAAATATAAAAGCTTATTTTTTTTTTCTTTTTTTTTTTTTGTTACAAAACCTGTACTGGACTTTTATTTTGCTGTTCACTAGTATTTTGATCAGCTGGTTTCCTCACAGATGATCCCCGCATCTGTTTCTATCATTATCTTGGATCTTTTAAGCCAGGTGTTTCTCCCCAGTTTCTCATCTATTGTTTTCACTAAACCAGCGTTTTGTGTTTCATACGCTCACATTACATAGAATTAACCGTAGTTTCACAAAGCAGGGTTGGGCAAGCTGTCGGACCTGGAGGAAGACTCCAGGTCTGAGAAGCGACATAAGCCCAGAGACCCTTGCTTTGTCTGGGAAAGGGGAGGAGATGGGATGCTGTTTAAGTCAGTAATGAAAGGGAGTTTGAAGCCACTTTATGTGCTGTGCTAGCTGATTAGCTTGAGTGAGCTCTGAACATGGACAGGCTATTTATATAAATTGTTTCTCCAGAATCTTCTTAGATTTAACATCATTTTTGTTATTCTCCTGTGCTCCCATTCTCTGCTAAATACAATACTTTCAGTAAATGGTTAAAGGTTTCGAAAAACACTCTAGAACAAGGCACTTTTCAAATATTCTTAAAATGATTTTTTTGTAAAGAAAAGAATTGTGTTAATGGTACAAAATAGCACATAGAAAGACACCTTAATTAGTCGAATTAAATAATTGACTTTTGATACTTTAAAATATATCGAAAGAAATGTTAGAGAACACTTAGTAAAGACATTGTGAAAAACATAAACAATATGTTTAATTTGGGGAATGCTGGATCATTATGTTGAATAGGAACATGTTATTGTTCTAGCTCTATTAAACACATTATGTGTTCCTGAAAGGTGTAAACCCATTTTCATCGGGCATATTACTTGATATAGTTCACTGGTCATTAGCTGTTTGCATTTTAATTTAAAGTTATATATCATCCCAAAATAAAATCCTTGTGACTTTCAGAAGAGCCCTTGAGAGCATACAAACAAGCATGTCCTAGTGCAAACATGACATGGGAACAGTATTTAAAAAAATTCAGCTATATTTTAATATCAAGACTTGAACTGACGATTAATAAAATACATAGAAAATGTTTAATACAAAACTTTTAAATCCTCCTTTCCACTACTGGGTTAAATAGCTCCAGAGATGTTCCCAGGACAGAGCCAGCCTTCCTAATAAGTTATTTGGCCTGTTGGTGTGCCTGGTCCTGATGCTGCTTCCCCAGTAGATTTAGAAACTTTGTATGTTGTGTTGTATATCTATACTGCTGCTGCGGCTAAAATAATTTCCCCTTGAGGATCAATGAAGCACCCATCCAGCTGATTCTTATCTAATGATGATAAACACAACAGCATAACCCTATCTTTTGTGTTCTTAAATGACTACTGTTCCCAGGTCAAAAAACTGTAATAATGGTTTTTAAAATCCCTGTGGGGTTTAACACAACTTAAAGTATCTGAAAAACAAACTTCCAAAGCATGAAACTCTTCTAATAAGAGTCTTTTAGTGATTGTCAAGTCACTGTTAGTATGAAATAGGGCAGTATTTCTCAAAGTTTGTAGCTCGGAGACATCTATGATGAAAAACGGTGGGCAACTAAAGTTTGGACATCTTTTTTCCCCTGCTGCAGAACCATAAACAAACCACGCTTTTAACCTGGCTTTCATAGCAAATCTGTTGATTTTCAGAAATGAGAGAATTTTATGAAAAATAAGTGATGCTTTGGAGACCAGGAATATAACATGCTCAACCGGTAGGCCTCATCAACAACAAAAGATGTACAAAAGACCATCAATCGTTATTGTACTTATAAGCGAACACACTTTTTTGTATCCTCATTTGTTCTTCCTTCAATGTTATTGTTCTTGTAAAGTGAAAGCAGGATTTTCATTGGTCAATAAAGTTAAACATGGCCTATTTTGTTGATGGGATGACATTTTTTCTTCCTCCAAAGTGGGGAATGACAGGAAAAGTTTGAGAATCACAGACCTAGGTTCTGCAAGGACCACCGACTTCTGTTAGACTTGCTCATCTCTATCTATTTTTAAACCTCTGATTGACAACATAAAGTTCAAGAATCTTCTGATCTACCATGTTACAGATTCTTCTTCAGTATTTCTGATTTAACCTATTTTGTATAGTGTTTTCTTCTGTATAGTGTCTATTTTGTACTTTTTGAAAAGAACATGTCAATAATTAAATGGATGATCATCCCTGTAACAATACACTGATTTTAATGCTTTTAAAAACAGTAAAGCGTGAGTATAAATCTTCAGCTTCATGAACAGTAGTGGTTGCAAAAAAAGATATAATTAACTAAATCGTATATATGAAATTAAACACAGCCACAATAAGAACCAGTAAAGATACTCTGTGTCTGTATATATATATATATATATATATATATATATATATATATATATATATATATATATATATATATATATATATATATATATATATATATAGGACCTCTCTCTTTTATGAACCCTTTCAAATGTCCCAGAGTGCTACTATTAAAATATTATTTTACCATGGTAAAACAGTCTTCAGTACAACTAAAACAACCCAAACCAGCAAATAGACCCTTCAAACATTGAAGTTGCACATCTCCCCTTGCATCTACCCAGAGCACATCATTTAGCTGCCTCAATCTCCAGTCCACCATAAGTAGAGTCCATTTGTAGAGCTAATAACACTGACACTCTCCATCAGGGACTCGTATGTATTTTACAGAGAGAGCTGTAATGAGGAAATAAGCTCTGCGGTCACTGCTAATGCACCAGCCCTGACCCCCAGAGAAGAGGATTGTGGAGATTTTGTGTGTGCTCACCTGTACTCGCTGTCCGGCAGCAGGTCTCTGATGATGAGATGTGTTGTGTTTCCTGTGCATATGATTCGTTCTCCCAGATGAATGCTGTAGGATGTGATTTCTGCCCCGTTGGAGCATGGCGCATCCCAGGTGAGTGCTAAACAGGTTGATGGGGTGTAGACGTCCCCCTCTGTCAATGTCTGAGGGTGATCAAGCTGCTGTATTACATGTATGGCATCAGGGGGTGCTGCAGAGGTTCGGCACCACACCAGGTCACTGTAGGGGCCCGCCCCAGCCTGATTCACTGCCTGCAAAACGGGACACAAGGAGAGAGAATCATTAAAAACAAGATTAAACGACTTCAGGTCAGTCCTTCAAACGAAATAAAAATAAAAAATCAGGTTGTTATTTTTGTGCTATTAAAATGCATTTAAAAATGTGTTTTCAGCTTGTGAATTCAGCTGCTGCTGATATGCCCAAACTCAATTTAAAAGGTATACTACTACACAAACACAACACAAAACTAAAAAACTCTAAAAAAATTTAAATAAAAAAACCTAAAACAATAGCATTCTAAACTTAGTCCCATAGAGACAATACAATAAAATTAAGAGGGGTAGCATTTAAAATTAAATTTAATAGAATTCTAAAGCAAAAATACACTGATTGCTTGGCTGTTCAACTTAAATGTACAATTTGTTTATGTCCAATAAAGAATGGTTACAAATAGTTCATCGTAATCTTAAAATGGCCAACGTAACAAGACTGAACATATAATTACTGATTTCAAAAGGAGCTTTTTGTCCCTTAAATGAACTATATGCTGAAATTATTTTCTCCACCCATGGAAAAAGTTAATATGAGCTTTAATTTTATCTTGATCTACTTAATGTTTTGTGTTTGTGAAGCTGCATTGAAGTAATTGCAAAAAATGCTATGAAAATACTTTTTGACTTACTTACAAAACAAAAGTGATTTTTAATTACATGAAGAGGTGTTTGTGTCATTGCCATTACTTGATAATAAACATAATATGCGAATCAGTCTTAAATATCAGAGAAATATATGTATGCAAGTGGATTGAATATATCACACGTTTGACATGTTTTCCCTTTAACAAAGAGTCCAACTTTTTGCTAATTTTACTATGTTTTCCAAATAATGTGAAGACAGAATGGAATATAATTGATGCAGACATTCTTTTATTCTTCACTGCATCCGCCACATACACTGGCATTCACAGCCAATTATTTGTGAAGAGGAGCATCCAAAGGTCAGAGCATTTCCAGTCGCCTGAGTGTATCTGGTCTAATCTGCTACATTTGGATCTTTTTTATTGCAGTAAATCTTGTTTAAAAAGTAAAGGAACATCTTATTATTACAACTGCATCTAGCTCTGATCTTGTTAAAGATTCAATTAAACAATCATATTATTCATCAGCCAATAATTGAACATTTACATATTACAGCAAATGGTCAGAATAAGACTGAAGTTCATCTTTATATAAGATGGAGCCAATCAAGTCATCCAATCAATCTAATAAACAATCAATCGGTAAATAATCAAACAAAAAAAACAACACTAAAAACAGAAACTACTAAAAATAAAGAAATAATTCATAACAGTTAATAATAATTATTAAGGCAGGATTTTAACACAAAAACAAACAACTTAAAACGAAAATCTAACAATAAAAAACACATTAAACAATAAAATGCCACAAAAAACAACAACGCCAAAAATAATAAACAATTAAGATATTAAAACAAAAAAAGTAAATAACATTGCAAAAGCAAAACACACTAATACGCAACTGAGCCAAAATACAAACAAATGAGAAAACAAAACAAGTGACTAAATACACGCACACACAAGCAATCAGACAAAAACAAAACAAAGGACAAAACTAACAATGAAACCTAAAGAAAACAAAAAGCTTAAATAAATCAAACCAAACAATTCCAACAAACGATGAAAACCAAATAAAAATCCAAAACAATCAAACCAAAAAACTAAACAAAACAACAAAACAAATGTACAACCAAAATACAAAAGAAAGCAAACAAACAAATCAAAACATAAAAATACAAAGGATCAAACCAAAACAAAAAATAAACAGATAAACACCAAAACATAAAATTAAGCACGAACGTTCGGATTGCTTCTCTGCAGAAGCTTTTTCACTGATGTGAAAACCTCTAGTGTTTAATGTTGATGTAGCGACGCTCCTTGCTCTTGGATGGCACTCTGTGATAGTGATGTGTCATTCATGAAAAGAACAAATCTTTAAAATGACTCGTGAGTAACAACTCTTTTTGGGAGTGAATCATATGTAATGGTGAATCTTGATGACTTTAATGACTACCCGGGGGACAACAGTCACGCGCCCGGCCATTTTTTTTATCGTTGAGGGCTTTTTTTGAACAACTCTTGATGGCTGAACACCTGCAAGACAAGATTCTGAATGGTCATATTCGCCTCTTCTGGAATTTCTTTCATGAAGTCAGCGAGGAGTGTGTATCGTGCACCCTCCAGCTGCTCTTTTATGTCAAGAGCCAGCTTTCATTGGTCATTCTCAATGCAAAAAGCAAGAGAAAAAGATCAATCCGATAAACTTTTTTTTGTTTGCGGCCCTTGTTAGGCAAATGCATGAGCTTGCATAAGCGGTTGTTGATTTTGATCAAGAAGTGGATTTGATGTGGAAGGGTATAAACGATGTGGAAAACTTGGATAGGTCTGTGATTCTACACTTATCTACACCCTCACCTGAATTCTGCAGCAGTATTCGGTTGATGCTTCCAGGTTGCAGATCTGGTAGTAGGTTTCTGTTCCACTGTAAACCAGTTCAAGAGATTCCAGATGTGCCCCCCAGTCCAGCCGGTACCCAGAAACATCAATTCCACAATTTAAAGGATTCTGAGGAGTGAGCAGAGTGTCAGTGTTATTCTCCAAGAAACGGAAATAACAAAGGTTGAATCCCAGCCTACAATTACCTGCCTGACACGGTTTAATCAGGACAAACACAGATCACACAGAGCTCACATACATGATACACACAAAACAGAGGAGATATTTCACGTTCAGGAGATGTGAAAACCTGATTCTGTTTCATTGTGAGGAAAACATAAGAGGCAAGGCTTTTGATGAAAGGAAAGAGAAGGATGAATAGAAAGAGCAATTTGTGAAGAAAAGGTTTTGAGTGGGCGCATGGGCTCCCTGCTTCACCGGAGAGAATCGGTGATCTATTCAACATCCTCTAGATGATTGATGACAATAAAATAGCAATCGATACAGTCTTTTAGAAAGACTTTCTTCTTTAGTTTCTTTAGAATCCAAAAGCCTAAGAAAATGGATTTCTTACTGAATGTGAAAGACAACGACTATCAATTTTAATGAACCACAAATATATATATATATATACTTTTTTTCACAATCACCAAATAATCATGTCCTCCTGATCATATTTACTTAATACCAATAAAGTCACTATAATCCTTATTTTTTGCAAAAACTACAGAAATAGTTTGCTTATATGAGCACTAGTAATGATTGACAGAGGTCTTATTGGCACCCTCCCGTTCCAGGATTCTCAACTGTATTTGTGTTTTAAAACATATTAATGTGTTTTCTAAAATGTAAAAATGTTTCGGAATTTGTAAATTTGTTTTATAACTATTTATTTGTTTTATCAGTAAAAGTGTGTTGTAACTTGTGAATGTGTTTTCTAAAATGTTCAATTGTTTGGTAACTCGTAAAAGTGTTTCTCAATATGTACATGTGTATTGCACCTCTCGGCCATCATTCTAACTAGAGCAAAGTTTGAACTTCAATTTACAAAACCAAACAAAATATACTCTCCTTGTCACCCCATCTCCTTAATATATCCAGCAAAACTATAAATTAAAATATTTTTAAAAAGGTTGTCAAACTAAACTATTGTCAGCATTTATAAGCAGTGATGATAAATGGATCCCTTCAATTTTTTATTCTGAAATGAATATTGATCAAATGAATATTGATCAAATGTCCCATTTTTATAATTTACTCAATTATTTTAATCATAATATGTGTATCAAAATCTCATGAAATCTAACATGAACATGCTTTAAAGTTTGCTATTTTTCCCTTATGCCCTTGTGAGACTATACTAGACGTAACCTTATTTTCCAGTGGAAAACCCTCATGTTTTAACCTTTCGTGCACAAATTCACTGTCAAAAGTGATCAGTGACTTTAAAAAGAGTAAAGCATGAGTCTTATCAAACTTTTTTATGAAACAATAAATTCTCTACTTCAAACACTTTTTTGCCATTAAGTCATTGATGAAAAAGTGGAGCATTTAACCATATAGCAATCACGGGTTTCCATTTGGGACGTTCATCAGCATCACATCTCAAAGAATCAAAGAAAAAAGCTATTTGTTTTGAATATTTTATTTATTGGCGATAAATACTTCAAATAAACACAGATTCTGTCATTTCACTACTGTTTTTCTCATGACAACTGTATTAATGCTTCAATAATAAAAATTTGATATTCAGATTAGAATAACTAAATGAACGCAACATACACAGAACTCAAACTATTTTTAACAAGGTACTAAACAGTTTTACAATGGTGTTATTCAAATATGCATGCCACCATTCTTAATCATATTTAGTTTTTTGGTGGTGTAAAAGATATCTTTACACTGAACAGACCCGAAGATAACACCTATGCCATGAAATAACATACATTATAGTGCTGAGGGAGCAAATTAAATGTTCCAATTCTAAAGAGTCACGCTATGAACTAGTGGCTGTTTATTATTAAAAACTGTTTAAACACAATACAACTGAAAGTAGAAAGTAAAGCATTATTTCTTCTTCAATCCCTCAAATTATAAACCAGTGAAATGTCATGTGACTCACCTTCCAGGTCACATGGGCAGTGGTGTGTGATGTCACAGTGACAATCGGTGGACCGCACCTCTCTGGGGGACCCTCAGCGGTGCTGATTTCCACCCATTCAGAGCACGGCCCAAACTACAGAGGGAAACACGAGCTGAAATTTATCGCTTTAGACTCATTCACAAGCAACGGATGACCTGTGGTTTACCAGAGCCAAGGAAATCTTTTATTTCTGTGGGAGCAAAACCTCCCACACAATCATCTTCACTGATGCCTGAATTAACTTCTCTATCTTCCCTGAGGCAATTTATCTTTTCCCATCTTTTTATCACCCTGGGGGGCTTTAAAGGGTTTGTTAGCGAACGCAGGTTTCAAGTAAGAGGTAAAATGTCAGAGAGCTGGAGACGAGGCTGAAGGGGACCCAATTACAGCTGTTGTAAAAGCAATCGTGCGGATTTATTGCTTATGAAACACTAAAATGCTTGTCTGGTTCACCCTGATAAAAATAAACACTGTTTGCTTTGTGGGTTTTACTCTGGGAAAACATTGTTCTTTGACATCTGTGTAGCGGCTAAGCACTGAATATTTTATTTTTAACACAAAATATTAAATAACACTCATTATCCTCTCAGATATGAAACCTTAGATTGTGTTGAATGTCTAATGCAACAACGTATACTTTCCATTTCACACTGGATTTCTAATTATATTCAATATAAAAATAAATATGAAATTAAATTAAGCAAATTGTAAAAAAGTATTCAATTAGCGTGAACATTAAAGCATAAATGTATTATTACAAAATCATGGAAATCATGAAATTAAATCTATTTTCTATGTATTGAATGTATCTGGTGAATCAATATACATGACCGACGTACCCTAGAACTGATATAAAGAAGTCAAAATACAAAAACTACCAAAAAAACTAATGCACAACCTTGCCAAAACACAAACATTTAAATCAAATAAACAAAACAAACAATGAAATCAAACTAAATAGCCGAAACAAATCAAACCACATAAAGTTAAACAATAAAATCAAACAAATAGCCAAAACAAATAAAAAGAAACTAACAATGAAATCAAAACTAAACAAAAGCCTAACCAAATCAAACCAAAGCAAAAACAAAAAAAACTTACAACCGAAACAGAAAAGTAAAATAAAAAACAAAACCTAAAATTAAGTACATATCTCATAATATTTAACATAAAAATAAATATTAAATTAAATTAAAGCATTACATGTATTATTAAAAGATCATGGGAAACCATAAAATGAAATCTATTTTCTATGTATTGCATTTATTAATCTGGTAAATCAATCTACAGATCCGACGTACCCCAGAACTGTTAGCTGCTCGCACATTGAACCTGTAGGTGGTGCCAGGGAGCAGATTACCCACAGTGCACTCTGTTCTAGAGCCGCTGTATACTTCCACTGGCTCTGTACCATCATGCACTGAAGACATCTCCAAACTGAACTGTAAAGCTTCATCCTCCTCGGCACTTAGAGAAGAATCTGGAGGAACTGAAAAGGAAGAGCGTTTCAAATCAAAAGCTTCTGCAGCCTCTCTGTGAAACATTCAGTACTTAAGTAGAGTAGCAGATTTAGCTCCATTGCCTTGAAATCCCTAAACCGAAAAAAAAAAATAATAATTCTTAACATAAATCTTCTTTAGATCAGAAGACAAAATAAAATAGTCTGAGAAGGCACCTAAAAAGAAAGAGTTGATAGCTAGTGCAATTGTCTGACTAGGCATAAAAAAACATTTCTGCAGATGGATTGTCTGTTTGAAACCACGCAGGGCAGGGTTTATAACAAAACTCTCAGCCTCAGATGCCATGTCAGCGGAACACTAGCTAAACCTCTGATAAGTTTGGTATGAAACTTTGGAAACACTTCAAGAATCCATAAGTCGTGGTTTGATTGGTTAAATTATTATTTTCATTTATTTTCACGCCAGCCGTAAACAACATGTAGGCATACAATCGAGAACCTCAAATAGCCATCGTATGTATTGAAAACTTGAAATTTTGAGGAACAACTAAACATTGAATTTGCTAGCTACATTTATTTTGGAGTGTTGGATATAATGTCCTCTGGCCAATCAGGTGCTTCAAAAAGATGATTGACAGGTTTCATATGAATCAAAAACTCATCGACTCTACAACTATTAAAACTCTTTGGCCATTTTCAAAAATGCACTGTTACCAGAAATGTTTCTGCGTTATATCTTGAAGGAATAAAAATTACAGGGCTTGTGGTGACGGGACCTGAGAGAACCACCAAATCCAGCGAGTTCCTGTATTCTTCAGCGAAAACATTTCAGAAAACCAGCTAAAATTGGACTTGTTTCGATCGTTTTTATGATACTTTAATGTTTTGGGGTAAAAAATGTATTTGACAAAAAAAGCTGCCAAATTTTTATTTTTTTTTTGTATTTTTGTAAAATACAAAATAATGCATTTGTGTTTAGCACTGCACAGAATGGAGGTTCCAGGTTAAACTTTTATATAGACCTCTAGATAAGACCTCTTGACTTTCTATTTAGGGTGTCCCTATGTGAAACAAGATGAATTCATATTTAAAGCCTTTGGTGTGTAAAGCCCAAGACGAGCGGAAGAAATAAAATCACAAAGCAATGCTGCAACTACACCCATGTGATCCAAACACAGACTTTACGATAACCTCGTAAGATATCACAACTCAAAAGCAAAACATGTTCTCAGTTCTCTCTCGAGTGGCTGCTACAGGAAGCAAACGATCAATGGTAGAGATAGAGAAGATACATTGAAGCTCACGTCTGCTGACAAGAAACCAGTGGTTCTATTTCAGCTATTTATAGAGCACCTTCAGCCTCTCAACTGAGCCATCCACCACTCAACAACACTGAGTCAGTTCGTAAATCACTAACAAACACGTGTACTTTACTTCCATCCTCACACAAACACATAGCAGATAGAGCGACACATCGTAAATAATGTTATATAACATGTGAAAAGGGCTTACTTGATTCAGGTGCATTTTAGGTAAATGTATTTAAGGCCAATCTAGACTTCTATAATTTTGCATCCTGTGAGGTTCATTGTTGACCTGGAACATTATTTTATTAGGGTAGTGATAGTAAATATATTGTGATTTGTGACATTTAAAAACATAATGAATCTCAAAAAGTGTATTCTTATATCAATGTTATATTCTTCTTTTTTGGCTTGATATCACAATTTTGGCTCAATTTATCCCCAGAAAATGTTTTTCAAAATCAGCCAATCATAAACATTCATGCACTTGGGTGCATGGGTTTCATGGAGTAAACTGAGGTTTTGTGGACTAAAACAAGGTAACGTTTAAAATTACTAACAAAAAATCTACACTCCAGGCTGCGTTTCCCAAAGCCATCTTGAGCTGAATTTGTTCTTACGCCAGATCTTAATTTTTTTGCTCTGTTTCCTAAAAGCATCTTAACTTAAGTAGCAGATTAAGGAGTGGTTTGGAGTAACTGTAAGGGGTCAAAGTGCATCTTAAGAAGAAATAGTGAACGTGGAAACCTGCAGGACCAACCTCAGATTCATCGAACCTAAGATTTGATTTTACGTTATCATGAAACAAAATCGGTTAAAAAATATAAAACATAGAAAAATCTTTATTAGCAGAAAAATAACATAAAATGTGCAAGATTTTAAAAGTGAATATGAAATCCAGTTTTGAATTGGGCATTTCTTGTATTGTTAATTTATTTGTAATGTCTTCTTAGACGCTCAGCTTTTCTTTATTTGTATGATGACCATTCAAACCTGTTGAAAACATTGTCTCTATTTTTCTGTACTTTCTCTAGAAAAACATAAACCCATTCAGACAATGAATCTTTTTTTGACATTAGTAAAATTAGCAATTTTTCTTCAAAAGAATCCAATAATGATAAATATTTAAAAAGTTTAAAATACAATTCCATATATGGAGGTCTTTTCTTGTTGAGAATATGTTTGGGAAACACATGGAATCTCTCATGCTGTTCATTCAATTTAAAGACAAAAAGTCCCTTTTAATTGTACATGAATTTCAGTCATTTATATATTATTTATATTATTTAATATATATTATATATGCTATATAAATCTTACATACTATCATATAATTTATAAAGTTTCCAATATCAGCTATTTATTTTAGGATCTGTGTATCTATGAAAAATTTAAAACTAAAAAAGAGCCTCACCCCACTGCAAAGTCAGCTCCTTGTGTTTGACAGTACCCATGATGCTTGGCGGCTTACAGCAACCAGGAGGTGCGATGCGAGTGCGCAAGTTCATCTCTTCTGACCACTGCGAAACAAACCCAACAGCATCAGTGCAAATGAATGTCAATGAAAGTTCAAGAGGTTTTTCCATCATGGAGCTCCTCAAACCTGGCTTTGTCCTGCAGCACTGATACAACTGAGCCTCAGCGAGAAGCTTGAGGCAGCTTTCAGATCTTCACACGTGTGTTCCCTCTTCACCCCGGAGTAGACAGTCTCCCACTGCCTCGATGAAGAACCTGAACAGAGTCATCATTAATGCCTAGAAATTGTCAGACACATATTATAGGCAAGCCAGAAACCCAGCCAGAAATAATTTAGCTGCAAAAAAGTTAATCAAGAGAATTTAAACATGGTTGAACCAACCATGAAGATTGGAACCAACTAGTTGACAATTACTACTGGTAATGAAATATATGTTATATATTAAAGACTGGGAGTTTCTTAATATTACATAACTTCTGTACATATTTTAACTACTATTAAAGTTATATTTTTTAAGAGAAATTACAAAAAATCGAATGTCTATTTTATGTTGATACAATTATATTTTATCATACATTTCATATATTTGTTCCTTCTTGTGTAAAATTCTTAGATGTCATTAAATAATTTATCTCCTATTTGTTTTCATCAGATCAGCGTGATCAAAAGTTGACAATTTACAAGGATCATTCTAATTAATCTATCCATTAATTTTCTTGTCGCGATTACTGGGAGAACATGCAAACTCCACACAGAAGCGCCAACCGACCCAGCCGAGGCTCGAACCAGCAACCTTCTTGCTGTGAGACGACCGTGCTACCCACTGCACCACCGTGACGCCCCCTTCTAATTAATGTATCTTTTAATTAAATAATTATTACTTTTCATCAGATCACACTGTTCAAAAAAGGGTTGAAAATTTAAGAGGATGCTTTAACTCATGTATCTATTAATTAATTAATTAGATATTTTATTTTCATCAGATTGGGACGTTCAAAAGCGGTTGACATTTTAGGGGATGCTTCTAATTAATGTGTCTATTAACTAATGAATTAAATAATTAATACTTTTCATCAGATCACGCTGTTCGAAAGGGGTTGAAAATGTTTTGATGATGCTTTTACTTAATTTATCTAAGAACTAATAACTCCAATATTTCTTTTCTTTAGATCAGGGTGTTCAAAAGCGGTTGAAATTAAAAGGGGTTGCTTTTAATCAATTCATCTATTAATTTATTAATTAAATATTACTTCTCACCATATCAATGTGTTCAGAATGGTTGAAATTTTAAGGGGATACTTCAGAAATACCTTGAGAGCTATTTTCTGAAATCTGGAGGACATACGTCAAGTCTTCAGATCCACCATCATCTTGGGGAACACCTGAATTTGTTACGAAGACCAAAGGGTTAAATACAATTTCATTTAACAGAAGAAGTGAACATGGACTAATGATCTCAAACGTAAGCGGCTGGTCTCCTACCCCAAGTGAGGCTGCAGCTGTGATGCGTCAGTGTGATCGCTTCAGGATTGAACGGGGGCCCAGGCCGGTCGAGGCTGGTTTTACATGTCACCGTAGAGCTGGGTGCGCTGTGCCAGTCCCCACTGCAGGTGATCAGCTGAGAGGGCAACAGTCAAGATATCATGAAAAGAAACAGTTTAAAGAGATCTGACTCCTATTCTTTTCTAATAGATCGTCCCAGAACACTACAGAATTAAAGTGAATCAAATAAAACATGTAAGATCAATATTGTCCAAATTATAACTCAACAAATGTTTGTGCCACTGCATCATAAAATATTTTTGGAAACTACATCCATCTAATGATCAAGCAATTGTATAAAAAAATACAGGATTTTGTTTACATATAAATAAACTGAACATATATAAAACGTCAAATAAAATTGGATTTAGGCTACTTTTCCAGGCTGCACTAAAATAAAATATTAGACAAAGAAAACATTTTACAGTAAAATGTGTTGACTATGAAGCACAAATTGTTCCAGATGGTTAGTATAATTAATGTCTTATATAAAAGCTAAAATATATATTTTTAGTGCAAGTATCCAAGCTAACAAATTTATGTTGCATAAATGTTAGTTTGTTCAGTTTTCTCGAGGTTATTCAAACGTTTTTGAATATTCATCACTCACAAAAAACATTCTAGGAATGTACTAAAAATGTTGTTTAGATAACCTTTTGACTTTAAGTTAGAATATTACTAGAATGTTCTTTCGTAAATGTTATGAGCTAACATTTAGATAATCTTTAAAGAATGTTAGCAAATGTTAGGACAACGTTCCTTGTTAACTGGGATAGTATAACTAGTGCTCTCAAAATAGCACATGTTAAAATCTTGTGTACTGCATGGTGGTGAAGTTACTTAACCTAAAGAAAATTACAAGAATGTTTATCATTAACTAATAAATTCATGTTTAAGTACAGAAAAGTGATATATTAATGTAATGATTGAATATTCTTATTGCAATCTCACTGACCGAATCCTAACCATACCACAATTCTAACCTATTTAAGACCAAGAAAATATGTAGATAACTGGAGATTTTTAAAATATCAAATACCATCTGAACCAGTAAAGAAAAACAACTATTTTTAAAGCGTTTTTATGAGTATATCCCCCAAATTAGACCTGTTATTGGTTTGTATATCAATTAAATGATTCAGATCTTGAGATGTAAGTGGAGCCATTAAAAAAATAACACAACTTTGTGTCACGTTGACAGCGTTAAAAATACTCTATTATTTTTTTTAGTGACAAGTTTTACTCACTCTCCTGAGCACATAAACTCTCACACAGCTAGAGCACACCATGTGCTTTATTCATGATTTCAGTCTCCCACTGCAAACACCTTTCAGAGGTCTGAGCAACCTCAGCTGACATCGGAGTGAAACAGATGACCACGTTTGAAGGGTTCGGGCACATACGTTTACAAGACAACATGACTTCTGCATGGCAATCATCCGCAGCATAGCAGGGAGCGAGGTTTAAATCCTCTCTGAGGCGCCTTTCCCCCTGACAACGCTAACACGGTGTTCTCTGCGTCTCCAAGATTAGACTAAAAGCCTTTTACACACAGCCTCACTGGAAATCAATGCACCTTCCGCTCAGCAACAAGAACATCGACTGGAATTGAGAAACAGTTCCAGGTTCAAGGAGAAAGCAATGTTCGTTAATTAACACTAATTGCCTGATTAGCAAAGAAGCTAATGAGAAAGAAGAGGTGCTTCAAAGCATTTGCATGGTTGCTTTGGGTTTATATGGTTTAGTGTGTGAAAGAATGGAGGCAGAAACTATGCTGAAAAGAACATAATCCTAAATCTATTTGATGATCAGTCTCAAAGGCTTCATTTTGGACTTTTAGGTAGTAAAAAATATGGATTACTGACAGAAAATATACAAAGAAGAGGAAAGGATTGACAAATGACCAGAATCGTTGTTGTGTATAGAAAAGTTATATAACTAAATGTAAATATATATAAAAAGGTTCTATACATTTGTGAAAATAACTTTTTTTACTGTTTGGCGAAAAGAACCCTATGAGCGAGAGTAATAAACAACAGAATATATTTTTGATGGATGATTGCTGATTCAAAACAAGATAATAAACCACTCACCCTGAATTTGTACAAGCTGTTCCTTCGTAAAGCCTGCACCGTATGGTTGAGCTCCAAACCACTGTACACGGCTCGGAAGTCTTGTCCCTGCCAAAGCATATTAACCTTTACATGGGGGCGAATTTAAGCACAGAAGAAATGTTTCCATTTTAGCTTTTCAGTCCATTTGTAAAAGTCTGCAATCAGAAGTGACTTTTTATGAACCCTAATCCTATTTTTGTTCTGTATCTCCAGTGCTTACTTTCAATGTTACCAACCTCAGTTTAATTGACACTTTTTAGGTTCATGCGCTGAATTACTGCAGGAAAGAAGTGGAAAAACTCTGTCTCTAGGTAGTTCTGATTATCACATTTATCCATTGCAAAAACACCACAAATACCTTTTTTTTTAAATGAACAACTGTTTTTAAAGACAGTTGATAGTTACCACTTGACTGTAAACTGTTATCGTATTCGTAGATACTTTAGAGAATTACGTAGAAAATTAAAACCGGATGTGTGCTCTTTATTGCTGCAAGTAAGAAAGCAATCACACAAAACTGGTTGAAACAAGAGAGACCAACTGTACACAATTTGATAGATGGACCAAAAATATTATATATAATTTAAAAGGTCACATTTGTGGTCAATTTATAAAAGGATATCAGAAGACCTGACTTTGTTGCTTCAAAATACAGAAGATTCTATTGTTTACGTAAGCTCAAACATATCACAAATTAAAAATGATCTGTATAAATGATTTTCCTGTTTTGTATTATGTACAATAAATACAATAAAAACTAAAATGGAATTGACTCAAGTTATTAAAATGACTAAAGACTTAAAAATTAAATGTATGCATTTGGCAGACAAGTTACATTATAAGGAACAATGATAATTTAATTAGAATTTATATAAAAAATGAACTAAGCTAGTTTTGCTCTCCACTGAAATATAAATGATAGTAAAAAAGTTAAAATAGTTACCTAAATATAATTACATCTGAGTTGAACGCAAAGACTTACAAATAAAGATTATAATCAGAAATCAGTGTTTTCATGTGTGATCAAATATATGTGCAATTAAGGGTAAACTATGTAAAATTTCACCACTAAGAGGCGTACATTAAAAAAAACCAGGAACTATCATTTAAAATGTATAGTTTTATTATTATTTATTATTTTTTCTGTAAGGAAGATGCATTAGTTTATGACGCTCAAATACATTAACTCTGCAAAAGAAACCACAAATACATAAAAAAAAATCAGTATGGGAACATGTTGAAGAGACGATCCGTGCAGGGGCTTATGATAACACCTAAAACATTACGACATTCATAAAAATAAAAACCGAATAATCATACCCACCCGCATTTAGTAAAAGTTTGCTTTTTGAACAAAAAAAGGGTCTCAGGGCATTGTGACCATACAGATATCATTTTAATCCACTTTCCTTTTTGATGGCAACCAGAATCTTCACAATTATGATGATTTAAAAGTTGATTATAACTTCTTCAATATAAACTGTTTTACAGAAAATAGAACTGAATGCAACCTCTACCCATATTTCTCATAGAGCAGACAATAACTATCTTCCACTGAGTTACAAAACAGCTAGATCCTCATATAATGTATTCCCATATCCTGGAGGTAATCAAAACTTGAAAGGGGAGGCACAGGAAGCTTTAAAGCCATTCCCAGGAAGTCTTGTGCTTGTGTATCACCTTATTCTCATCCTGCATCTCCAGGGTGTATGTCAGCATCTCCTCAGCACTGCAGCTGTTGGGTCGCATCCACTCCAGCTTCAGCCAGGATGGTCCGGCCTCGAGCAGCCGTGGAGGTAAAGAGGATTGTGGGACGCTCCCTGTGGTGTAGAAGACCACTTCTGTGCTGAAGTCGCTGCAGATGAAAGCCAGACAATGATGTCTTGTGCAATACACACAATACGGATAGATGTCATAATAACATTCAAGCGTAATGGTGGAAAGATCAAATAAACGAATCAATAACTTATTTACCATGGTATTTTTTTTACTTTAGAGGGAATTGGAAATTAACATTGAATAAATCAATAATAAAAACATGATAAAAATAAAGACAAAATGATAATAATGAACTTAAACAACTAAAATATGTTATTAAAACAAAACAAGCAAAAAGGGTAAGTAAAAAAAAAAACAATAACCATAAACAAATAAAAAAAGAAAAACTAAGAAAACAGCACTAAACTAAACAAGGCAAGAAAAAACAAAAAACAAAACAAAATCAAGCAATAGTAAAACTCAACAAAGCAAAAAAAACTAAGTAACACTAATAAGGCATTAATACAAATAAAACCAGATAAAAAAACAAATTCAAAGAAAAAGAGCAAAACAACTCAAACCCAATCAATAAATGCAACAAAATGTATAACTGGGTATAAAATACAAACACACCTTCAGTAATCAGTAAAAATAAAGGCCTAAAAATATGGAATTGTCTTTTTAGTTTATTTGTTTTTGCAACCTGGACAAATTTACTAACCTGGTTCCCATTTCATTAAGTGCAGCAACTCGAAATGTGTATCCGACCGCGGGGCACAACCTCATTACTTTGCAGTGACGCTGAGACCCAACGTAATATTCACGGAAATCATTGTTCTTTTTCCCCTGAAAAAGCAACAATGCTGTCAGGAATGAAAAACAGCATAACAAGGACCACGCACACACACGTACACATATGCAGAAAGAGACGTTGACGGCCCCTCATGGTGTCAGAACAGAACAACATACTCATCTGGAACAACAACAAGAGAACAGTCGCCGCTCTTGAAGCTCAACTAATTGTCACAATAACAGAATGCAAAACTGAATTCAAGTTTAAAGCAAAGGTTTTCTGAAACACCTCTTGTATTGAACACTTAATTAGTCAGAAAAGCTCTGAGTGCATGAATTAACTAAAGCTGGCAGGGTCTGCGAGAAGAGACGATTAAAGCTTAATTAACCACATAATTCATGTGACAAACGAAGGAAAAAACATTGCAACAAAAATAATCAGAAAAGAAGGAAAAGGAAAAGGATCACCCAAAACAAGCTGAAGAATACAGAATACCAACCTCATCCCACTCCAGAACATAATTAGTGATTTTTGAACCATTGTCTGCAGGAGGCTGCAATAAAAAGAGAATAAATTTAAAATTACAGTGAAGAAAAGATGAAATGTAATCAATATAATAAATGTGAAACCCTGTACTGTTAAACGCCACTGAGCAAAATAACTAAACAAAAAAACATAGAATTTTATCATAATGCTAGGCATGTTTCACTTATGCTTGCGTAAAAACAATAGTTTTGAAAATTTATAAATTCCTGACAGCGCCGTTTTACTCATCCATTTTCAGCATCTCAAACAAACAAGAGCTCAATTATAATCCATCGTACACACCTTCCACTGTAACGTGAGGGAGCTCTTGGAGCGGTGAGACAGTCTTGGGGGGAGAGGGGTCTCTGGAGGGGCACTGTGGGTAGTGAAGGCCCTCACTTCTGAACTGGGACACTTTACAGAGTTAGACACCGGGCTTACGCTGAAAAAGACACGAAGAGAGATGATTAAAGATGGAGGATAATTTATTCTTCAGGAGAAAATAACAAGCCATTGATTGGATGTTTTGTGAAAGAAAAACTGCTGAAGATAATTGTAAGTAAACTATAAACAAACATATGATTCAGAAGTAACAATTTGACATCTACTTTAAAAGAAGCATTTGTTTTTTTTTTATATTTAAGGTAAATTCATGACATTTGGAAAGAAAAGGAAAATTGGAAGAAATTGGAAAGAGTGATGAAGGGGTATGCTGTAGTTGAGTTATACTATTTAAGTCGTTTTATTTTTTAACTATGTGAGTTAAAGTGTTGTGTTCAGTTTTAGGTTGTAAATATTATTTACTTTCAAAGTCTAATTAAAGTAGCCATTTTTTATAAGCTTTCTTTTTTGTGCAGAGGTGATGAATGTCTGAGAAAGGCACAACTTGGAAGGACCAAGCCAGAATTGTTCACAGCAACACACACCGGGAGTTTTCCTCACATGAACATCACGCGTTTGGAATTCATAAAAGGCTAACACACATCATCATAAAACCAAATGTTTTGGAAGATGACAAACTCTCAATGTTACTAGCTTAAGACTTAATGTCTGATTCATAAAGACTTAAGTAAAGTGATAACTGGCTAAGATTTGCTCTTCATTTCAGGTCAACGTTGAATTTCAGGCAATTCTTAGTTGAATAGATTAATTGCTGAAACTTAAAAAAACTAAAACCTTTAAAATCAGGGTTTCTGAAGGTTGTATGAGGTCAAATGTAAGACCTATATCATAACATCAAAAACACATACAAAACTTCTTTTTGCATAATAAATAATATAATCAAATACATTGTGGAAACCCTAGACATCTCATTGATATTTTTAAGCATTTACGAAAGTTTACGCAAACTCTGGCAACTTAAACCATGCCTTTTACAAAGTTGAGTGTTTATGAGCATTTTCCCAAATCTCTGGCAACCCTAACCATCCCTTTTTTTACATTCATGAACATTGTTTTAATGTCTGAAAATCTCAACCATAACTTTTATGGTCTCCAGCAATAATGAGTGTTCTCAAACTCTGGCAACCCTAACTATCACTTTTATTCATTTGAGTGTATATGAGCCTCTTCTCAAACTATGGCACTGCTAAATGTTACTTTTTTGTTTTTGAGGATTTAAGAAAGTTGTCTCAAAACTCTGGCAACTCTAATCATCACTTTTACATAATTTTTTTAGCATTTGGGATTTTTAGCATTTTTCCATCACTGGCAACCCAAAGAAACAACAATGCATATAAAATTTGCTTTTCATGGACATCAGAAAAATAAGAGATCACCTAGAACAGTTATTTTAAGACTTTTTAAGCCCCTGCAAAAACCCTGTAAAATGTTTTGACCCCCTTTAATCACAAGACCTCAATGCAATGTATCAACAAGAACCATCATCTGCTTTCCAGCACTTATTTTTTTAATTACAGGTGGCTCGTTTCAAGCATACAATCAACAGCACAGTTTGATTAAAGTAAACAATCCCTTTAACCACAAACTCATGTCTGTATACAGTATATTTAATCTATAACTGAGTCAGTGTAACTGCGAAGGCGGATCATCTCTCTCTGCGGTACTCAAGTGAATCTCTAAGTGGTCAGTTAATGGAGTGTTCAGCCTCATTTGCAAGTGGATTTGCTTAAAAGTGTGTTCTCAGTGAACAAATGCAAATGTGAAGCACTGATCTCACCGGACGTGATAGTCTGTGGCTGGTCTGAGGTCACTGAGGGTGAACTGGAGCTCCTCACCACTGAAACACACACGCACACACACAGGTAAGCATATCCTCAAAAGCCTCCTACTTTCATACCAACTTCTTGATTGCAAAGAAGAGAATTAAACAGAGAATATTATACACTGTTACACAACAAATAAGCATTCAAAAATAGCAAACAAATCAACAGCAGAACAATTAGAGTCAGATTTGTATTAATATAGATTATTTGCTCTGAATGTCACGCTTCTTTGCGAGTCTGAATTGTATAAAGTTCTGTTAGAACGATGGTTTCTTGTTTCAGTCAAGCCTTTCTTCACTTTTCAACTCTTGTCAACTGGTACAACTTCAATCTTCTTTGTTATAAACGAGAAAGAGTCAGGTTTACCAAGTGTGTGTTCAGCAATGTCAAGGGGTGATTAGGCAAACCACAGCAACAACAAAAAAACTGCAGTTTTCCATACAGTCTTGATGTGTATCTTATTTAATCCAAAGTCTTTATTTTGCTGAGATGCAGCTACATCATGTGGTCAGCCGCTGCTTAAAATAAGCCACAAGAATACGCTTTTCGTAGTCTTTCTCAGCATCTTTCAATTTTTTCTTTTGTATTTCTGTTATATTTACATGATTATGTTCTTTTTACGGCCAAAAATTGTATAATACAAACACTTTCAACTCAATAAAACATTCTCGATTCTCACACACTTCTCACTCCAGACGCATGACGTCACCTGACAGGCCCAACTGCATATCTTAAAACTAATAACTTCTACAAATATTTACAAAGCAAATACCCAATATGATAAAAAATAATACTCCTAAGAATAAATAAATAAATGTATTAAAATATATAAGGTGATCTTACACAGCTAAACTAAAAAAAGTTGTTACCTGTAAACAAGTTTATATTTGCCGTCGCGAGCCTTGTCTTTGAGCTGCAGCTCGTAGCTGCATGGAGCAGCGCGCCAAGAGGACCATGACACCACCGCCGAGTGCGCCTGGACATTAGACACCTGAGTAACCACATATAAACGTTAAACATTTTTAGCACTATAAATTGCTCTAAATCTTATAATAAAGCCATTTTAATTTGAACAGTGATACTCTACTTCCTTTTAAACATCTTGGTCGTATGATGTACTGACACATGCACAGTAACATTCTTAGTTCAACACACTGTTAATGTAAACAATTGTTTGTTTTGGAAATCTCTATCTTTACTGCAAAATATATTTAAAAAACTACCAGTACAAAACTTGTCATTTGGTTTTGTGGAGGTAAAATGTTCTAACTGTGCTTGAAGGAGTTTCATCTGTATATTTTGTTCCCTCAGTCATGCTTTAGGTGAATTAAAGACTTTAATTCTTCTTCTGAGCAAAGGATGATTGAACGAATCCTTGCAATTGACTATCCAGGGTGTACACCCCCTGAGAAAATAATTGTAATTATTAATTTCCTTATGTGAAGGTCAAAAAATGCATATTTGGGTCTTCAACAAAATTATATCATTCAAAAGCATGACATCTAAATACAACATTTAATCTAATATATATCTTCCAGGTTAAATACACAGTCAATTTTTTGGTATGATCTACACTGACCCACTCATCATCCCCCACCCCCCCACATACTTTTGTTATTATCGAAACTAAGTAAGAGATCTAAACTATTAAAAGTGCAAAAAGGTCAAGCTAAACTTTGTGAGTGCTCTATGCCATACATTTTCTTAAAATGAAACAGTTTTCTACATTAAATCAAAAAAGCGAGCTTCACAAACATCTGTACTTTGGGTTTGAAGATTAGAACATTTGTTTGAAGTGAAAGCACTGAAAGGCAGGAAGTTTGACCTCTAATTCCAGATGATTTTTCATGTCTGGTACATCAATAAAAGTCAGCAGCTTTAAATAGTTATTCGTTTGGGTGCCAAGGCTACAGAGGCAGACGAGGACTCGATCAAAAAAAACAAAATCATCTTTGTGTGAACAAGCTTCTGCATCACAAACCAGACGCTTGCCTGTCTGCATCCAAACGAAATGATTTTCTTTAAGAAATGAGCGAAGGAGAGCTACAAGAAGTATCTACACAAATAACCACTTCCTCTGTAGGGCACTACAGACACTGATCATGATTAAAGATGCTGAAAAAACATTTTCTTTAAGATTTACCAAAGAGAATTACTCGGAGGAGCAACACAAAATGTTTATTAGCATTTTATCTAGACAAAATAACAGACTCTGTGACTAATTAAACCTGGATTGTCAACTTGTAAGGCCAAAAATGTGAAAAATACAAAAAATATATTTCGTTTTGCTTACACAAACTCACCGTCTTTGAAAAACACACATTGTTGGTTGACCTCACTGTATTCTTAAAGAACATTTCGGCAGGGGTCGGTTTGACCCAGTTGGCACAGCATTACTCTACTTTAGTGCCAGCCTGTGTTTCCTCTGTGAGGGTGTCAGTTTAAAACCTCTGCAGCTCACGTGATCTCAACAATTAAAGCAGCTTATGACTCACCTCATGATCTGAGCTCAGGTCTTAGAGACCTGACCACCAAAGTGCATGACCGTCATCATACTGAGAAAGAAAACAAACCCAAGAGAACAAATGCAAACCTTTCATCGGAGTTACTTAACACTTTAGTTATTTTTTTATTAATTTAAACCAACAGGTGTTTAACAATACCATTGATTGAATTTAATATATACAGCAAAATTCTTGCAAGGAAATGAAAAAAATGTTAAATGTGCAAAGTTAACTCTAGAGCAGGGTTCCCCAATCCTGGTCCTGGAGGGCTGCAGCCCTGCACATTTTATGGTGCTTTTCCATTACACAGCACGACACAGTTCTGGACAATTCCGCACGGTATTTTGCGCTTTTCCACTTTGTGCTGGCCAAGGAACTGACATCGTTTTTGGTTCCTCCTTCGAGCTGGTTCGACAAATTGACGCTAAAACTATAACCAACCCCATAAACGCTAAAGGGTTACCAACCCCATTCTCGCTGATTGGTCGGTAAAGCGTGATGTACGCCAACACTGATTGGTTCAAGAGAGTCGTCAATGTCTGCGTCATTGATGAGTGAATGATGAGTGGATTCATTATTCATGAGAGAGGAAACAGATTTGATTGTGTGTTATTGATTGTTGTTGCTTGCGATCAAAAAACACAACGCTATGTCTGGGCAATCTTGGAAGCGTGTGTAATACACCCACACACCGAGAAGCAGAAAAAAACAGTCCAACGGCGTGTTCGGGATCCATTGTTGTTTGTGTCCGAATCTCTGTCGCAATCTTTTTTACATCAAAGTGGGGTGGCGCTAAAACGGAGTGATGTTGCCTATTTAACATACTGACACTATAAACAATGGGAAAGCAAAGCTGGCCAAATTGCACCAAACTGAACTGTGTCGTATTTTACCATGTTGTACAATGGAAAATAGCCATAAATTGCAACCCTGCTGTAGTATGCATACTACTCTAGCTTCAGACAATCAGAGGACCCTAATTAGTGCCACAGGTGTGTTTTTGATGGTTGAACCAAAAATGTGCAGAGCTCTGGTCCTCCAGGACCAGGTTTGGAGACCCCTGCTCTACAGAGTCAAATTAACTCTGTTTCAAGTCGTATATACAGTAGACTAATTGAAGTATTGTTCTCTTGCTCACACTAATTTAAATCCACTAACTCCTTGTGTTTTGGAGCACCATGTAGATATCTAAAAATATGTATTGAGTATAAATTCAGACTGAAAAAAATTCTAATTAGGTAGCAAAGAGAAACAATAGGAAAAAAAAGATTGTTGAACTGTCGCAGCTCATGAACCTTTGTCGCCCCCTCCTGAGAGATCGTGGAACTGTTTGGATCTAAACACAGGCCTCATTAAGCTCACATGTACTTTCAGGAAGCAGACATTCATATATGAAACGGGTTATGTCACTGTGCCGTTGTTTGTCAACCAATGCACCTGATTTGAATAGGTTTGGGGTGCAAACCAGAATGGTCCCAAACAAAGCTAGGTTAGGACTGGCAACTTGAAGTATACAGCTCAAACCCAGAGCAACCATCCTGTTCCTCATTAATATTGATCACAAAAATAGACAAACTTAGGGGAAGTTTAAAGTCACCAGTTTCTTGGTTCCTGCATGGAGTTTGTATGCTACATGTTCTATATGCACTCCAGTTTCTCCCACTCTTGCAAAAACTAATTTTTATGAAATTTTTTGCTAGCAGTAGTAGTAATAGTGAAAGAATGTGGCACTGCAGTGGACTGAGGACCTCTTCTAGATGTACCCCAACTTTCACCCTATATCAATAGATATAAACCCTGTGACCCAAAATAAGAGGAAAAAAGAAACAAGACTAATGTAAAGTTTTCCTAAAAACTGAAAAACAGAGGTAAAACTTGTCATGACATAAATTGCACCCACCTGTGGCTTTTCCATTCCTGATGGCACAGCTTGAACTCGTCTGGCCTCCACATCCTGATCTGGACACAAAACACACCAAGAATAACCATCAGTTTGAGATCAGTCATGATTGATTCAGTCACATTGCATGTCCGTAACGTTTGAACTTTTTTGGAATGAGGAAAGGAGAGAAGAAGCTTTGGCAGTCTCTCAAGGGTCCAAGGGGCTCCCTGCTCCTGGCTCCACAGCTTCTTGATCGTGTCTTGACCTCAAAGGTTTCCCCCAAAAAACTCACTGAGGGTGCTTTCTGTAAATTCCTCTTAAAGAAGGATAGGGGCTGGGAGAGATCCGCTCCATTTACGGATTGAAAAACAGACACAACAGCTCAGAGTGGTCTTGAATGACTCATCAGATGTGAATGAGTCAAAACATCTCTGGAAAAAGTTTATTTTGTGGAGTAAATAACATGAAAGCACTAAGCAACTGTGAAGTGCTAAAGCAACGTTTTTAAAGCTGAATACTGTATAAATGCCAATGCTCTCCACATACTAGCAATAATTAGCCTTAATTGCTTGGTTTCTGCACTTTAAATAATGAGTCAAAATAAATGAAAGATGTACATCTATAAGATAATTGCTTAATTCTTTCATATTTCCAATGTCATTTCTAATTATTTGCACCCTAACAACATGTTTGTGCATAAAAATGTGAACCCTTGCACTTTTTTCTCAAGAGGAACAGATCTGTGTTTCATTAGGCTAGGTTTCACTCAAAAACACAGTACACACTGAAGCATGGGAACCGAACGATCACAAGAACAAAGAGGAGGGTAAGATAAGACCTTAAAGAACAAAGAGCGAAAACAGCGAGACAGAGTCCTTTTCAAAGGGCCGATGAAAGAAAAGGAAAAGATGATACGGAGGATATGGCATCTGATGCATCTGATTGTGCCACATGTGCTTCACATTCATCTTCCCTCTGATCTCAGAACAGCCTTGATTGGACTGTTCAGGAATGCTGAATACATAAAGAAACTTCAAAAAGATGCAGCACTCTACAAAGATTTCATTCCATCCCAATCAGAATGTCCTGTTGCATCGTGGGTTCGAGAAGTGTAGATCGCTCCCGGAAGGCTTTCAGACATTTTCACTATTTGCTTTGAGACATACAGCATGGCTTGTTGACTATGTTTCACTACCGAATACTAAACAAGTACCTCATTTTGAAAGGATGGAATAAGTTGGAATCACACATGAGAAGGGTGGTCTTACAGTTATAGACCAGCAGGGAGGAAAGCTTTCTTTATATATGGCACTCACAAAGTGACATTTTTGTTCGGATTTAAGTGATGATTCCTTGTGGCCAACATGCTCATCAATGGACCAATCAATCAGCAGGTATTGTTACACTTTTCTTTCTAATCAGAGAAAAGTACCTCTTGGTTATAAAACAGAACGCAGAAGGAAGTCCTCCAAAAGCACGTTCAGTTGAATCGTAGCGACACAAAGAAAGTTGGTAAAAAATGTAATAGTAAAATATAATAATAATACGAATATGACAAATAAATGTGTTACTACTACTGTTAACTACTGAGAAACAAGTCCTAGTGCTTAGTGCTTTTTACAGTTTTTTTTTTACAGGCAATTTAATTTAAACTGTGGAAACATGTTTTTTAATATACAGTTATTATATGCATTGCCACTTGACAAAAGTGTTCTGACTGTGCACTTTATTTACCAATTAACTTGTGAATCAGTAAAACTTTAAAAAATGGTTTTATTGTTTTAGCTAAATTACGTGCTAAAGTTAACAGGCTATATTTTTTTAGAAGCCAAGTTAATTTTTGTGCTGCAGCGTGTGTGAGATCACTGAACCAGTCTTAAATTTCCACAGGCTCTATTGTGAAATCCGCTATATATGTAATAATCATGACATAAAATCAAATGTGCTTTTTTGGGCTTTGGGAGCAACCAGCAATCCACCAGATTTTGCACATTTGATCAAGAAACAAAACCACCTAAAACATTATTCCTCACATTCTTGCCAAATAATCTGTCACAAACACAAGCTTTCACTGGGAAGGCAGCTTTATGATCTATACTGCACCCAACCTCCAGAGGGCAGTTAAGGTTACTTTGACATCATTCAGCAGAGCAAGTGAAACACACCCGAATCCACACAACGTACTTTGTAGTATTTATCCAAAGTGCACATGTGTCAAACCAAAGACTAAATGCTGACACTGTTATAAAAGCTCAAAAACAAAGGCTTGGATGACCCAGAATTCTTCCTGGCTTCAAAGAGAACAGATGTGGACTGTGGATGAGACTGTCGACTCATATTGAAGTGTCAGCAGCTCCCAAAGCTTTATTTTAGTTTCGCTGACACTGAACATACGCTTGTTTTTGCTCTCTAAAGTCAGCATATATATGAAGATACCACAGACACACAAATTTTTTTTTTATTAAAGTGAGCTGATATGATGGAAGTGTATGCTTTTTATTGCCTTTTTGTTATTTATCTTCTGAAAAGAAGAACAAAACAAGTAAAAAACGCTAGATTAAATATAACCTTAACACCACAACAGGGAAGGCTATACTCTAACAAGACTAGACAGAACATGCACAAACCTTTTTGCACAAAAAGGGCAGTTGGGGTCTGGTAAATAAGGAGATCAACTTGAGATGGGAAGGTTGCAGTACTTTCACTTTCACTTCACAACAATTTACAATGAACTCACAAAAGACAGAGAAAACTGTAAAATGTGAGAAATTCACTGAACACTAGAGACTAACAGGTGGAAGAAATGATCAGGAGGGATAAAGAGAGGGTCAGACACTAAATAAAAAACAATAACAAATAAAAATCCCAGTTATGTAGTAAACCGCACAAGAAAACAAACAAATAAACAATGTCATAGGAAGATTTAATGCTGAGATGTAATAGCGAGATGTAGGTGAGTGAGAGATTAGAAAGACGACCCATGGAAATGACGTAGTAGGTTCAGCCTACTTTCTGGGACGTAAAAGCTCAGGAGAATAGATTTTTATTTCCCTCTCCGCTTTACTGTCCTCTGTTGCGCATTCGTGGCGCACCGATCAGACTACCTTCAATGCACATGCTTTAATGAATGTTCATTGTTTGAGAATCTAAATAACAACTTGCCACAGTTGTTGTATTTTGTGCCTTGACTGCGGAGTTGTTAGTATTTGGAAGGATTACTTCCTATTACAACAATTAAACAAACAAACATACAAATAAATAAATAGAAAAAGACCAAACAAGCAAATACAAAAACAAGACACGAGTGCTTGGTTAAAGGGCTCAAACCAACATGCTCCAACATAAAGCATGGTTGTGAACCCAGGAGCAGAAAGCCTAGGGTTTTTAGGTGCTAAGGGTTCAACCACCATGCTTTACATAAAACAAGACACAGCACAAGGTGAAACCAGCATCAGGGTTTTACCAACAAGAACATGACAGAACCAAGGAGACACTAAAGCAAGGATGGCTCCTGTATCTTTCTTATAAGGAAAAATCTATGAAACAAAATAAAGATTGAAGGTATATACTTTAAATATATATATATATATTTCTCTGAATTGATCAGTAAATAGTAAACGTATATATGTACTTCTCCCTTTATCCCTGTTAATAAATATATTGATGCAAGTATAGAAATTATACTTTCAATCATGAGGGGTGTGGTCACCTTGCGTGTCGTGGTCTGTATGTTTGGGGCTTCCTCTAGCTCTCCGCTCAGGCCTCCTGTTCCCAGGGCTCCCTCCTCCTCCGGGGCTGCCATGGACCTTGCCGTAGCCATTGGTTGTCGTAGTGTTTGTGCTAGTCGTGCTGCTCTTGTAGCTGTTAGACACTGGGCTGGTCACCTGGCTGAGGTTCGTACGCTCCACCGGGGGCTTGAGCTTTTTGGGCGGTGGTTTACAATATTCCTCAGGACCCATAAAGGTGGAGATGTTATACAGGGGGATGATTTCTGAAACAAAAGCAAGAAATGATTTAAAACCAATAAATCCAAAATGTTTACTTTATTTATAGTGTTCCAATTTTACAGTTTTTTTTTAATCCACTATTTATTTTGTGGTCTAAAACATCCTATTTAATTAAATGTTGAATTATATGTATGTCACTTAGACATTTAAATTAATAATATTGATGCTGTTTATTAAAATGGAATTAAAAGCTTTTTAGAAGAAATGTGATTTAATAATATTAACACTAAATAGTAAACTGGGCAGCACAGTAGCATAGTGTGAGGATTGTTGGTTTGAGGCCAGTTAGGGACCTTTTTAAATTTAGCTCACGTTTCTCATATTAGTCCTAAACATGAAAAATGCCTAAATCCATTTTTCCAATTTTCTCTTTATTTCCTTCCTGCTATGGTTGATTGATCAGTTGATACAACTTCTACTACGAGCGACCTGAGTTAGATTTTGACTGTGTAACGAATTATAAATTGTCTTTCCCCTTCTGTAAGTCGCTCTGTGCAAAAGCGTCTGCCAAATGCATAACTGTAAATATCCTGTCTCCTCTCATAGCTTAAAAACATGCTTCAGGAGGATTGAATAGTTGATTTTCTCCTCAGGAGAGAGACATGAGTGATCAGGGTGTACACTGCTGTTCACCCAATGAGAGCTGGCACCAGCAGAACCCTGTGATCCCAACCAGGAGAGGTACTACACAGGGAAATAGATTTATGGAACATATAATTGTGAATAAAAAATATCAATATACATTAATACATATTTTAATTTAGTACAAATAGAATTGTGTATGGTTAGTGGCTATATTACCAGAAAAATACTGTACAGTATGGAATAAGACAACATTTGTAAGTTATTGTTTGTTTTTAATAGTGTTGGAAATTTAGAATTTACATTATTTTGCACTTAGAGACTGGCTTGAAAAACAAAATTGATCTCTTTTTAAAGAAAACTTTGACATTTTGAAAAACACAATAGAAAGCATCGTGTTTGCTAAAACGGATCTAAAGAGAAGTTGGTGTTGTTATTCAAATCCTGTTGACATATTTAATATTTGAGCTGTTGATGCTCGTTTTTGTGGAAACATACCATTGTTTTGTAACTTTATTTGCTCACCTGACCTGAAGTAGTTCCATTTTGAAGCTAAATACTCTGATCCTTCAACAATTTGTATCACAACCCCTGATAGGCTCAGTGATTCGACATGTCTGAACATTAAACATGTCTGTTTTCATGCTTTGACATTCTTGGGATTAAAATGAAATGTTATAAAATTATTATTGATGTTATAACTAAAGTTTTTTTTTTCAGTACATATTCTAAAAACCCTGTTCTAGAGAATTTACAGTACAATAATGACCGCTGGTTTACTGTACATCAGTGCTCCTCAAATAGCGCGAGGCTTTGTCAAGGGGGACACGATTGAACTCGGTGAACATGCTTTTTTATTTTTCTATTTTGATTTTTTTACTGTTCTAGAATAAAGTGAAATATCACCCCAGTACATTAGGGGGCAGTGGCGCTCTCATTGGCAGAGTGTGCGCAGGGAGCATTCGCTCGGTGGTGTAGGGGTTTTGTTTGCACTGAGCATGCACGCTTTTCACACACAGTACAGAGTATGAAGTGTAGCAGACCCTCAAGTGACCGCATGAAAAAATATATTTAATATATTTAAAAAATGTATACGTTACCAAGGATAATGTTATGCAGAGGAGTACTTATAATATATAGTACTTTTATAATTTATAGTCGCTCGAGGGGGGGGGGGTTCGTCCTATGGGGCATGACAGAAAATAATTGAGAAACACTGCTGTACATATGGTAGCCTAGCACAGTCCAATCCAAACACATAAAATGAACGTAAACTTATTTTGAAAAATGTTTTTTTTTAAACTAAATTTACTTTTTTTTCTTGAAGAGGATACAGATTTTTTACCAATTTAAAAAAAAAACAACAACCAGTGGAAGAGCATGCAAATTTAACTTCAATGAAAATAAATCAATGTTGAATGTGTTTTACTGGGAACATTCTGTTCTAGGAATTTGACATCCTGTAAATGAACATACTGTATATTATACACCAAGCTACTTCTTCATTAAAATACAGTACAAAACACTTTGGTGGAACTATGAGAGCTCTTCACTCAAGCATGTCTAAACACTTGCCCTGTACTGTTCTGTATGTTGGGACTGGTCGTGTTTTCATAACTCTGTGAGGTATTTCACTTTCATCGTCTGCTTGTTTAGGACACTGTTATGTTTCAGAACAAAGGCACAGCTGCCCATCCTCGCTGAAGTATGTTTAACTCAATAAGACCTCAACTCTGATGCTTTACCTTCCGGGTAAATGGGTGGCAGTCGATGTTGGTAGAACTGGTGCGCTGGTATGTCCCCGGGGCTGACCGGAGGATAGTAAGATGTGTGTGAGGCCGGAATAAAGTGAGGGTGCGTCAGGTATGGTGGATGAATGTGGTGACTCGGGGATATCGCCGGGGAGTAACTCGGGGGGTAGCATTCTGAATGAGGAGTCACCACAACCCTTCGAACTCCAGTGTTGTCTTCTAGGACCTAAAAGAGAATGAGAAATCAAGAAAAAAATTCCCAAAAGCTCTGATGTCAACAATAACTGCTTCACTGGAGACATTGCACAGGCTTGAGCTGGAAATGGCAACCGTTACGAGGCAACCATAGCCGTTCTGTGCCACTTCAAACAAAGGGCAAGAATGCAAAAGTAAACAAGGTTTCTAATGGAGCGGCTATCAAATGCATTCCTGATGGAGGAATGTGTGTATGGAAGATGAAGATTCTGTTCAGTTCACGTGGGAGAATTCAACAATATCAAGCTGTGGTAGGAAGCATGGTCTATGACGACACCAGAAAATGTTTTTTTTAAATTCAATTATTGGAAGAGAAAAATTTTGGATCCGCAGGGCATTCTGGGAATGTTGATCCAGTGAGCTATTAAAACACACCATATGTGTTCCAACAAGTGCGTCTTATTCATTCAAATACAATGCTTTTCAGATTTGTGTGATGAGTGACATTTATTGGGAAGTTACTCTACATTTTATAGCATACAGTAATAATGTACTTACTGACAGACAAAAAAAGCTAATCACAACCCTTCTAAAGATTAAAACCATCCTATTAGATATACTTTTTATCTTTAGCAAGCTAAAAAAAAACCCTGTGATGCAATAAAGAAATCGCTTCCTTCCTGTTTTCACACTGTTATGTTTCAGCTCTTTTTATGGACAACAAAATACAAAATGATTCATATAAATTATATTTTCTGTGTTTGATTATATGGATTAAATTGGTTTTGGTGTTTGAATTAAAATAAGCTTTGATTTAAAAAAATAAGCTTGTGTCACAGTATTGAGCAACTGGCAACTCCCCACCTTTTGTTCGTAATTGAAGGTGATCTGAAATATGCACATCCAACGACTGGCCACAAGAGTCACCAATAGATCACTAATTTGGACCTTCATGACAACTCTGATGGGGTAATTCAATTTTTGTTTATACTTTCTGTATGTTTTGCAAAATAAAAGGCTGAGCTGCTCGAGTGCGAGCCACTTACAACTTCTGAAGTTTTATTTTGGTAATTTTTGATCCCCCAATAAAGTCTTTATGCTCATTTTAACTCCCTAGTAGAAAAAAACTTTGTTTAGTAGAATATAGTTTTTTTTTTATCTAACCTCCGCGTCATTTGGGTTCTCATAAAACCTGTGGGTGACGTCATGCATGGAACGTTGACATTATAGAGTGTCAACAGTATTGAGGTATTAGGGTTCGGGTTAGGGTTAGCTATTTCGCAGGTAAGCCTTGTGTTTGACCAAGTATGTATGGCTAACAGACCCTGAGCAAGAACGAAGCTCTTGCAGTAATACATTTGTAAAAAGTTCTTTCATGCGAGGTAAAAAATGTTTTAGGCCATCTTTTGGGGATTCAACAAAAAAACTAGGTGACCCTATGTGAAAAGCATTTGCTGTTACAACTGGTTTGGCCACCCGTAGCAAACACAACAGCAATCATTAGTTTTAGATGGCTGGCTATAGGTATGTTTCAGAGCGATCTAGTCTTTTTTTTTCACATTGAAGGGTCTCTGGCACGAACCACCATTTTTTCAGGTCATGTACATTTTTATCTCTAAAATTCTTCCAGCCCCATGACATCAAACTACCAACACCATATTGTATGGTATGGTATCACTGTTGTTATGATGTTCTTTTTCTAAAATGAAGTGTTATGCCTTTTTGCCAGAAATGATGAGACACAACTGCCAAAACTTTCAATTTTGTCTAGTCACGCTACAAAATATTTTTCCAAACTTCTTGGGGATCACCTAGATGATTTTTGGCAAAATTGAGACCAGACTTAATGTGATTTCTGCCCACCATCAGTGTTTGTCTAGGAATTCTGCCTTAAAAACATTTAGGTAAGTCAATTTCTATGGTTGCGCAAGTAACAATCATCTTAACTGAGGTAAGTGATGCCTGCAGGTTGAAAGTTTCTGAGGGGTCTTTTGCAACCTCTTGGATTAGTTGTTGGGCTCACCAAATACTTCTTGAAAGGTTTTCTACTGTTCCATTCTTTCTCCATTTGAAGAAATTTGAAGAAATGTTTCTCATTGTGGTTTGCTGCAGTCCCAAAATAATTTTTCCAGAGTGTTTTTTCTTTCCATTTTTGTATCTAGCTTTGACTCTGTCAAGCAAACTATTTAAGTTATTTCTTGATTGTGAACATGTGTGGTAGTAATCAGGTCTGAGTGTGGCTTGAGAAACATAACTTGGTTTTTACAGGTGTAGGAGTGGAGGCAAAAACTTTTGATTTATTTTACCCTTAACAATACAAACGTTTATTAAAAAACTGACATGTTTGATATCACAAATCATAAAACTGGATATGGAATCTTCAATGACATGAAAAAAAGTTTTTTTTCCTACTTTCTTGAAAAAAGCAGTTTAGTAGTCTTATAATAAACTTTTAATAAGAACACGCCAGGATTATTCAGGTAAGAATTTCAAGGAGTGCCCTAAAAGGATTAAAGCCTCAACTCATTTTATATTGAATGTCTATTTAGCTCAGATGCATTTTATGAGTAGTGATAATAATCCATCCATTCATCCATTATCTTGTCGGCTTTTTCCCTTTCAGGGTCACCACAACAGAATGAACCGCCAACTACTCCGGCATATGTTTTACGCGGCGGATACCCTTCCAGCCGCAACCCTTTGCTGGGAAATATTCACACACACTCATTCAGATTCATACTATATGGACAATTGTTTTTCTGCATTCAATTATATTGCATGTCTTTGGACTTGTGGGGAAAACCGGAGCACCCAGGGTAAACCCACGTGATCATGGGGAGAATATGCAAACTCCACACAGAAATGCCAACTGACCCAGCCGACCGTGCTACCCACTGCGTCACCATGATGCAGTGATAATAATGCTTATAAAAAAACTTCTCTGTGAACAATCATAGCATCCAGAGAAATGATAAGTACACACTAAACAAGCATCATCATTACTTCATGTTGATGTACATTAGCTAAAAAGTTCCCATGTTGTTGGAAAGCTGAAAGATAAAGCTGGAAACGAATGACCTACAAACATGAGCCTTCTGCCTTTCACATTGGGGTGGAATGCACTAATGAATCATATTACACAAGTGACCTTTGTGTCATCATAGCCCCCTCCTGATTTATTACACCCACAAATCAAACTCTTTTTTGCCCTCTGCGCAAGTGCTTTCTGACCTTTCGTCTGAAATGTCACCACTCCCGACCTTTAGCAAACTTTCTCCTGCCACAGATCAGTAAATACAAACTACTGGGATTTTTGGTGGGAGTCCCTCTGCTTTTAGTTTAGCTGCCAAAATTACACACAATCCATACGCTTGTTTCTTTCCCAGAAAAAGATGTTCGTCTATGAGGGGTGGAATCCCATCTTCATTGTGAGAGGGCTTCACCACCCTACCCCATGTCTGCTGGTTACCTGGGAGACATAGCCCGGAGGAACGTGGATTGGTGGAATGGAGCCATTTGGTGACATCATGGGAACTTCAGCAGGCCCTAAGGCAGAAAAAAAAGAAAGGAAAGCAGTCAATCAAAGAGAAGAACAAAGCTGACTCCGCCCCTTCATTCCATCACGTAATGCAAGGCTAAGCAAAGAAAATTCCAGAGGCTACGGGAAAACAGCAGAAAAACTGGAATGCATTCTAGAATCTATTATTGGCATCACCTCGAGTAAGTTGAGAGTGGATTAAACCTGTATACATGCAATGGTTGACTCAAATAAACATTAAAACATATTAAATTAGGAGGAAACATATAAGGAGGAAAATATAAGAAAGAAACAATGCCAAGAATAGGACCCTAGATAAACTTGGGACATTTAGCTCCAAGACATGCTGCCATGAACTTTTTTTGGGCAGTGTAAATCAAAACAAACAAGGCTGGTGCCAAAAAAATGTCAAACAAAAAACTAAATTGTTACAATCACGTTCTGCGTGAAAGCACTCATTTTTTAGACACATTGCATTGCACTTTTTTTTTTTTTAAAGATGAACATGCGCAGAAGAAGAAGAGAATGCTGATCTCACTGCTGTCTGCTGAGAGCAGGCAACAACTTGCACAGGCATCATAAAAATGTACTGCAAGCAAAGGGAAAAGTTTCCCAAGGTTTATATAACTTTCATATTTTAGAGAATATACAGTAGGGGAAACATCAACACTGGTGATGAACTATCTAATACTATTCTAATCCACAGTGGAGACTGATATCATGCGCACCACTGTCATCGTAAAAACTTCCTGTTTCAGGTCCATCTTGCTACACTAAAAATACAACAACTTGAGATTGATTATTTATTTAAGTCAAATTATGAGAGCTGTAAATTGTTCCATTGGTTCAAAACTTATTGAGTTGTCAAATAAACATTGGTGTAATTTATTATTTCAAGTTGGAAAAAAAACCTAACTTTCTTTGAACTCTACAGAAAACTTTGCAGACTGTTCTGCACATGCTCATTCCTCTACTCTGTTAACCTTAAATTGAACAGGGTCTCCAGAGAGCTTCTTTTATCTTATATCCTTACAATTCAACTACATTTCAACTTGACATTACATTAGTTTATTTGATTTACTCAGATGAATTTGTGATGTTCTGTAGTTTGGTGAAAGTTAGATTTGCAATCATTTAACAATCATGCTAATCTGAAAATAATTTGGTATAAAACCATGGAAAGTATACGGTGCCATAAAGGTCAGTAGACCTTTTGAGAGCCTTCTTGAGTGGAGTTTGCAAGATTGCACAGGTCAACTCTGGGTGCTTTTCTTCTGCAGTTCAGAAAACATGCTTCAGGTAAACAAAGCTAACACGAAACGTTATTGTAACATTCGTTAACATTCTTTAAATTTTGTCTAAATGATAGTCATAACGTTTATAAAAAACTTTCTAGTAACATTCTAATAGCGGTAAACTAAAAACGTTACGTAAACAAAATTCTCAGAACATTCCTAGGATGTTTTTTTGAGAGTGATGAATGTTCTAAAAATGTTTTAGCAACCTTGGGGGAACGTAAAAAAAATTGGACTGTAACTGTAAATTTCTAAATGCTGTGGGTGTACACTGCCTTTTGCCAAAAGTGAGCTGAATGTTGGCTCCAAAAATGCAACATCACAATGAAAAGAATAAGAGGGTATATAAGGTTATATTTCTAAATGAATTATTGGCACAGCAAAAAAATTGTTTGTTGAAATAACACAAGATAATGTGTTAACAAAATCAATTAGCATTTTTTTTAGTTAAGGAACATTATGCATTTTTTGCTTCAAAACAAACATTTTGGTGTTAAACTATGTTCATCTTTGTGTTATGCATAAAAGGGCGGAATTATTGTTAGGCGTACCTAAGTGTCCACTAAATAATCATTGTACTAATCAAAGTAACTTTATTTCCATCAAACCACACAACTGAACTCAATTTGGCTTTTTGGGATAGGGTTAAATAAACAGCCTGAGGCCTGTTTATGGCCGTCAACCCTGGAGAAATTGAGCCATCAGCTCGGCCTTGTGGAGCACAGGAAGAAACGGTCACCGCCGGTACACAAGCCCTCTCTGTTATGACTCTCATGGGACTCTGCTGAATGACCCCCCCCCCACCCGTAGCCACTGTTCAACCCTACTGACTGTTTTTGTCAGAATATAAAACCCAGAAATGCAAGTCAAAAGGAGAACCTTCATTCAGGGCTCATGTATCTAAGGCCCAGCAGCTGTTTTAGACATCTCATCCACCATGGCGGGGCAGCGTCCGGGGCAGTAAATCAGCACAGATCACGCTGAAGAATTTTACAGTTTCACCCCATCCGTCAATATGCGAACCAGTATCTCTCCAGATCGCAGGTTTAAATAAGAGCCCGTCTGTGCTTGTATTGAAGGGGCTTCACATGAGTTTCTTATGCAGACGAGACGGGGGAGGGGTGTGTGTACACAGCAATGTCTGTGGGTCGTTTCACTGGGGCGTGAGTGTATACGCATGCCGGCTTAAAATAAGCTTTTCGCGAGGCAACGTGTACAGAGCACAACAAAATCTATTCAGATTGGGCTATGTGTTTGGAAAGAGTCTCGCGCAGGTATGTGGCTACACCCCCTACCCAAAACCTCAATTCCAGCCTTTACTTTCACATGAGGGGGGAGAGCGGGGTGCCTGAGTGACAGGATTGTATCACAGCCTCTTAATATGAAGGGGCCTTTCATCCTTTACCCAAAGAAAGAGAGCGAGGAAAGCAAAGAGAAAAGAGAACGCAACACAAGCATTCCTGTACTTCAAATGAAGGAGCTGAAGGGATGGATGGTGTGGAGGCTAAAAAGAAAAAAAAGCTTTCATTGTACGCTATATATGCACAACTCGGTTTAGCCAGTTTTTTTAGTTCATTGCTATATTGAGTCAACGTTTTTTCTGAAATAATTAGATTAAATTTTGTTTTCAACTTTATTAAATAAATGAAATAATTACATTTATTACTATTTTAACCATACTAAATCATATTGATGAAAGTAATTAAAAGATCTGTTCTACGCAAAGTGTGATTTTCTTAATTTGATCTCACTTTAAAGAAATAGCTAATGACTAGGTTTTTTTTGTTACCGCTAGTCCGACTGTTGTGGATTCAATGTAAGTGTGAGTGAATGGGGCTTGAGGGATAGAAAAATGTTAGTGATGACTAAATCAAAATGTATGAGTTCCTAATAACTTTTAATGTTTTTTTTGTGGTACAATTGACATTGTTTTAAGAAACGACAGCAAAACAAGGTACCAGCCAATCAGCAGGTGCTTTCAAAAAATATCAAGTGTAACAACACGAAGTGCCATTAGGTGTGCTTGTTTTAGGGATTTTAACAGTCAACATTGACTCCCAACAATCTCCCAAGCCACTTTTATGTCTTGTGTCAGCAAGCTTATTTTCACTGATTGCTTTATAAATGTTCCTTTTGGAGACAGACTAATATGACACAAAAAAAATGGCAACATGTTAAACTTTTATGAACTGTTACTGAGTGTGATGGAAAGGTGCTGCAAGAAGAGCATTTTAATCCACTGTGCTTTAAAAAATAATCTAAAAAAACATTTATGGCACAAGACTTATGGTTCCTTGAGCTCAGAGCAGAAATGTCCATTTAAGTTATTTCTTAACCCAAAGATCTGATCTGAATCTCTGTTTTTGTAGAATTTGTGCTACACTTTGATTACAGTCAATATTAGTGATGATAAAATTGCTACAAATTGATGCTATATAATGGGTGATTTCTCTGCTGATATCTCAGGACGCTCTTCAGAAAGACAAACTCTTCATTGTGCTCCAGGGTGCAGCTCTTACCCCCTCTGCAAAGCCTGGTGAGCAGAAACTCCACATAGTATTACCAGGGAGGTTTGATACACCTGCAAAATGCATGGTTTTGTGTTTTTAAAACCAGTGTCCAGATAAACCCTCGTTTTTGATAATTTCCACAAGTACTGACTGACAACATGAGCGTGTTTTTTACAGAAGGATAAAATGGAGGTTCAGCGTTCCACAAACTATCAGTTCCCAAGTAAGATCCACTAATTCACTTTGGTGGGCCAGCTTGGCCAGACAAGCAGACGACAGGCAGAAAAGAGCAAAAGAAAGGGATGTTTCTGGAAGGAATGCAGTGCTTCAATCTGAGAAGCACTGGGTAGAGAAAGGAAGTGCTTTTTCTGCAAGCCTTTGCAAATCTGATGTTTTTTTTGTCCAGAGATGTCTGTCTGTCTACTGTAGTGCAGAGAGAGAAATTCTAACAAAGATAATTTAAGCTGATCTGTTTTTAGAAGTGGAAAAAGTTAATGTGTATCACCAGTAATCATAACCAAAGCAGGGTTTCGTTGTTTATCACCACAAATGTTTTTGAAAATGCAAACCGTTGGACGTGAAATATTATTGATCATTTTACACAGAATTAGCCATTAGTCATGTGATGTTTTTGGGTTAAGGAAGTACACAATGTCACAACACTGTTTATGTACTTTCAAAAAGATGAATTGAACAGCATTTATAGAAGAAACGCACGGTTCAGCCATTTGAAAAGTGTTAATTTGGTCAAACACTTTAATTCCATGGTTTAAGTTTAGCAGCAAATACATGACCTCCTCAAAGTCATTAGTGAAGGCTATAGAACTCAATCCAAGATCCCTGAAACTGTCAATATTTCAGATAATCGAGCATGTGATGGGCAGCAGTTCTTGGAATTAAATTTATAAATGACTAGACTAGAGGCGAACTACAGACGACCGAAGCTGAGAAGAATGAAGTGAACAGCCTCATTACATTTAAAGGGCCAGACCGCAAAAATTTGTGAAATTTAATTTAATTTGGTTTTGTTTAGACTTGCAACAATGGCCATCTAATTTCCCCTTTAAAGTGTATTTTCATTAATAAAATAATCCTTCACTGAGGGATTTTATATCAAGACTACAATGTAATTTTTTTACCAGGGGTCTCAAAATTCCTGGAGGTCAGCAGTCCTGCACAGTTTTGCTCGAACCTTAGCTGAACACACCAGGTTCCACTGATTAAGCTCCTCTTAACATGTTTGAAGGTACTGGTGTGTCTCTTGAAACATAAAACAAAACACAGCCCTCCAGGAAATTAGTTTGAGGATTCTATAATAATATAAATATTATGCCAAATTAAACTTATTCCGTTTGCTAACATACAATGACTTCAGCAAGATTATAGAAATATATTGATTTATTAGCAATCAATATGTACAGAAATATCTACCACTTTAACACTTAGACTTAAAACTGAAATACATTGTGTACAATTCAACACACCAAACGTTATTCCATGTTATCTATACAAATTGAATTCTGCTTTTTCTCTGCAGTAGGTTGAGATGTGAGCATATCGCTGTGCAAGTTGTGAGCAAATTTTGCAGTGTATCATATTTTCTTCATTATTTCTTCTACAAGCACTAAAATCTGGTCAAGGGAATGTATTTTGGTTCCAGAGACTGCAGAGAGGAGAATGTAATGGATTTCCCTAATTCCAGTTGGTGTGCATATCATACACAAATCCTCAAGTAGCTCTTACAGAGGTGAAAATATTATGATGTGGCATTCTGTGCTAACTCTTAGTACTGTAGAAACAGTAGAGCTTTGCATTTCTCCTTAAAATTACGCACACTCTAATCACAGGGTGAGGTTAGCACCAGTCCCAAATATTTACCATCAAATGTTTATGTTTGCATTAATGAAAGTTCTGGAAATATTATTGGGCGTCTTCCTTCAGACCCACTCTTATGAAATGTGCTCTGTTAAAGAACCAAATAAAAAATCTCTCACAGTTAGAAACCTCACTCTGAATGTCTTTTTCAAAATCGTCTATATATATATATCATTCAAAACAAACGGGCCTAATGAAAAATGGAAAAGGAAACAAAGACATTTTGGGTAAAAAAAAATGTTTTTGAGACCAATGTGGCAGCATTTCAGTTCCCAGTTGTTGCCTCCCTTAAACAAGTGAATGTTGAACTATGTTGGTCAAGTTAAGTTCAACATAATATTTGTGGTAGGCAAGACACAAACTATGTTTACATTACTTAAAACTCTTAAGTTTGGAAAAAAATCAACAACAAAGCTAACATGGAAATCAGGAAAATCTATTAAAAACGGAGATTATTTATGTTTATTAACATTGTAATAATTTTGTATAAAATACAGGGAATAAATTCACTGTAACACTATCTAACTAACAAACTACATAAATAAACAATAAATACATTGCAGAGAAAATTTGCCATTACGACTTAATATGGTATATGAGTTTTGTTCCAAGGAAGAGAATCAGCTGGGAATCTACATTTCCATGAATAAATGCATTAATTCATAAATAAGGGGATCTCATTTGGCTAACTTTTAAAACTGTAGATAATAAGCAAGTAGGGTACAGTGATCCACAAACTAGATACAGCAGTGAGCCCTGAAGTTAAGAGAGGTATGCAGTAAATGGGATCCGCCTATGAGCTCTATGCAAAGGGACACCCAAATGTTGATTCAACCTAACCTAAAACAAAGCACACCTTTCAAAGCTCAAACAAATTGGCCCAAAATCTGCATTATTCCAAACTGGAGTCTGTCTGGAGATGCAGTCTCTCCCGGGAACCCTGTGCCCTGTGGATATGTAACGCTTGGCTGTGAATTCCCAGCATGCTTGAGCTAGGAGGGTGTAGGCTTTCAGGATGTGCAATAAAAGCTTTCGGCAGTGCTCAGTGAGCTCCGGCAAGGAAAGCGTTGTGCAAACAGCGCTCCAGGAACAGCAGACGACTTTGCGATGACCTGAATTACTCCCAGTGCCATTGAGAAAAGCTCATTGAGAAAAACAGACCAGAGTGGCACTATCATGCCAGACCATCTCTCTAGATTTGAGGCATTGTTTTCATTTCCAGGCTTCCCATCCTGAGTGAACAGGGTGAGAACGTCTCCCTCTCTCCACCCAACATCCTCCAAAAAACCCGAGTGAATCACGCCATGATAAAGAGCAGCTTTTGATGTTCAGCCAATGCAATAAACACGAGAGGGGTTACACACAGACAATGAGGAAAAAGCCAAAAAAAATAAAGGATCAAAAATACATCATATCTGAAGTGATCATGTTTAGAAAAGAGAAACTGTGTGTTATTTGCCAAGCTTTCAGAGACAGTTTGTGTTCTGTGGAGTTCAGAACACTCGTGTTTTGGCTGATTCAGGAAAGGAGTGGAAAAAAGAGCATTTGTTCTTCCTAGCGCAGCTCCTCTTCAACCCTGTGCTCCCGATCTGCTCATTCCTGAAGCTGACCCTGCTTTCCACAAGCTCAAGCTTTACTTCTCTTCCAGAGGTACAAAATGCTGGAGCTCACAATGCTGACTCTCACAAGCCTAAGACCATGTATTTGGAATAATTTGTAGAACTTTATTTAAATTAATTTGAATTCACAAGAATTGTTTTATACATTAATGTAATATTCATGAATAAAACCCTAAAAGGTGCAGAAAAAAAATAATGTAATTTTTTATCTGAAGGGAACTGAAATTTGCAGCCAATCAACAGGAAATATCAAAATATCTATGTCTATTGGTCTAGGGATTTGTTTGTTTTGAGAATTGCAAATGTCAACACTGAATTCCAGATATTACATACAGTACAGTTAATTGTATTTTTTTTATATTTTAGATAAAGACAATATGAGAAAGAGAGAGAGAGAGAGAGAGAGATAGAATTATAATTCCACCATGCTAAAATAAACCATGCTCAAAATAAGAGTTTTGTTAGTTAATCAAGATCAGAAAGAAAGTGAAGTTTCAGAACTCAGTTAAAGGATATCTACTCATGATTTCAAAACATATACAGAATATTAATATTCTCCAGTTGAGAAGTTTCTCCAACTCATAATATTGGAATTTCAGCATTCAGAATTTACTTCCAAAATAATTATTTTGAAATGACTGAATTCTGTAAGGCAGTTTGTGCATCGATATAATCATTGCTCTCAATAATAAAGACCTCAGCTTTTAGACTGCGATTAGGAGGTAACAGCAGGTAAAGGTGAAGGAGTTCAACTCTGCACATTCATTGCGTTTTCCAGACAAGCAGAGCAAACAGTGCACCTATCTGCTGGGTTTGATTTTATGCTTGCCCTTGTTTTCCTGGAAACTAAAACTACAGTTAGCAAACAACTGCTCCATGAAGGCAAGAGGAATCTTCAGCAGAACCCTATACTGAATAAAATAGAAAATAGTATGTCAGCATAGGAGAAAATAAGGAAGCCTATAAACGGGTAAGTTCCACTTGGTAATTGATGTTTTGGAAAATGTGGAAAAGCATGTAAATTCAAAGCAAAAACCTTAACTTTTTATTCTAAATGATACTATAGATTTGACCTGTGTTCCAGGATAAATGTAAGTTTGTTATTTTAGTAAAAGTTTTAAACTATTTTTTAGAAGTTTAGAAGATTCTTAAGAACTTCATAATCCTTGTTCAATGACTTCTGATCTATGTTGACTGTACATTATCAAACATTGAGTTATAATGAATGATTCATCTCTATTTAAAAAGAGAAAGGTAACTAATTATTGAGTGCATCAAGTTCCAAGACCGACAGCAGAGAGAGAAAGAGGAGCTTCCCTCTCATCAAAGAGCATAAGATCCTCAGAAGCTGTTCAGAGGAGTTGCTGCAGAATGTAAAAAGCTATTTTTGGAGCTCATTTTGGTCAGCAGAGGAATATTTTAATGAGGACTAGTTGTCCCTGAAATTGAACAAGAACGTAGACTGATACACAAACTTAGAAAGTATTTGGTGTTCCAAGCAGACAACATTTTTAGCCCTGGGGTTCTAGGTTAAAGACTAGCCCATCCAACAACCACCACCTCCCCCTCCCTACTTCCGGTGAAACTTTTTACTACAGAAATCTAGGAAAACTATGTGTAGACAGTCCAATCTATGCAATTTATGATGTATGATATGTGAAGTTCTGTGAACACAATCCTTCTTGTCTGCTCCCAAAAATATATAAAACAGTAGCCCCTTCACTTCCAATTTGAAGATTAAATGCAAAACTCCCTCCGCAACCCTTTTCTCCACATCTCTGGGGGGGGAGGTTCTCGGACCTGAGTTGCTTGCATGGACAGCTCACCCAGTATGCTTGTCTCAATCTTGCCATTTTCACTTGCCTTTTCTGGGCTAATTCTATGTAAGTTAACGTATGAAAGAGTACTTATTTTTACATTACTTTTCTCAACTTGCTCCAATATAGGGAGACTTTGGCCTTTTTGTGGTAAAAGTGTTCCTCATGTCACTAGCACATGAATGCAGACTGTCAAGAGCTAATTATCTGCACATGCTTCTACTGAAATTGGTAAATATAACATCTCTTTAATCTGTGAAAGTGAAAGTGACCAGATATGGAGTTACCCATAATCGGAATTTGTCCTCTGCATTTAACCCATCCTTGTGTACACGCAGTAGTGAACAAACACACCGTGAACACACACACGGAGCAGTGGGCAGCCATGGTTGCAGCGCCGGGAGAAGTCAGGAAACTGGTACCTTGCTCAAGGGTACCACAGCTGTGGTTGTTGAAGATGGAGAGTAAGTGTTTCATCACTCACACCACCTTCAACTCGGTGGATCTGGGGATCGAACTGGCGACCTTTCGACCACAAGTCGATCTCCGTACCCACCAGACAAACACTGGTAGATAATGACTTGTAAGGACATTTTCTTATTCTCAATGGGGTGTTAGTCATTGAGTGTGTTTCAATAAACGAGTTTTCTAATTTATAGCGTTTTGATAGCGTCATACTCAAAAAATGGTGGCTAACAATGTGCACAAAACTATATTGTTTTACTAACCCCTTACTTATAAGATTATTAGGAAAAAACTACTATCGGCTTTCTCAAAAATGATTTATGCCAGTATCCACACTCTTTGGTATGGTTCAATAACAATGACCACTGTTCTTCCAATGTTCTTCTTCAAACCTTTATAACAGAGAGATAAACTCTCAATAAAAACACTATAAGCACCAATGATTCATGCACATTAAACCCTGGAACATCTGCTTGGAAAAAAAAAACAGGGTCACAAACACTGATTCCAAGCTAGTTTTCAGTCTCCTGAGCAATGAATGCACAACCCCTGATCAATAAAGTTGCCTCTGATTGCTTTCAAAAAATTACCCCAAGGGTTTCCAACAAATCAAGCAAAGACTGGCATGTTCTCGAACAAACGGACGGAGCATGCTATGAAAAGGATGTGACAGACACATCGCTGCCCTTTTCCTTAGACCTCTGCCTCTCTCCCTTCACTCCGTTCCATGATGCACACAGAAATCCAGTGTTTCTCAATGCAGTGAGTCAGAGGATTGGAATTGAAGCTCTGCTAGGATCATCTGTGTGGCAGAGGGGGTTTCCTCCATCAAGAAAGAGCGCAGACCAGATGAGAACAGTCAAACACTCAACCACGGAGGAAAAAAAAACTTTTACGCCATAAAAAGCAAACCAGGGCAAAGATAAACAGGAACAACAAGGGCAGATAGATCTGATCTAAGAATTGGCTTTTGACTTGTTGAGTTAAAAACGAGAGAATTAGTTAAATAAAGCTAAGCACCATCTGTTCCTGGAACTCCTGCTTTGTGCTGTTTGTGATCTTTCAGGCTACTGTGGGAGGTGTCAGAGATTCTTTCACTGCTCAAGAGCTCATAGAGAAATAACTGAGAGTACATTTCAATTGGTTTAAAGTTGAATCCTGTAGATTCAGTAAGTGGTTGGGTCATGGTTAAGATAGACATAAAATAATTATTTGTACCACATGCTCAAACATCTTCAAGGTTGAAATAATCGAGGGAATAAAGAAAGAAGACTCTATATTTTTCTTCTAAATTCTGAAAGTGACCTCCAAATTCTCAACCTAACAGTAAGTTTGAGATTGAGTGACTAGCCAAAAATGTGTTCAAAATGCAACACCATGCTCATCATGGCAACCAGTTTTGTCTTAAAGTGACAAAAAAGTTGCATAATCCTAAAGCATTCCAATTCTATCTCCCTTGAGGCTGTAGCAACTGTGGTCTGCGCAGGGTTAACCCTAGAGTGCGAGCTGGCCCAGGTGTGATGTGTTAGTGCTGCCTGATCTCCACATGTTCACATTCTTTTTCCAAAAAAGCCTGCCCAAGGCCTCTCGACTGTCAGAAAGGAGACACGTATTTTGCACACTATTTCTCTGGACTGTGGCAGTTAATTTTACACATCTGCCTTTTGGAATTCTGTTTCTTGGAGTTGAAGGAAAGGGGTGAGGATCTGGGGGCCAAGAGAGGGATAGAGGCCTCTGAGCCACATCAACAGGAAGTGTATTTACACAGTCCAGAAAAATGAAGAAAAAGAAAGAGACAGGGTTGATACTTGCCACCATTTATAAATCAAATATTAGATAGATATCCAAACCATTGCTCAAAATTCATTGTAAAATGCAATGTTTTATTTACGACTGGAACAAATTGAATTTGCTTTAAAAAAAACATTTGATGAAATTTGGAACCCTTTTATTAGTTATAATATATAATATATTATATATTTAAATAGAAAGGAGTACCAATACTATAAAAAAAACTGTACAAAACTGGACGGTTACAAAAAATGTTTACATGCAAAAAAATTATTGCATTTCAAAGTGTGTCAATGTATCCAACAACACCATTGGCTTCTGACACAACACTGGCACGCCGGCTTCTGACTGCCCATCTCAGCTGCACATAGTCATGCAACATAAACAATCTTGAGAAGGACTTTGCTGCAATGTGCAAATACTATCAGACTCCTACCCATTAATGTATTACGTCAGGTGCATGCAAACACCCACTATGATTTATTTTATATGAAACTCCTTAGGAAAATCTTCCCCTAACCCAAACTAATTGAACCTTCCCCTTACAGCCAGCTTAACAGCCTTTCCCCTAACACCTTCTATGGTTGAGAGCGCATGTGTTAGGTTACCCATGTGCATCTGACATTGCATGTCTCCAGCCAGACCCTATTGAACAATACTCTCAAACCTGCTATTGTCCAGTTGCTGGTGCACCATTTCCTATTAGTTATTCTTTCCACTACACCTCCACTCTGTGAACAACCAGCTTCTTTTACACTAATATTTTAAGCTTAGCTCTTGTGAAACAGTTAAAGTCCATTTAGGACCTTAGGAAACTTTTACAGGTACAATTTTCCCAGTGAATCTAAAATATATGTGTTTATCTTTATGAAAGGAGAGAAACTGTTATTAAACTTAATTAGGTGTTCTGATATTAAGGTGTGTATAAAGCCACATATCACATTGATTTAGCTTCATTTACAGCTGCCACCTCAGCATAGTCAATTCACGCATCTTAGCAATTAAAGGTTTTGACCTCAATAGCCCTCCATACAAAAACAACATGCATCATTTCAACAAAGTAACAATTATAGATAGGGAGTGTGCAATTGAACAACGTATCCAGAGCTTAAATTAACACGTATTATGAAATTTTAACAGACTCAACTTCTGAATCCATTGATTGCATTCACACAAAAATATTTATCAGTTAAAAAAATTATCATGTGGAGTTCCACAAGCAGGATTTGTTATTTTACAATCCTTTTAAAACGTTTTGGAGGCCTGGGCTGGTATAAAACTAGCAGACGTTCTGTCCTTGGCAGAAACAGTGATTCAGAGAAAGAAGAAGAAGAATTCAGATGTGTTTCTGCTTCATAAACCACAGTAGGGTTAAAAAGCAAACGTCTCTTTTCCTCTTAGCCTGCAAGTTTCCACCAAAAAAAAAAAACTAGGTTTGTACCACACAAACAACTTTACAGAAAAACAACATGGAGGCTCTCGTGAATGTAGATGGGCTTTTTTTATAATCTGCACATGCTCAGACCCACTGTTAAGGTTTACCACATAGCCTAGCTGTATATTATGCTAAAGAGGGAGAGAGATAACAATCAGTAAATTTGAATATCCACTACTTTAAATCAAGTCTAGTACTATTACCATTTCTTAGTATTGTGATTATATAGTTTTACACCCCAGTCTATCAATAAATCAAAATACAGGAAGCCATTGACAAAAATGAGTTTATCCAGTCCAGCATGAATAAATATCTACCAAATTTTAAAAGTTTTGTCTCAAATAAGCCACTAAATAAGCCGATAAATACTGAAGCCAATGAATAATACAACAATCACTAAATAGTACTGTTTTAACAAAGAGAGATAAGCAATCAGTAAATTGGAATATCCGCTACTTTAAATCAAGTCTAGTACTAATGCCCTTTCTTAGTATTGTGATTATATAGTTTTACACCCCAGTTTATAAATAAATCAAAATACAGGAAGCCATTGACAAAAATGAGTTGATCCAGTCCAGCATGAATAAATATCTACCAAATTTTAAAAGTTTTGTCTCAAATAAGCCACTAAATAAGCCGATAAATACTGAAGCCAATGAATAATACAACAATCACTAAATAGTACTGTTTTAACAAAGAGAGATAAGCAATCAGTAAATTGGAATATCCGCTACTTTAAATCAAGTCTAATACTAATACCCTTTCTTAGTATTGTGATTATATAGTTTTACACCCCAGTTTATAAATAAATCAAAATACAGGAAGCCATTGACAAAAATGAGTTGATCCAGTCCAGCATGAATAAATATCTACCAAATTTTAAAAGTTTTGTCTCAAATAAGCCACTAAATAAGCCGATAAATACTGAAGCCAATGAATAATACAACAATCACTAAATAGTACTGTTTTAACAAAGAGAGATAAGCAATCAGTAAATTGGAATATCCGCTACTTTAAATCAAGTCTAGTACTAATACCCTTTCTTAGTATTGTGATTATATAGTTTTACACCCCAGTTTATAAATAAATCAAAATACAGGAAGCCATTGACAAAAATGAGTTGATCCAGTCCAGCATGAATAAATATCTACCAAATTTTAAAAGTTTTGTCTCAAATAAGCCACTAAATAAGCCGATAAATACTGAAGCCAATGAATAATACAACAATCACTAAATAGTACTGTTTTAACAAAGATAAGCCAACTTTACATGGCCCAACCCTGAGAAAACATTTATCAGCAAATGTTTTGCAAAAATGTTAAGTCAACATCATGAAATAACAGAAGTTCATCTTATGCAGTTCAACTCTGCCACCTGGTAAAGATCGAGTAAATGTTCAGAAATTCAACGGAAGACTTGTTCTGACAAAGCTGACTGATAGAGTTCATTGTTCATCTTTCCACAACTTGCTATTTGAGGAGGCATTCTTTACACCAGTCACTCAATTTTTTTCTATTTTTTTAAACTGGAGGCACATGAACCAACTGCTGTTCTCACTGGAGAAATGAAATCAACCGCCCCTGAAGCTCCTCTTAGCTATGTAAACAGTCCTGTGAGCTCTGTTTCATATGGTACAAGCTCCTGTGACTGGGCTTTTAATCACTTAAGTAAACTTGCTAATCTCTTACTGAGGGAATTTGCCGCCTTTATGAAGATAAAACGACATTATGAGGTCAGGTGTACTTTATTCTCTGTGCATTTTCCCCTGGTCAAGCACAAAATAAAGATGGAAAACATTTAGGAGAAGAAACTGGACCTAAGAGACCAGACAGAAACAGACTAAGAAAAGTATGTTTATTCAGAACAAGGCATTAAACATTTTAAGGCACACCTCTTAATTAAGTTAAAAAGGAAATTAAATACACAAAAATAACACCAAGATGTCCACGAAACACTTTGGCCAACTAAGTTCGAAACTTACCTTGTGGTCCTGTTTTGAGTCTGGTCTAATATCCCCACGCCGCTCTCTTACTTTCACAACTTTTTAACCCAAAGTGTAGTAACCAGACAATACATTTTGGTTTCGACTCACCACACATCGCCTTCGTGGTTCCACCAACTTTCAGTATCAGTTCTGAGTGGGCTTGTTTTAAAACCGTCACCCCATATGGGTCTACTCTGCTAGTTTTCCTTGCTTGGTAAAAAATAAGTGTGTGACAAAATGCAAAAAGTTGATCGCACACAACACAGAACAATGGACACTGTGGAAGGAGTAGCATTATTTGTGCTGTGAATATGGTGACTTTTCATGCTAAAGGCTTTCTTTTAAAGACTTATGATGGCAAAATAACGAAGAACTGTTGCGTTCTTTCTAGCCAGTCGTTAAGGTCAGCTATTGACCAATCGGAAATTAACAGGATGTCAGATTCAGCTTGTTTCTACAGCCATGTTCAAGTCATTATGAAAAAAGTAAAGGTACAGAATTTGGCTGAAAAGCAACCAAAAGCACACAGTGTCAAGTCCTACCATTACAAAACAGATAGCTGGGGGAAAAAAATTCTTGGCAGAATACTGTCCTATTGCATTAAATACAAAGTAGACAAAATAATAACACAAAAAAATACAAGTAGACCCAACAACCTTTTTGGTGACATATTGTAGATCCAATCACAAATTATACCACAAAATTAGCAAAACCAAATGAATATAAAATCAAATGTATCACAAACTAGCCACAATTTGAAATGCTTTTATCAGTTCATTTTAATCAGAACACGCTCTGCATTAATTCCCAAATGCTTCCCAGATCTGTAGATGAATTTACAACAGTCACCCAAACAAATCATCCTCCAGACAGTGTTTCAGAGAAAGTACAAAGCATACCATCAATGAAAGAGCTCTGCTTAAAATCATTTAGCTTTTGATTCATGCACAGATTTAAGCTGCATTTAGCTTCTTGAAGATACAATACAATCAATTTAATGCACAAACCTTGGATGCACTGCAAAGCCCCATCCTCTGTGCGGATGGTGAACGTCTCACCTGGGTTCACCTGAACAAGGATCACCTGGACAAATGTATCAGATTTCACTGTTATTAATTCTATAATTAGAATTACGTTCACTAAAACCCAGAAGAAGAAAACAGATTAAAACAGCATGACAATACATTTGTACTACAGATTTGAACTTACTTGAAATTAAATGTACTGCTATTATAATGTTTATATTTATTTTTATTATAAAATTCAGTGTTACACAAAAACTGTATGTTCATGCCAAGATGACAAAAAGCAAAAATTTTAATATAAAGCATTCATTAAAATTTCATTTAACTTAATTTTAATAAATCTGATTAAATATAAGTTTAATAAAAAGGGGCCCAGGGAAAAAAGTTGGGAACCACTGATCTATTGGACTAAAGGATATTAGTCTTTTGGGGCTTAATGCCCTACTGTGGTTAATGGTAGAAGGTGCTAAAAATGTTATCATTATTACATAAAAATGGCTTTATATCAGTTTTAATTCAAGCAGAACATAATGATGAGATTACCAATAATGTACCATAATAGACGTGTGAGTTCACTGAGTTACTTTTGAAACAGTTTAGTTCAAATTCTTGAGCTTGGATGTCTTTCATCATGAATAGAGAATGAAGAAAATACTTAAGGGGGACTTACTGGGCCCACAGCTTTATTAAAAGATCTCACCTGCTGAGGTGCATCACCGTTGATCATGTGGTGCATCATGGGAACCTCGTTGCTCAATGGAGGCGGGAGCTCCAGCATTTGGTCCGTCATCATCATGGTGATGAACATTCATGGAGCCCTCTCTACAACAGCCTGAAAGAGACACACATTCCATTAAATCCATTAAGTCTGAGACGATGATGAAGGGTTCTCTGTCCAAGCAAATAAGCTCCTAAAAAACAGAGTATCAGGTCATAAATGAACAGAAAAATTATTTCAGACATCAAATTCACTTTAACAGAAGCTCTACTGGCGGGTTAGGAAAAGGGTGACATCACCACATTAGCACATTTTATATGATGATGTGATCGGTGAAAATGATGTCATGTTTATATAAAAATGGCAAGTTATAAGTCGACAGTCTTTCCAGAGCAGCTGTAAGAACAGGAATGGAATAAATGATTAACTACAGTTCTAAAAAGAATGAAGCTTAAATGTACAAAACACTTCCAGACAACAAACTGAAACAGCTAGCAATGCATGTGAAGTCTATCTGATGTAAGCAGTTTTTCACCGAGTCATTACACCTCTTTCTCAAAAATAACTCTGGCAATAACAGCAGAAGAGTCACGCGACACTGGTTTGACAACTTCAAAAAACTCAAGCACGGTCCAGGTAACAGAGGACGGTTCAGAACTGCAGCTTTGTCAGTGTGTGATCTGCTCAGCTGACTGCTGCTGCTTTCCTGCAGGAAGGCAATAACCTGTCCCATAATAACTCTGAACACAAACATAACCCGCAGGGGTCAAACCCAGAGCAACAGATCATTCATCCAATGTCCTGAAGGAAAAACAACAGATACAGCCGAGCTACTTCTTACGGAAGCCCTGAGCTACGAAAACCTACTATGATGAAACCATCTGTATAAACACCATATTTCTTCAAAATACAGCAAATATTTGATGGTCAAAATGCTGTAACATCAATATCTTTAGATAACATGATGATCTATCAAGTTTACAAAAAAAATCTATATAAAAAATAGGGGAAAACTGTAACCGTTCAATGACATTTTTAATGAAATAATATTTTTTTGTAGCAAACTTGCACTGAAGCAACATTAAAACATGTGGAGCATGGATTTTCACGAGTTTTCTAAACTATGTGTAAAGACAGAGTATTCATTTTACTAAAAGTTGAAAGGTAGAACATCAAGCTGATGGGTGTCAAACTATAAAAAATGTTTTGAATGGGTTCACATGCAACAATTTGAAACTGGAAGCTCACAGCTATGCAAAAGAGTAGAGCTGGATTTAACAATCCTTTGACAGGACTGGAACCACAATGTGAGAATTGAGAGAATGAGCTTACTGACATGTAATTCTAAAACAGTACTCAGGTTTTCTGCAGGTTTCATAAGGTCAATTTTAAGACTTAAAATTAAAAAGACTATAAATATTCTATGACAGAGGAAGATGAATAAGGTTTTATTAGGTCATAAATACCTTCACTTAAACTGTTTAAACACACGCACAAACCACCCACATGCTCCTGGTGCATTTACAATTAACTTCACATTTTTCACATTTAATGTAAATCAATGATTGTTTCAAAGCTTAAAGAATGTAAACAAATTCAGAAACTGTTCCAAGATTTGATATGTTTTTATAGTGCTCATTTACTAGACAGTTTTAAAGTGTAAAAAAAAAAACACTTGAGAAGCGTGAATGTCTAGAACAACACAAAATAATGATTGAAAAGTTAGGCCAACAAAATAAATAATCTGAACAAATGGCTGAATCACATCTTTAAAAGAATCTTGACATTCCTCTACATTACTTCACTCCTGAAGAATTTAGTAACCCTTCTCATTCTGCACAGGCTTGTTTTCATTTCCCTCCACTCATCGGCATGACCTGTAATTACCACCAACTAAAATCATTAACACTATGGCTTAACACCCCAGGACACAATCTTTATTCTCTCTCTTCCTGTCATATCTTTCTTTACCCTGAAGCTCTTGATCCAATCTGCCTTTCTCCTCATTCTCATAATTCCGGAAGACCTCTGGAGTCTGAACCTCTGCGGGATGTGGACTGCATGGTTGTTGGGAGCGAGTGGTTGGGGTGGGGGTGTAGCACAAAGAGGCTCCCTGCCTGGTGGGTCATGTTGTTGTGACCACGTCACAGAGAGTGGCCAATAAGCAAACAACCAGAGAGTCTTTTCTTGAACTGACTGGGGCTACAGTGATAGATAATATCACTATAAATATCATTTGTTTCTGTAAAATATTGGTTTCTTCAGATGGAGATGGCGGTGTTTGGGCATTTGGTAAGGGAGCATCTTTAAGGGGGTTTATAGAGTCCCTGACGCATGGTTTATTATGTTAAACAGATCGATTAGTATGCATCTTGAACCTTTCTTTGATTTTTTTCTTTGTTTCTTGATTCCTCTTGAATCTGTTGCAATACTGCTTTTATATAGAGATTCTCATTAATTGTTGCGATTTAAAACAGTCAGTTTCATATGAACTCTTCAAAATATAAATCACTTTGGGTTATGAAAAAGGTGGTATTTTTGCATTCTCATAAAAAACAACGTGAAAGAATAAACTGAAAGTTTAGGAACTCTCCACTTTTGAAGCATGTTCTCAGACACATACCTCAGCTGGTGTGCGAGACAAAAATGAGCTTCTGATCATGGCGTACAACCCTCACCAATATACTACATGGTTAAACTGTGGATGACACCGGGCTCGCATTGCTTAACCAATATCTGAAAATAGTTGTAAAAAATCTATGTAAAGGCTATGGATGTGTATGTTTGAAGCAGCTTGTCATTGATGTGATCTTGTACCTCGAGTCAAGTACACTGACGAGATGATGAAATTCAGTATTATACACAATCACTGATCATCAAGCGCAATGAAATGGGAGAGCCTTGGTTAGGCTTGCATTGAAAGATTTTTTCCCTTTTCAAAAGTTTGCTTCAAAGTTGGTTTTTCGTGCTAATGTGAGCTCTTTGTACTGGTGTTGTACTGTAAGTCTCTTTGGACAAAAGCGTCTGCCAAATGCATATATGAAAATGTTGTGCTGATGTTTTGATATTTTATCAGATTGCCGGTAGTAAAAGCGTTCAGCTACATTACGATGTAGATCACAATTTTCTATTGCTTTTATCACCAACAATGATGATTAAATATTTCAAGAACACAGATTTTTGTGGTAAAGTGGTATTGGGATTGCCGAACACGGAAATGGGCAGATACCTGATACTGGTATTGGTGCATCCATACTTTCTATACACCTATATATCTACAAGAGAAGCATCTGTTTTGATGGTTTGTTGATATGGAAAAATAAGAATATTAATAGTGTATGGCTTTGGAGATCAAATTTATGTTAATTTGTTTTCCAGTTGGGTGGAGCTGTGTATTGGATTTCTCTGGTGAAGGATATCTGGGCCTGGAGTCTCTCTGGATGATAAAATCCTTCAGCTCTTTCTGCTCCAAGAGTGTTGGGGCCGATCGCTAATTGCATCATCCTTATCTTTTATGTTTCGCTGGTGTTTATGTTGTTATTTAAAGTAGTTGTTTAATAATATACTATTTTTCTACTATTTCTGTTCAAACTCTTGGGGTTCATCCTCATCACTTATTACAATTTTCTGGGCCAGATCAGCAAATGAATTTGATAAACAGAATCCCATTTCATCCTTTCCTTTTCCTATCTAACAATCTATCCATCAATCCATCCTCTTTATCTGCTTTGTTCTGGTTAGTCACAGGGTTCTCCTAGTGCATAATTGGATTAAATGCAGCTCTAGAATTTTCCATTTATTAACAAAAATATTTACCAAAGTTCATGTGGTCTTTTTCCTGCTGAACCGCAGAGTTTAACAATTTGTTTTCACAAGTATAAAATAATGTATGAGTGGGTCCTCCCAAGATTCCTGTCCCTGGCAGATCACACAAGATGAAAGATTTTTATTAAAAAAAAAAAAAGAATCCCGTATCCGAAATAGAATCCATCTTTTTTCCATCAACAAACTTTTTTGTTCAATCAATCCAATGATATTGTTTTTCTGTAAATATCTGTAAAATGGTATCTCATCAGACCATTCAAATACTTTGTACTTGGTACCAAACACACAAACTAAACAATTTAACAGCTTTGATTGTATTCAGAAATCTGTTCTTGCATATGGCAGGTTTACAGTTCCAGATGTGGAGTGCAAGCAGCAAGTGCCTTTAATCCAGCTAATGGCAGCTAATAGCACCAAGAAAGCTGGGAAACCAAGAAAACCCACTTTTCCCCAGTTGCCCCCTTGTCCCTCTGCTCTCTCATTCCTTCCCTTCTTTCAGCCTCGATCAGCTGAACCACACACATGCACACGCATGCTCATACTTGCACACAATGACATTCCTGGAGTATTTGAAAATAGAAATGTCCCATTTTTCTCCCCCTACAAAGTAAGCCCAACTCATCTCAGAGTGCTCAGCAATTCCATCTACCCAGTGTTGACTCACGTCTGACATCAGCCTTTACAGCCAGATGACATCATCTCTTAAAAATATCTCAACAACCTCAGTCTCGATGGAATTGAAATGATAACGGTCCAGACAAGGCCCAGACAGGAAATTGAGGACACATTATAGGAGAGTAACAGAATAATGAACCAACTGAGTGGCTTTTATTTGTGTCTGGCCCAAAGCCGATTGCTCTAATGAACTTGTTAGCCAGATATAGGGAATATTACAGATATCCAGACAAGCTTCAACCAGAATCCTGGCATATCAAGTATAAAATCAAGGACGTAAAACAATAAAAGCAATGAAAAAATGGTAAAACTCTGCACTAGGCCTAAAAAATTATTAATGTAATGTATGTTTAGTTTACAATATGTATGGTTCATTTCATGGGATTTCTAATCTGGGAACTACAATACAGGAGTGACAACTGTAAAAGCTCCTTAACAGAGTAAAATGATCAGAATCACTATTTTTGTAGGTCTGACACTGTAAGAGCAAGCAAACGAACTAGAAACAGAGCTAAAGCTAATGGTCTCTCTACACTAGAACTGCTATGTTTGTCTTTTGTCTCTAATGTACTACATTACCATTCATTTATAAGAACTTTTTTTTAAATAACTGATTTAACACAATCTAATGTCAACTCTATTAATGTCTCTATTTTAAGAAAAAAGAACAGGAAAAAGACAATGGGCTTTTCAATGAAAACACATTTAGTTTTTTAAAGGTGTTCATTTGTTAATTGTAACAAATTTTAAATATTAAGTCAATAAAATGAATAAATAAATGTAAACATCTGGAATAAATAAGAAAGACATTTTCACAAAGGAGAAAACACATTGTTTTATCATCAAACACTGAGATTATATTGCTCCCATAAATATAGAGACCTTTTTCTTAACAGTACCTTGAGTTTACTCACGTCAGAACCATAACATGCTAATATTAGCATGTTAGCGCTCATCACAGTGTTCACAATTTTTGAGCAGCAATAACTTGTTTTATGCAGAAAGAAGAGTTCAATTGAGCTAGTGGGTTCATCCTGAAGACAAATTATAGCATTACAAAATGATCTAGACTAAAGAGAACATTGCTGCACATTGTCTTTTTTATGTCCTGTATGAAGGGATTCTCTCCACTGTTATTCACATTACTGTGTTTGCTAACCAATAACTTAACAGCGGGTGTTCTAGATAGATCAATCAATAACGAAGCTGGAAATCCCTAGTCACTATAAAAGCAAGCTTGAGACTTGGAGCAGCTTCGGCAGAGAGTTAATGCGCATACACAGGCATCAGGTTAATAATAAACACAAAAATATTTTTTTCTCAATTACATTGTTTTTATTATCGTTAAGGACTAAAATCGATATCGTGATCAAAAATCTAATACAGTCTCGAATCTAAAATGCATTCAGGATAATAAGAATTTCAAAGCTTTATGTTTTCCAACCTTAGGCCTTTACACCATTCTGTGAAGCTCCCATGACAGTAAAAGACTCGTGTAGAAGACTCATAGTGTTGATGCGAACTTAAAACTAATCTATTAAACCAATCAGCAAGCGCAAGAGACAAAATAAAGTGAAGAAAATGAACTGGATGAATCAAAGGCGGTAAGACACAAGAACTGTCTGAGAACAGATAATATACAGTGTCGTGTAGCCAGACCTTCAGCAAAGGTCTAGAGAGTTTGGCAGCATCCTTTGGCCAAGACTCCTTCAGGACTGATATGTCAAACAACCAATCCCATGACTTTTAGCATAGCATCATGTTGTCAGACATGAAAATGTCACCACAACAAATGACTGATTCGCAAAAAGTTAGCCATTAAAAGAAGACAAGAGGAAGTTACAAGAATGTTGATCTTTCATAATCAATACGAGGGGCACACAGCTAGTAAAATCATCTTTAGTCTATCATACGACTGAACTTAGTTTCGAGCAGAGCAAAAATAAACGCTCGCTCTCCCAGAAATCCAGATAAATGATCACGACTTCAGGATACTTGAATTGCCTGCCATAAAAATGCATGAAGGTCTGAGGCTGAGACTAGATAACATTTGGTCTACAAACACTTAGTGCTATACAAGGAGGACAGCTTCAAATACTCAAGGAACACTTCGGGGACACAGGAGAATAAGATGTATAAAGTATCAAAGAAGAGATGGAAATTTAAGAAAGGTATGAGAGATGAGAGTAACACTCTAAAAGGAATGCATGAACAAGCAATATAATGATCAATATAAAACGATATATTATAACAATATAAAACTAAGCTGAGATGGAAAATAACCAGGAAAACCCTGAGGATGTTTGAGTAGAAGGACATTCACAGAGTTTCTTCTTGAGGAATTTATTTAGATTTCGGTTTAAGAACACATTCCGGTGGTTTAAGAACTGGTTCCAGTTTGAATGGTGCAGTCACGTGTAGCCTGCAGTCTTTTATGTATATGACAAATAAGACCGTCATGGAGAAAAAAAAAGATTTTTCTTTCAGCAATGTTAGCTTTCAAAATGTAACATCTGTTACGGTAAATGTATAAAAGCAACTGAAAAGTCAATTTTTAGCTTATAAGCCACGTTATGCCACAGGCTCCAGTTGTTGTTAGCAAATGCAAAATTGGTACATTACAATCAGTAAATGTGATATTTATTTAGAGCCAATAATACGACAATTGTTTGTTGTATACTGCATCTTTTCTAGTCCGGAGACTAGATTACAAACATCTGTTTCTCAGGAGCTAAACATGCTGGACAGCTTATCTCATAGCAATCATTCATGCCGTTCAATTATATTCAACAGCACCAGGATCTTTTGAGTGCCTCTGTCCTGTTCGACAGATAAAGGTGTTACCCAACACTGACACCACAGTTTGAAGCAGAACCAGGTTGCTCCCTAAAGGCACAATATAATGTAGTCACACACCCTGACCCTCTTTCTCTACACAATGAAACTATATCCCCTCTCCGCTTACAAAACTGAAGAAGACATTAGCAGATAGGAGACAAAAAATGAGGGGCAGGGCATAGAAAGAAGACACAAAAGAGATTCCCATGATCCTAAATCAGTGTTGCGTAACTGTGATATGAAACGTGATCAGGGGTCCGAGCACTGAGAAAGAGCAGAGGAGCAACTAAACTGGGTCAAGCTGAGTGAACCATATCCTCCTGTCACACGGAGGAGCAGAGCAGGGTCAGAGCGGAGGAACTCTACGGTCTCACACACCCTTACTAACTTGATGAGAAATGAGGAAATGCAATCAAAACCTAATGTAGCTTCATTATTTAAAACTAGTCCTAGTACGGTTTAACTGTAATTCTATCCTTACTCCACATAATTAGCCAATATGTATCTAAATTCCAAAGATTTGAATACATATTAGGCTTCGTTTTTGAAGCTGTTTTGGAGCAACTGCAAAAAGGCACTATATAAATACGTTTAGATTAATTGGTTGATTAATTTGTTGCAAAACAGAGAAGACGTAAACCAATACAATCTCTTAAATTTAGCCGCTGCCAACAAATGCCAGGTGAGATAAAGGGCAGAAAAATGTTTGGCTCACCACCTGAAAAACTTTTTTGTGCATTCCAACAAACCCATGACCAAAGAGATCAGGAAAAAAATGCCAAGAATCCAGCACCAGAGACTAAAAGATACTGCCAAGTATCGGCCACTGTTAAAGGGCCAAAAAACCTAGCATATTATAATTTAATATATATATATTATATATATTATAATAAACAATACAGACATTTCTCAAATATCTCAGACACTTTTAAACCCCTTAATAGGATCTCTTTAAGTTGCAAATTAATCTGCTTCATCCAGTCAAATTAAATATACCCAACCACTCTCTCACTTCAAACATGTGTAACAATTCTGTAAAATTACCTCAATGTACAAAATCGAATAATCTCAGGATTGGGTTCAGCCTTTAACGTTGTCAATCAAAATGTTTTAGATAGAAATCTCTAAGGCTATGCTGTTTAAACTTTTCTGTCTGGATACTGTAACGTCATTTACCCATGTTGAATATTACATTAAAATGATGTGGTTTAAGTAAAGTCTAAAACAATATAAATATTTTTGACCAGAGGTGAGTAAATCCTCTGAGACTGAAGTCTTCCTCTGAGGAGACTGTAAAGTGAACTAAATATAGCCTGGCTTTATCATCAAGACAGAAGACCGAGCCAAGAATGGGATGTGATGCCAGAAAATAGCCACAAGCACTGCATTCTTTTATTGCTGGAGTTTGGAGCCAAAGGGCTGAAGGCCTGGGAGGGGTCAGGGTACGTCTGTGTGTGTTTTAATGGGGGTGCGAGATACTGACAAATCACTGCTCACCCTGTGGTCAGGTTACCGCAAAAGAAATGCGCATTTCCTCCACACGCCTTGATAGAAAGCATCCCTTGTAAAACCCATTTTATCCAGTATCTAAAGCCGCCTGAGGTATACACGGCATTATAGTTACTTTTAACATTTTATTTCTATAAATATATGGGAAAAAGCTTGACCCCAAGACCCAAAATTTTCTTTCTTCTTTTAAACATACAAACATTTTGTACCTCGGCATTTGGTCCTGAATGTTTTTGAGATCTGGTTTCTCATTTGTTACCTGATTCTCTAACCCAACTGAAACCATTTGTTTATCTAGAGGAACGTTGCAAATCAGTTTAAATAGGTACAAATTCATGATTGTTCACATTTCAACAGAAATATTGCCATTATTTTTCAAAGTGTCAGCAAGATGCATTCACGCAAGAGTGGTGTGCAATTGATTTCAGCATGATGATGATGCAACACAAACCCACAGGTTCATAACTACTGTCCACATATATATTTTTAGAAAGAATAAGAAGATCAGCAGGTTGAAATAAAATCTAGTAAATTAACGCTGACTGATCCCGCTCCTTGAGAAACAAACTTAAAGATTCAATTAAGTGCCAGACTGTCAGGAACAAACTTTTGTTGTTTTCAAGAAATAATCCAAAACTATTACTCTTAACGTCCATCCATCATGTGTTTTGTTTACATTTTAAATTTAAATTGACACTTAAATACTAGTTCCTGTGATTCTGCTGACTCTTAAGGAACAAAAATGTAACACATTTTTTGTGTTTTCAAAATACAATATTTGTCTTTACTTAACTGTATTTTACTGTGCTAAACTAACACAAACTTTATTACATGTTTATTCTCTTTATTTTCACATGGAAAATCTGTGAAGGAATGCACAGGATCATGAGAACATCCTTGTTCCACTAAACTCTCCAGATAGGATTGAACCTTTCTCGGGTAACCACTGTTTCAAGGAAGGTCTGGGGTTTTGGCAGCTTTTTTTGGTCAAGTCTCACCCATGACAAACAACCAATCAAATGTCGTTTCACATAGCATCATGGCGTGGACTTATTACCACAACAGCGAATCCAATGTTTAGTTGTTCTTTAAAATCCCACATTTTCAATACACACAATGGATATTCTATGTTTTTGATTGTAAGTCTCCACATTTCTGAGCGGAACAAAAATAAATGGTATAAGATCCCCGGTTAAGTTTAACCAATCAAACCACGACTTCAGTGTTTCAAACTTCCAATATTAAACTCATCAGACGTATAGCTAGTATTCCACTGGTGTGACGTCTGAGGCTGGGACTAGGACTGAACCAGCAACCATCTGAGCAGGGCTTACTCCACAGCACCTCAGCGCACTGTTACATGTAATGGCCATCCACAATCCAAAAACACACATACAAGCAGGAAATCTGTCACACATGACAATGCTTATTACATAAGAATACTTTATTAAACATAAATGTTCAGCGCTTCTGTTTATTATTGTGGTAAAAAAAAATCTAAATTTACAGTAACGTTACATGAATCTAATTTAATGTACTAGTATCTTGTAAAAGTCATTGACCAACATACTTCAAACATACACCAAAACCCGTCACATGTCCTCATATTCTAAAAGATTTCTTTCCCTTGAAAGCGATTCATTTGAACCAACTGCTTGATTGGTTCAGAAGAGATTCGGCTCAAAGGAAACAATACTTCACAAGTTATCGAAGTTTGCCAACTTAAGCATCAGTACACATTATAAACGAGTGTAATATCAGTGGTAAAGAAACATGTTCTTTGTGTACAGCGGGGAACTTTCGCCATGTTTATTACAATGATATAACTCAGGCGTTACGAAAGAACAGTATTCGCGTGACGCTTGAGTAAACGTTTTTTGGGAATTGACGTGTCACTTTCCAAACGCCTTTGGCATCTTTCCATGACTGCTTCACAATTAAAAATGTACCAAAGAAAGAAGGGAATAGTAAAAAACAGAAGGAAAGTTGCAATAAATAGGTATCGAATTCCAGAACTTTTTCGAGGAAGATTGGGAGGAAAAACGGTGATTTCATCTGGACTTTAAATTGTAACTACAAAACACAGATGAAGATATCAGAGCAACAATGGGTACTTTTCTTTAAAAATGCAACATTTAAGCGTCAAATGTTAACGTAACTATAGAGCTGTTAAACAAACCAACAAACAAGCACAATAAACCCCAAAATAGTCAAATAGTTAGGTTTCGTTTTCCATTCAGTTCGAAGCTTCCTTTTCCCATCAAAGAAACAACCGGCTCGCGCTTTTCTGCATCTTGAAACTTTCCCTCACCGCGTTTAATTTCACCAGCGGAACGTTACTTTTATAAAACGTCTAACAAAACTCACCACTTACCTCAGGTTCTGTAAATCTTGCTTGTTAACAATTTAATCCCGAAACAGCCGAAAGAGAAAGCGTTGCATTCCTTTGCTGCGAAGTCCACCGCGGACTAGAGCGGAGTAGAGTGGAATGCCGCCATGTCAATTATGTGGATGCGCACATGGGGGTGTCGAAGCGTTTACCGTAAAACACCGAGTACACCGGCTGCTCCCAGCTGCTCCATTCCTCTCCAGCGACCTCTCCATTCATCATTGACCGATGAGCCAGGTCAGAGAGAGGTTATTCAAAACACATAAATATTAAATATTTTCTTCAGTCGGCCATTTTTACTAGAGTACAAGTCAGGAAGATCAAACAATTAAATGCCTCAGATTTCCCTCAGATCACGTTTTAAATCTGTTAAATGCACTGTTGCATAACAAAGTAATCTATTACAAATTAGTTATTACTTCCACTATACAATAGCAAAGTTGTCAAGGATTTTAGATTTGTAAAAACTTTTTAAAACTTGACTTCTTGACAAAGTAAGGCAGTTTACTGGTGGATTCTTGTGTCTGTTGAGGCCATGTCAAAGTGGCAAAGTTGAGAAAATATAGCTACTAGGTCTAGAAAAAAAGACTATTTATAATTTTCTGTTGTTCTTAGTAGTCCAATTTTATGTAGGAGAAAAAAGGACTTTAGTCATTCTGCCTCTGGAATCAAAATGCTACTGGTTTAATAAGATTGAATGATTTATGCTATGCCATGATAAACAGTGTGAATACCGTGTGCATTTTTAGGATGGTCTGGAACAGGGGTCGGCAACCCAAAATGTTGAAAGAGCCATATTGTACCAAAAAAACAAAAAACAAATAGGTCTGGAGCCGCAAAAAAATTAAAAGCCTTGTATAAGCCTTATAATGAAGGCAACACATGCTGTATGTATCTATATTAGCCTACTATAACAATGACTAAGTTTGCCTCGAATACATAATGAGCCTTCATGATTAAATGTTTATTTTCTCTGCAGTGAATCCTGTAGAGAACGACGCACCACGTGACTACTCTGTTGTACGATTACAATATCAATGAATTATGTTTCATTGCTTTGATGAAATTAGAGAAATGCAATAAAGAAATCGAATTTTTGTCATTTTTATTTTGAGGATTCCCAAAAACAACATCAAAATGGAACGTGCACAACGTGCCCCTTAACTGGGCAACAATGCGAAAAAAATGCAGCATACATTTATAAAAATAAAACAGCAGCCTTTTGAAAAGAAGTATATAAAATAACAGCCACTTTGTTACTAAATACGTGCATGCCTTCCCTGGAAATGTCTTTCCACGTTACTCTCATTATTAGACAACAACTCAATACAGAGCAAACATTCAGACGATCCTTCCGCATCGGCTCTGAATGCAAACGATTCGGTACAAGAATCCTCTGTTCTCCTCAGTTATGTTTCTCTTTTTCTCTTTGGGGTTCAGGACCCTTCACACAGTCGCTGGTTTGTTTACAGCAGCCACCTTACCTGGCATCCCGCCCCGCTGATAGAAACGTGTGTCGCGGGTGATGACGCAAATCGTCGCTGACAGAAATGTTGAAATTAAATATTTATTCTACACTCTTTTACAGCATTGGAAAACGTTAAGAATGTTTGTCCTCCTATAGAAACCATATTAAACAAAAAACATATTTACCTTTTTCCTTTTATTTTTTCCTTTTTCAAACATTTTTGAAAAAGCTCCAGGGAGCCACTAGGGCAGCGCTAAAGAGCCGCATGCGGCTCCAGAGCCACGGGTTGCCGACCCCTGGTCTGGAAGTACCAAACCAAACTGTGGTCAATCAGCATCAATGTAAGTCAAATGCTTTTGGTTTGGTGATTTCTTATGTCAACATGCCCTTCGACAAATTTCAATTCACATCTTTAATTATCAATCAATTTTATCATCAAGTGTTAATCATGTTTAAAAGTCATCTATCCATCCATTCATCTTCATGTCGGCTTTATTCCCTTTCGGGGTCGCCACAGCGGAATGAACCGCCAACTCTCTGGCATATGTTTTACGCAGCGGATGCTTAAAAGTCATCTTCCACATCAAAATCAGAATACATGTATTTTAATTCACAGATTTAATATCAACTGAATTGAAGATTGGGCACTGATGGAAGCTACAGCCCAATTTCAAAGTTTGCCACTTCTAATGTGGAAAAAGTAACTTATAGTATGGACATTATAAATAGACCGACATTACAATAAATACGTTTCAAGGTACCACATATCAGCATTTAAAAATACTACATGAACCGATCATTACAATTTTAATTAAATTCAAAATGTCAAAAAACACTTTGATGTATCAAAGTAAAATAAATTTAATAAATGGTGTTTGCATTAACCAAACTAACATAAGATATAAAACATATTTTAATGTGATTACTTAGTAATTAAGATAATGTTACTTTTTAATGACAAGACAATGTTTTCTAAATGTTACTCTGTTGTTCAATGTAGAAGATGCATTTTTTAACATTGCACAAATAAGTATAAAATAAAATATTATTCACAAATAACTAGCATAAAAATAATTAATGTTAATATAATTAATTAATTAATGTGAATTTAAAATGTATGTAATTTAAACAAACCTACTCAACGTGTTAAAAGCACTTTTTAACCATTCAAGTAATGTGTTACTAACATAAACAAGGTTAGACCGCCCCTTAGTGGTCTTTGCGTTTACTATAAAAATGTACACATTAGTTTAGTTTAACATTGTGACTTCCTCGACACAATTAAATCTAACAGAACAGTTTTTATTACTGTCGTATATTAAAATGTATAGGAAACAGTAGTAAAAGTTATAAAAACAAATGTGCATTCCAAAGTTCCAAAACGGCGTGTGTAAACATCTGTTACATGACAGAACGTGAGGAAGCTTTCAAAATAAAAGTCGATGTACAAGGAATGTGGATTTTTGAGAACTGGAATATAAAAAAAAACTAATGTAAATTATTAACTGAAAGATGAATAAGTAAATGTATCTTGAAATGACTGACTTAAAAAAATAACAAGCTGGTTTTATTGGCGTCTTATTCCTCTAGCAAGAGGACTTTTAGGACGACATTTGCTGTGCTTTAAAAACACTGGTCTGGGGTCAGACAGGGAACACACGGTACACGGTACACAATATTTTAGTAGTCATGACCTGACACATCTTAGAATTATTTTTTTAACGAACATTATGAAGCGGCCCCTGTTGAGCTTTGGGGTTTTATTTTCTATTGCTGCTGCTTATTATATTTATCTGCCTCTGCCCAGCGCTATTTCAGAGCCATGGAAACTCATGTTTATGGATGCAATATTGCGTGGAATAATGCATTTGGTAAGATTTAAAATTATGTTCACTTTTAACAGTATTATTTTATATTAAAAAAACGTGCTGTAAGCCAGTAAAAATATTTTTTTTGTTTCATGTTTTGTACATTGGAGGCTGACTGTTTATTACACGTATTTGCCTTAGATTCTATATATGCTATATATATAGATTCTATATATGCTTTTATGCAATGTGAGACTATAATTGCACTTCTTTAAGAGCTTAGAATAATAAACATTAGAAATATAACATTAGAAACAGTTTATTAAATGCGAGTTGTACTTCACATGAATATGTTTCACCACTGTTCGTACTTCAGATAACGGCAACATTTAGTGCAAAAGACCATGTTTAAAGGATAAAACGTGTAATGTGTTTATCCTAACATTTGGCCATTTAAAAGTGTGTATAAAAATAGATGAAATCGAAACTATTTACATAATATCAGTTTTAAATTGATTGTAATTTTTTAATATAATTTATAGCTCTATTTTTCTTCATTATTTTTCTTTGAATGTATTAATGTCTTTCTTGAGTGAATCTAAGATATAAAGTCCTGTATATATAGACCTGTCCTTTTGTTAATGCTTAATCAAAACTCAATGTCATGATTTTCCAAAATTTTGCTAAACTCCAAAAAGATTAAATCAGACTCTTAGTGAACCAATCCCTCTCTGAGATCCTCATAACTCTAAAATCTTTTTTCCTCTTAGAGCTTTTTAGGTCACAATCTTGGACTGAGTCAACCCTTCGATTTTGCAAGGTTTGCTGCATCGTGGGATGAAGTAAGAGGTCCACAGTTCGTCCCAGGCATCCGAGTCACAGAAACCACTTTCGCAGGTGTTGAGGCACAAGTTTTCGAAACTACTGCCACAGACCTCAAGCCAAAGCTAAAAAGAGGCATAGTTTACTTCCACGGCGGAGGATGGACACTTGGAAGTGGAAGTGAGTCACAAAGCAAAGTTTAACATGAAGCATATACCATCGCTCTTTCAACAACCCACAACTCGAAAATAATTTTGTCTCTGCAAAGTTGGTCCAAAACGCGAGTATACAAATAATCCACTCACTCAAATTTAATATTAATAGCCCCCTAGCCCTCATCTTTTGCTCATCGAACGTATTCCTCTCCCTTCTCTTAATTTCAGAAAATAATTTTAGTTAGACCTGAAGACTGAGAGAGATGCTTTTTTTTTAACAAAGGGACACAAAAAAAGAAATGAAAAAAATGTTTGTATTCTATCCCAATAGATTTACAATTGTCAGAAATAAATATGGTTCATGAGGGAATCTAATTTATTTTCTTATTGCCATGGCCCTGGAGGGACTCCATAGTTTCTAAAGTCTCTTTGATTAAAAATGTTTATTTCTACCACCTATTGAAATGTAATTAAATGTTGCGTAACGTATCACATGTCCTCTTTCATTAGAGATGCAGACGTATTATCTCCAGTGCAGGTCGATGGCAGAACAGCTGGACGGTGTGGTCATCTCGATAGAGTAAGTGCTGTTTGCTGTTCTGTCCTGATAACACGAGTGACCTCTAGCTGACGATGAGTAACAATACAGGTACAGACTGGCCCCAGAGGCGCGGTTCCCCGATCAGTATAATGAGGCCCTTCAAGCTTCCAAACACATCCTGACAGCTGAGGTGCTGAGTCGGTACTCCATCGACCCCAAACGAGTGGCAGTGTCTGGGGACAGTGCCGGGGCCAATCTGGCAGCTGCCGTGGCTCAAGAGGTACCAAAGATCAATGAAAAATTGTATTCATTAAACACAACTTGATTTTCGTAATTAGACTATTAGATCCATTAGTGTTACAGTTTATAAGCAGCACATTTGTTCAGTATCTTTGACTTTTACACACCAATCCCTCTTCCTTTCCTGCACCTCGTCATGATTTTGAATGACTTTTAAATAGAAATGTTGACAGGATGGCTACCGCAAAAAAATACATGGTACTACAAAGGATAAAATAAAAGTTGCTGAATGTCATTTACAGGGTTTCCGTTGGGTCTTAAAAATACCAAATCTTAAGCCATAAAAAGTCTTAAATTCACTGTTCTAGGTCTTAAATAAGTTTTCACAGGTCTCATTTTTCTAATGTCCATGGAAAGCTCATCTGATATGTGTTTTTGTTGTTGCCAGAGATTGACAAAATGAATCTAAATGCAAAAACGGGTTGCCATAGTCTGAGAAAATGTGCAAAAATGCTTAAAAACACAAGTCCTATTTAGGGTTGTCAGAGTTAAGTAAAATGTTCGTGAATATTTTTAAAATCAAAATCTTAAAAATGTGTGTTAGGGTTGCCAGATGTTGACTTTACTTTCATAAATGTATATGTGCATGTTAGGGTTGCCAGGTATTGACATAAGACTTATAAATGGTAAAAAATGTAATTTTAATGGTTGCCAGAGACTGCAAAAATATGCATAACTGCGGAAAACCCTAGAAGTGATGGTTTGCGTTGCCAGAGATTGAGGAAATGATCTTAAATGTAAAAAAATGTAAAAATAGTGGTTAGCGATGCCAGGTTCTGAGTAAATGCTCATCTTTGTAAAAGGCCAGTTTGTGTTAACTTGTGTTAAGTTTGTGCAAAAGTTAGAGAGTTAGAAGAACAATGTATTTATGTTAAACAGCTTTAAGAAAGGATACAAATATTTGTCCAAATCTAAGCTCAATTTGACATGTAGGAGATTATAATATCCATAATCCTGATTTCATAACTAACTATGAGATTTTGATTAAATTAAAAACTAATACACCATTTTATTGGCTTTAAACCGAGGATAGCTTTGACTGTGATTGTGTCAGGATAATTATGTAGATAAAATATAAGTAGAACTCAATTGCTCATGAGCCAGGAACCTGAGATAAAAAAGCCTTCAGTTAAACTCCAAAATGAATAAAACATAAAATACGTGAGTGAGAAAACCTGAATTAATATCCTTTCAAAAACTGAACATAAAACGCATGAGGGGGAAACTTTAACCAAGTTAAACATAAACCTACACAGAAGATCACAGAACAAAAGAACTCTACTTTAAAACTAAATAAACATTAAATTAGAATGGCAGTTTATCGCTGCCATAGCTTTAAGAAAGGCTCATATACACTCAAAATCTTAAAAGTGGTTGTTGCCAGATATTGACATGACACATAATTGTAAAATACAATAAAATATGAGATTATAAGTGTTGCCAGAGATTGAGAAAGAGATGAGAAATGCTCAACTTTGTAAAAGGCATGGTTAGGGTTGCCAGAGTTTGAGAAAACCTTCCTAAATTCTCAAAAACGTAAAATTGATGTTTAGTGTTTTAAACATGTATTTGAAGCATATTGTTTATTATACAAAGTTTTCTATGTGTTTTTCGATGCTATGATATAAATCTTTAATTTGATTCTTTAAAGCGTTTTTAAAAAACAGGACTGAATGAAATTACAAACAAGAGAAAATAAACATATGATTAGAAATCAATCAACCAATACTAAACAAAAGCATTAAATGTCAGGATTCTAAAACAGAACACTCTGTAACTCTGATAACTTTTGTTCCTGCACAGATGGCTTGGGACCACACCATATCTATTAAGTTCAAAGTTCAGGCCCTGTTGTACCCCACGCTTCAGGCCTTGGATTTTAACACCCCCTCCTACCAGCAAAATGGCAACATTCCTATCTTGCACCGTCCCCTTATGGCCCGCTTCTGGCTGGAATATCTGGACGGAGACCCAAATCTGGTTCCTGTTCTGCTGGCGAATAACCACACAGCTCCGAGCCGGAGCATAGCGGCAGCCAGAGCTAAGGTAGACTGGACCCAGCTTCTCCCGGCAGCTGTTCAGAAGAGCTACAAGCCCGTGTTTCCACTCCAGGGTGATCCAGAGCTGCTGGAGAAGCTTCCAGGCCTGCTGGATGTCAGAGCTGCTCCGCTACTGGCTACAATCAAAGCGCTGCGAGCTGTGCCCCCTGCGTACATCATGACCGTTGAGCACGATGTGCTGAGAGACGACGGGTTAATGTACGCCAGCCGACTGAGACACGCTCAAGTCCCGGTCACCCACGAAAACATCCCGGACGGCTTTCACGGCTGTCTCAGCTTCGCCTTCGGACCGTTCCGCTTTTCTGCAGGATTTCGAAGTTTTGGGAAATACATTCGCTGGCTGAAGGAGAACCTTTAGCTAGAGGTTTCTGATGAAATATATCAACTTTTTTTTAAAGCTGGGGTTTTTTTCACGGTGCAATAGATAATTGAGTGAGAAATGTCTGAAACAATGCTCTTATTGTTTCGGGAGCCATGGAGAAAATCTACTTTGTGTTATTGGAATAATTCTTAATAACACAAGATGAACCAGATTATGCAAAATAGGTTGCTTGAACTTCCTAGAGAACGCTTGTCATGCAAGAAGTGTTAGAATTCATGAGTGAATGAGCGGAGGCTTCATGCAAAAGGAAAAAAAAATATTTACTAGAAACATTAAATTGTGTGGAGGTTGAATAATGACTTGGGTATAAATTAATGCATGAATAAATAAATAAATAAAAGGATGAATAAATTATTAAATAAAACTATAAGTAAGCTAATATATATTAGATCAATAAATACATTCAGCAATATGTTTTAAATAAATAAAAGTTCAAATAAAGTCTTAAATGTAATTTATCAAAAAACATCATAAACTGTAATTAATGTATTACTACATTTCCTACAGTAACGTTTCTCTTTTATTCGTTATAGTTTATTTCCACATTTATATATTTCTGTATTTCTAAGTCCATATTTTACTGTAAGTATGTGGACGGTCCTAGCTTCTGCCCAAGCTGGGATTGGTCATTGGTCAATTAAAGCCCAGCGAATAGCGATGACTTTGGAGGATGAGTAATACAGAAATTAAAAAAATAACAGATAAAAAAATAGATGAATAAAGATACATTAAGTATGCCTATTTATTCATTATTTGTATTCATGTATTTATTTATACATTTTCTTATTTAAGTTAATTTGTAATTATTTTATAAATAAGTACTTTTATTTACACATTCATTCCCTTCATAAAATTGCACTGAACCTAATTAAAGGGTTTTTAAAGGAAACTCTAAAAGGTAAAAATGACAAATGTCTGCGAACACAAGCAACAGTGCAACAACCTACAAATCACAACATAATCTTCATTTTTAGTTTGTTTAAAAGAAAGTTCAAAATGAGTTTCAAGCAGTGGCTGAAGCTACACATGAAACAGAAAATAAACTTTCTGACTGGACCAATGTTTAAACAAATTTGAGTGTCAGTAGTTTTATAACCTTTATCAAATCTATGAGTATTTTTGATTGAGTCTAAACATATGATCTAAGCTGTGAAACAATGATCTGAAGTCAGTCAGAGCACTTCAGGGAAAGCTGTTAGTAGTTTAGCCATTGAATCAGGAAATCACTTAATCGCTCGGAAGGACAAGATGGTGCATGTCTGTCACTCTTAAAACTGCAGCTCTGTGCAGTTTTACTCACAAAAGCATGCAGTCATGCTCTCTGCCCTAGATAGTACAGCTGCATCTAGGCGTGATGACTGTGCAGATGTGTTCTTCCATACCTCGAGGAGGAGCGAGTGACCCATGAATGAATCCATTGATTTCCATGAGAAATTAATTATTTCTTGTCTGGGGAACAGAAACTTTTCAAATGTATTTGACATCATTTTGTTAGAATTCATGTAATTGATTCACAGACCTCATCGTCTGCAAAGCTTGTCGATCGTCTTTAGGACAAATTCTACCGGTCTTAAAACAAATGTTTTTCATTTCAAAAGAAGTACAGCTTAAATGAGTATGAATAGCAAACAAGTAGGACTGTTAGTAAAGAATGAGTTTTATGTTCGACACTAAAACTGTTTTACCAAAGAAATGAATTAAAAAGAGATTATTAGATACATACAATATACTAAATGATCACAATCTTTTGACTGGTAGTGAAAGTTTTATACTTATTTTCAATTTCTCAAACATTCTTTTAACTTATGTGTTACTTGTGATATTTATTGCTGTGATTAAATTATTTTCAAAATGCTAAAATTAAGTGCGAAGTTTTATCTACATTATTCTGTTTGGCTATTTTCAGATGTTTTATTATACTACATGAAGAGTTTTACTTCATTCCTGGATCGGTTGAAAATGGACTACATGTGTACAACTCAGTACCCAAAACCTAACTAATAAGTACGATTTAAACTATATGAAAATCAGTTTGTCTGAATAAAATTACTTCCTGCTAAACTGAAGAGTCCTCTAAATCAGGAGTCTGACTGGAACTCGGTTAATTCGGTGAGGTCACATGATAGTGATGATACGGCGATATTTTTGTACTAACTTCATTCATATACTATAAGGATACTACATTGTCAGTACTTAGCTGGTGGCAGCAAACATAAGTAGCGTGTAACTATGGAGATTGGATCCATGATGTAGCCTGAAGATTTCTGAAGTAGGACATTTACTGTACTACACAAGAGAGCAGTTTCCTTCGCTAGCAGGAAGTCTATGAGTAAACGACAGGATAATGACGGAGAGGAATTGAAGGAACCCGAACTGCGTCCCAATCCGAACACTATACACTGCACCCTTACAGTAGTCATTTTCAGAAGAAAATGTTCATACTTTTTAGTGTGTGAGACGAGTGTTCACGATTAGGACTTACCTCCTTCTTTTCCATTACTTCATTAAAAATATTCTAATAATAATCAAAACATTCTCTATGTTGATATTATTTATTTATGTGCTTCTTCTTTACAAATTAGTCATATTACAGAGAGGACTCTTTTTTATGTTATCTTTTTTATTATGAATAGTGCACGGATTGGCACGTAGCACAAGACTTTTCTCCACAGAGCTGGCTTATAGCTGCTAAAGAAGTGACCACATCATAATTCGCCCAGTTTTAACTTATATAGACAGATGAGTAAAAGAAAATGAACCTAATCGCATTTGTCATGAAGGTCAAAATTAGCAATAATTCATCTTGTTGATGAACTGCAGTTTAGGATTCTTATAAAGGCCTTATAAAGAAGAGAAAAATCAATATTGTTTTTCTTTCAATGTTATTAATGCTTAAAAGTACAAACAGATACAAAACATTGGTAACATTATCAGAAAAACCATAAACAGTATCACAAGTTACAGTATACTGACATAAACAAGACACAAGTACATGACACATGCAAACAGAGGATCAATAAAGCAAAGGTTGTAAACTATGTGTGTACACGGTGCGTAAACAAAACAGTTCTCGTAGAGTTTTAAAAATCTGTCACTTTTATTTCTGACACACCTAAGAGCAGTAACAAAAGGCAGTTTAAAAATATATAACGGCTTTTAAAAATCGACATTTTGAATTAGAAAGTCTAAAGTTAGAGATAAAGTGTGCTCAAGTAGTTAGCGTTAGATTGGGTGTCTGTGGCTCAGCAAATTTTGTCTTTATAAGTCAAAATATCGTCTTTAGAAGTAAAAAGGTGATTTTTTTTCCTCTCTCTCAAATGCTTGACTTTTTATCAAAAATTACGATTATCTAAGTCAAAAGTTTGATCAGTAAAGCCATTATTATTTTTATTATATAGTTTTTTTACTTTAACTGGCGGAAATGGGTTTCCAAACGATAACGACATTGCAAAATAAAAGCTTTTTTTATCACTTATTTCCTGCTGGTTTTCACATCAAAACGACACATCAACAAGCTACCACTTAATATTTAGTTAGTTAATACAAGTTAAAACAATCTTCAGAAGTAACAATAGCTAACCTCTCTTAGAGGACTTTTTATTTAAAATAAATCTTATCACCTCTTATCTACTTCTGGGACTCAGGTGAAGCGTCATGCACGCACTAGACTAGAGAAACGATTCTAATTATTATTTTAAAGAACTAAACAATGCGGGCCATTTCTATCTTAACAATCGTGCTGTCATTAGCGACCGCTTATTATATTTATACACCTCTGCCCAGCAGTATAAACGAGCCTTGGAAACTCATGTTAATGAATGCAATGGTAAAAGCGTCCATGCAACTGGTAAGACTCTTAATCATCTATATAAGTTAAATAATATACAGTATATATACTAAACCTGCACTGACGTGTTTTAAATGAGGTCGTTTTTTCTCAGAGTTTTCTGGGACACGACCTTGGACTGACATCGCCTTTTGGGTTATTAAAACATTCCTCTGCTCTGGTGACTATAAAAAGTAACATGTCAAGCGAAAGGGTTCGAATCACAGAGGAGTCTTTCGGGGGAGTGGAAGCGCTGGTGTTCGAATCCTCTGCAGCGGGAGAGGAGCAGAACTTGAAAAGAGCCGTTGTCTACTTCCATGGTGGAGGATGGACCGTCGGCAGCGCCAGTGAGCGATAATTCAGAATGAAATGTTCAGATCAAAGTGTTTGTATTCTTTATGTTGCAAGAAGGGAGAAGTGAAAAAAGATTGACCTACGTCAGAAGGCTAGAGGCGCCCTCACGCGGCCAAACAAAGAAACGCGTCTCATGTAGTTTTTTCTATTTCAGTAGTATTATTTTAATACAAATCTTTGCAGAGATGGAAGCATATTTATTTATATGTTATTATTATTTTATTGTATGTATTTCTGTCTTTTCAGAGAGAACTATATTTATTATTAAAATGTAACCTTGCTTTCTATTTATCTTTAAGGAGATTAAACATATTTTTAAACCTCTATTTTGCAGAAAGGAACTATATCTGTTTCTTTTTCTGCCTTTACAGAGATGGAAGCATTTATTTAATATCATTAATTGCATATATATGTATATATATATATATATATATATATATATAGAGAGAGAGAGAGAGAGACAGAGAGAGAGAGAGAGAGAATCTTTTCATTTATAATTATTTATCTATTTATAGACAAATAGATTCATTTATAGATTAATTGTCATTTAACCCCTTTTTCTTTTTGATTTTTGCAGAGATAGAGCCATATTATCTTCAGTGTATGACGATGGCTGAACAGCTTGATGCCGTTGTGCTGTCTGTTGAGTAAGATTTACCTGTATTCACTGAACAGTAGTGTTGGGGGAGGGGCTACTTTTTGTTGGAGGTCGGAGGTAGAAAAAAGGAGCCGTCTCAGCCTCAGACCTCACTCCCACAGAACGTTGGCTAAAGGTCTAATTGGTATGGTGCTTTTTTTTTTTTACTGCAGGCACTTCATAATCCAGAAATTGTTATCTGATTGGTTGAATTTGTCTGGATTTCTTGGAGAAATCAGTTATTTTACTAGCTGTGTGTCCCCTCGAATCAAGTCTAGAGTATTGTAGTTCTATTCTTGTATGTTTGCATTATTTCTCGTCTTCTGAGTTTTTTTAATGACTAAGTTGTTGCATGTTGGTCCTAAACATGTAGCTATGCGAAACGACATGGGATTGGTTGTTTATCGTGTCATACAAACAACCTCATGGGTGTGTCTTGACCAAAAAAAGCTGCTAAACAATGGTATTTCATTTTACCTACTCACATTAGAGAAGTCATCCATCTAGTATAATGTAAAGGAACTTGAGTATTTAAGTATAAACACAGTGATGTACCAACTTAGCTACTACTGCTTATTGCAGATCCTCTGAATACATCATCTAATACAATTATTTGTGTTCATGCTCAGGTACAGACTTGCCCCGGAAGGACGCTTCCCAGATCAGTTTAATGATGCTTTTCAAGCCTCTAAACACATCATGACAGCTGAGATATTGAGTCACTACTCAATTGACCCAAAAAGAGTGGGTGTGTCTGGTGACAGTGCTGGTGGGAATCTGGCTGCTGCTGTGGTTCAACAGGTATCTGAAATTCTTGCCTCAGTCTATGATGAAGATAATGGGCATTTGGTTTCCTTGCGTCTTTCAAACTCATCTGTTTTCTTCCATAGTATAGCATTCAACTCATATTTGAGCCAAAACTATGAGTTTTTGTGACACTTACCAAAATCAAAAGTAAAAAATGATGGAAAACCTTAAAAGTAGTGCCCACTGCACCGAAAATATTCATTGATATCTTTTGATTCTTCATTCTGATGAGAAAAGTTTTTATTTTTATTTTTTATTAATTACATTTTTCCTGACAGATGGCTCTGGACGATAGCATTCCTTATAAATTCAAACTTCAAGCCCTGATTTACCCTGCGCTTCAGGCTTTAGACTTTAACACCCCATCATATCAGCAGAATGCCAACATGCCCATCCTCCCCCGATCAGTTGTGGCCCGCTTCTGGCTTGAGTATATGAATGGGGACCAAACTCTTGCTCCGGCTTTGGTGAAAAACAAGCATGCTGCACTGGATTTGGGTCCGGAGGTAACTGCAGCCAGAGCTAAGATAGACTGGACCAGTCTCCTCTCTGCAGACATCCAGAAGAGCTACAAGCCAGTATTGCAAACGCAAGGTGATGCAAAGGTGCTGCAGAAAGTTCCCGGACTATACGACATCAGAGCTTCTCCGCTACTGGCTGAAACAGAGTTGCTGGAAGCCACGCCCCCTGCTTACATCATGACCTGTGAGCATGATGTGCTGAGAGATGATGGTCTGATGTACGCCAGCCGGCTGAGGCAAGCTCGCGTCCCAGTTACTGTCGACCACTATGAGGATGGCTTCCATGGCTGCCTCAGCTTCAGCTTTGGACGTTTTGCATTCTCAGTTGGTAAACGAAGTCTTGGGAACTACATCCAGTGGCTAAGTGAGAATCTCTGAAAATGTGTAAAGTAAACAACTAAACGTATAATGAGCTAATAAGCAAAAAAGCTGTTGATTTTTAAAAATGTATATGAACACATTTTTATAAACCCCCTTAAGGTTTGACATTTATTGGAGCTCTTCTGTGTTGGTAGTCAGTAGCCCAGGGAAGCCTACTGAAGTCTTTAGGAAAAACTGTCATCTATTTGCATTCCAATATCAGAGATATAGTTGTGTTGTTCTGCTACAAAGGACTTGTATATGAAAAGGAAAGAAAGGTTGGTTTTTGTGACACGTTTAACGGTATAATTACTCCACCGTCAAAACTTATAAATAAAAGAAGAACTTCCAATCTAGATGACTATAGAGGAGCCATTGATTTCAAGCTCAAATCTGGCATTTTATTCAAATTTAAGATGATTTTCAAAGAAGGAAAGGTTTGGATACAATTTTTAAATAATAAGACGTAGTCCGGATGAGCACAGGCTTTTTAACGCTCCTTGTTCTACACTTGCTAAATGCTGGACTTTGTCAGGGGTTAGTTATTGATCCTGAACACTCATGGAGGAAACTATGCAGACAACCTTATGTAACAGATTTAATTAATATATATATATATATATGAGCGTCACGGTGGCGCAGTGGGTAGCACGGTCGTCTCACAGCAAGAAGGTCGCTGGTTCTAGGCTCGGCTGGGGCAGGTGGCATTTCTGTGTGGAGTTTGCATGTTCTCCCCGTGATCGCGTGGGTTTTCTCCGGGTGCTCCGGTTTCCCCACAAGTCCAAAGACATGCGGAAAAAGTCAATTGAATAAGAACGATCAAGTGTGAATGTGTGTGAATGTCCCAGCGATGGGTTGCGGCAGGGAAGGGCATCCGCTGCGTAAAACAGATGCCAGAGAGTTGGCGGTTCATTCCGCTGTGGCGACCCCGAAAGGGAATAAAGCCGACATGAAGATGAATGAATGAATATATATATATATATATATATATATATATATATATATATATATATATATATATATATATATATACCCTTAATATATATAAGGGTAAAGGAGGCTCAGAATGGGAATATAGCCAGTCAGTGCCATCATGAAAATGTATCAATTCCCAGTAACCAAAAATGGGTCCAGACAGGTAGGACGTAGGTTTAGCAAAGACAACTGATGGGCTAAAAAATATTTTACCCCCTCAGAGTGTTCAAAACTAGCATTCTGAATAAAAAAAAAACATTGCAGCACCAGGTGTTTAAATGTTTTTTTTTTTGGTTTAACATGAGAGGGAATGAGAACCTGTTCACTTCTGACAGTGCTGAAGTGCAACATATAATCAAGTAATGCACCTAGTCAAGCATGTGGTTCTAAAAACCCCAAAAAGGTGATGTTGGTTGATGTAAAAAGGGTTATTTTCACAGACCATCATGATCAGTACAAAGTTAAAAAAAAAATGGACCACAACTCCTTAAATTTGAAATACACAATTTCTTGTCTGAACAACAGGTTAATGACAACTTCCAAGGAGTTAAAACATAAAATAGAAAACCCAAAGGTCCCCAAATTTTGCATTTAAATCAATCACATATTATGTTAATTTAATGTTGAAAATACACTAAAGGCACAGACAAATGCACAGAAGACTGTTGTTTGTTGTTTAAATTGAGCAAATTCAATGTGCATCCATTGCCTGTGTGTGACATCACCCATTGGTTTTAGCAGAAAGCAAATGAGTCTTGGAGTTAGTCTTTTCCTCCTTGAAAAAACATTAAAAGAGTTACAAAAGGCACTTGGTAAGTGTCTCTCACTCGATTAACCCAGCTATGTATTAAGCTGAAAAAGTTTAATATATTTGAAAGAAAATAATAATAAAAAAAATCACCCAAATACAAAAAGGTCAAAATTAGCTAAATAGCTATAAGAAAGACTAACTAGCTATAACAAAAAAAAAAATTAAAAACTTGAGAATCCAGGCATGTTTTTTTCAGCCTTAGGTTGGTCATTTTTAACATGTGTGTCAATGAAAATCTGCTCACTTCACCCTAAAGTGGTCAGTCGAGGCAGTACAAGTCCAGTCACTTCCTAACACACATCGTGAGGGAAAGTGGGGGGTGCCTGATTGCGTGTGATAAACATAGATCTGTTGCTATCGTCCTAGTGACCCGTCTTACATTTGTGATAAAGCCAATTGTTGGTAATTACTTCTTTTTCTTCACCTTCAGAAGTTGTCTCATTTAGACATAGATTCTAGAAAAACTCTGCTTGTATACAACAATCAACTTACATCTACCAGTAGTTGGTATATCTCATATTTAAAGTTACTTTTAAAAAATTAAGCACAATTAAAAGCATGACGAATTTTGAAAAATGAGTAAAACCATTAAATCACTTGATATACAGAGATATCCATGAATAGTGTGTACTTTTATTAGTAAAATCATGTTAGCTGAAAAAGCTTTTAGGGGTATTTATAAAGTTGGATTGATATCTCATGTTCATATAATAACCTTCCTTGTAATTTATGCCTGAGAAAATACTAGGCTACTGGGAAACGTCTTCTGTTTCTCTGTCTGGGAATTGCAACTTTTCTGGCAGTTTCTTTGCTCCTGGCAGTCAGTCGATTTGACAGAGGGGAGTTTTCGGAGTGTTTCGTGAAACTGGAGCTGGAATGAGTGTGTGAATGTATGTGTGTGTGTGAGTTCATGGGAAGCGCCAGCGGTGACGAGAAGAACCCTGGAATGCACATCTCACCTGCGAGACCTCACACCAGCTCTGCACCTTTGGCCTTTTCTCTTGAATGGAATGAGAGGGAGGAGACCTTAATAAATCCTATCGGGGCATTTAAAAAAGATCTTACAAGCATGTTTGCCTTATCTTCTGACTTGAAGCTGTGTGTACTAATGCAACATATTCATTTCTTTTCGCCTCTTATTGTTTTCCAACTACTCCAAATGCCAACTTACAAAATGATACCGCTATCTTCTTTCAAGTACAAGTTGTGTGTGAGTCACAGTGGAATGAAATCATGTGTCTTTTGTTGGCGTGTGAAAATGCATTTGTTGAGCTGAAAGCAATTTGATTGAGGTGATCTTTTTCATACAATTGAATAAACTACAAAGATTTGCTTGATTCGAATGGAAACTGATTTTAAGCATGACTACAAGCAAGACAAATCACCAAACATATTTTAATATTCAATGTGTATTCCATAAAAAAACAATTAGGTTTTCAAACAACTAACCATCTTTAATTTTTTATTTAATACAACTAGTTCTTCTCATTGCCCTGTTTGTGATGTCACAAATCTCCACCCATAAGCTCTGACAGCATCCTCTCTTGTCATCCATGGCTGATAAATCAGTTTTTAAGCAGATATTGACTCAAGAATCAGCAGCTTTTGAATGTAAATATAAAAAGACTCACTGCAGACAGCTTCTGTATGACGAGAGGGGGAAGATTGCAATTAGCTCAGGATTGTTTTCCTCAATAGCTGTTTTATACTTCCAAACTCAAGCCTCCTCCTGTAGGAAACACATAATTTAAGATCAGAAAAATATGATAATTTTTTGGTGAAAATTCTATTCATTTGTTTCAATTGATAAGGTAGAAGGTTTAGGAAAAAGTGGGTTATGAGTCCACAAGCAAGGCACCCTATAAAACAAGGCACTATATATTTCTAATCAGCTGACAGAAATAAAATCACTACACTCAAAAACATAATTTGTCTGACTTACTCGAAAATCCTGCATTGAGTGAGTTCCTTGTAAGAATTCTAATTAATATTTACTATGAATTCTTTTGTAGGAAGCAAAATAATATAATAAGTAAAAATGACATGCTATCTTTGAGTGAATTCAACAAATTAAGCTTCGTAATTTAATTTTACAAGGCAATCAAGACATTGCAAGTAATTATAAAATTAAGGTTTTATGTAACGTCCGCATGAACTATATCAGCTATTTACTCAAAGTTAGCATGCCATTTTTACCTAATACATTTTGTCAAAAGAACTCGTAAATATTACTTCAAATGCTTATGTACAGGAATCTTAAGTAAGTCCGTTGAGTACGTTTTTTGAGTGTATGAGGCATAAAAATGAACTTGATTTATGTGTATTGCATATACTTATTAAATTCTTGTACCAAATGCAACACAGACCAAACAAAACCAAAATACTGTTATTTATACACTTTTGTGGAACAAACAATGAGTACATCCAATTTTTTTGAGCCTCTTGCTTTGAGGAATTTGTTCTGTTTCTCTTCTCTGAAATGTTCCAATGTGACCGTGACAGGGTTTGAAGAGTTCGCCTGCAGGCTGAGCCAAGACGATTCTGCAGACTGGAATAACCTGTTATCACTCTGACCGCGACAGAGAAACGGAAAAACTCTAATATTTTTCTGTGAAGTTTTCTGTTTTGAAGTATGACAGGTCATGTCATTTGACAAAACTTGATCTCAAGCATCTTGGTGGCAAGGTTAGAGGCACTTCCTGTTCCCAGCAAACCCTTAACCTGATACACATTTTCAAACTTTGCATAATCTGCCTTCAGGAAGAGTTCTTCATGCCAACTTCTCAAATCTCCTAGCACACGGTAATACAAGCAGTCAACGGCTAATCAGTGAGAGCTGAAGAAAATGAAAAACACAACCCTAGTTTTTCACATACCTAGCACTCGGAGGAATCTTATCGTTCACATTGTTCATTGCTTCCTGATTTTAAGGGCAGTTTCTTGCAACAAGCCTCCCGTTTCCCTGCAAAGAATTTCTTTGTTAAGTCCAAAGCATGCTATGTATAACCACCCAGACTTTTTTTTTTACATTTTCATTAAAGTATAAATTAAACCTGCAAAATATTTAGCTTCTTTATGAAAGCCAGTTGACTGATTTTCAGGGTTGCTAACAGCTTGGAATGAAAAACAGCAAACTCCCATTTGAAATGTTGCTAAATGAACCCATGTGCTTTTCAGGATATGACATCATGCTGATCACAAATCAGTTCCATTTACTTTGTGTGCAGATGATATTTGTATACCTTGTCTTTCATTATTCAACCATACATACACCCTCAATTCTCACTGGTGTGTGATATGTAATTTAATTTTATGGGGTGAAATGGATTGATATTCAAAGCTTGGACAATTATTATTCATGTATTTGGAAATACAAAATAAAAACATTTCATGTTTTTTTGTTATTTTGTTAAAGCCTAAAGTAGAAAAAAGGACGGGGTGACGAGAGAGAGGGAGAAGGAGAGAGAGAGAGGGGGAGAGAGGGAGAAGAAAAAAAAGAGAGGCAGGGAGGGGGGAGGTAAAAAGAGAGAAAGAGGGAAGGATGGCAAGAGAGAGACAGAAAGAGAGAGAGAGAGGTGGGGTTAGAAAGAAAAGAAAGAGATAGAGGGAGGTGAAAGAGAGGGGAGAGAAAGGGAGAATAAGAAAAAGAAAAATGGAGCAGAGAGAGGAGAAGGGGAAGGAGAGAGGATGGATGGAGAGAGAGACAGAGCGAAGGAGGGGGTCAGAAAGAGATAGCGGGAGGAGAAAGAAAGCGGGTGAGAGAAGGAGAGAAAAGGACAAGAAAAGAAAGAAGGATGGGCAAAGAGAGAGAGAGAGAGAGAGAAAGAAAAATAAAAAGATAGAGACTTTCTAAAATAAGGAAGGGTAACTTTTGTTTAAATTACAAGCCTTAGACAACAGCTTTAGTTGTCTGGTAATTATCCCACACATCACATGACAAACCTGCCGTCTGCTGCTAGCTGATTTATATAAAAGACTGAAACCAGCACACAATGGAAATGGATATCAGATACTGAAGGTTATTCAATATATAAGGGTTTGAACCCTTACTTGATATAACATTAGATAGGAACATGCAGGAAACAGTTTTCAACACAGCACCTTTTGACTTGAAATGTGACTGGATTTATTAAACCTAAATAGGGACACAAAGCCATCGTGGGAGAGAAGCTAGTTCTATATAACAACGGCTCAATTTTTCTTTACTGGAAACAAAAAAGCGGTGGCCAGTTTCACAAATCTAACAGAAACTGAAATGAAAAATACAAGTCTGTTCTGTAACATTAACGTGTCTGCCAAAAAAACTGATGAATGGAAGTAGTTGTCTCCCATTACCGCATCTATACTGGTGCTCTTCTATCACTGACTGTCAAAGATTGCGTTCACAAGTCTTTTACATGAAAACACGTCAAACTCAGCCTGTTTCATGTTCACTTCTGAAGACGTGTCGGACTATAGGTTAGCACACTGAGTCGAGTTGAGCTCATATATCACTCCCCACCCATGATGACCGTTTGGCTTTCACGACTTCTTAATGGAGAAACCCTGCCAAGTGCAACAGTACACAGCACCCCTCAAGGCCTTCACATTTTCATCCACTTAAATCAGCAGAGAGAATCTTCACTGGGCGCTTCATGGCAGATTTTGTCAGCGATCTCTGACCTGAGTCTCAGTTGTGTTTGAAAGAGTTAATAGCATGCATTAAAAGTTTTGGAGGGGTCGAGGGCAAGGCTGTCCTCCCACATGGCGACGTGAGGATCAGCATCAAGGGGAAACTGGGAATCTCCCATGTCTCATCCCTGTGACTCAGGAGTGATGTCACGGAGAAGCACAATAAGCGTTTGTGTCCCTGTCGATTTCAATGTGTTTTTAATTGAGCTTAAGGGTGTTAAGGTTAAATGTGCTTCATCTAGCCGTAAGATGTTATGAGCACATTTCTGGGCAATTATGAGAAAAGTACACTTTTTAGGAAGTTTCAAGTATGAACATGTTAATCGAAATCCCATAAAATAAAGATTATGATTTTTACATTTGAAAATGTGAAAATGTTTTTTTACATTTAATCATTTAAATATTAATTGATAACTTGCAATATAAAGTTTTAATTCCTATCACATATAATGGAAAAAATATAAAGGTAAATTATTACAACTATTAAAGTGTAAATGATTGAGATAAGATACTTTTGAATAAATGTAAAGCAAGGTCTAGTGAGGGAAATAAAAATTTGACCCCCCCCATGTGGACGTTTGGTTGACAAACCCCCCCACCCCCATGTGGAAGTTTGGCCAACAATATAGAAATGATCATTTTAAGAGTATTGGTATGCTTATCTTGAAAATGAGACAGAATAAAGGTATAAATGTGTTTGAATGCTTTTAAGGTGAAATATTGGTGATTGCCAGATGTGTTTATAATTTAGTCTCTCATACCAAGCGTGTTTGTCAGAAGAATTATATATTATAAATATAAATAAATAAATATTAACACAGGTCTTGTCATGAATTCCAATTATGTAATTCACTGACATTTAATGCTTTACATTTTTTTTCACAATCCAATTTAACAAGAACGCAGTGAATAATTATCTGAGCAATGATATAATGATGTATATGCTGAAATAATACGACACATTATGAAACTAATAATACACATTATTGACATCACAAGATTGTAAGAGAGAAAATGTTTTTAAAGCTAAAACCTTTAAATTTTACCAGTTTGAGAATAAACCATCAACATAAAAAAGCTAAACAAAATATTATAAACAGTGGACCATCAAAGCAATAAAGATCCCATTTAAAGTCACGCTGCACTAATGTAAACGTCTAACTCCGTAAGTCAGCGTATCCCTTTCGCCCCCCCATGCCTTTATAGCTCCCAGAACTGCTTTCCTCTTTCACCCCTTCTTCATTTCCTTCTGCTCTGTTTTCCATTTTTGAGCATTTGACACTAAAACCAACTTTTTTCAAAGATACAGTGGGGCCCCCCAAAATTGGGGGTCTTTTTAGCAAGCCAAATTCCTAATTCCCCAAGTGCAGCGGAGCATTGAATCAAGCCCTGTAACTCTCTGTGAAAGCCCCATGTTCTGCGCAGAGGATATGATCACACATTCATCACGGCCTGTCGAGACTTTACAGCCTCTGTAGCTTAGTTTAAAAGTCCCAAAGGTTGGAAAAACAACCCCAAGGTCTATTGCTAGGTCTCACTTTAGCTTGCTATCAGTTTGAAAAGCACATAGTGAAGGAATGATATCATAGTTCAGCTCTATATAACTGTAATGGACCTTAGACTGATATGAAACAGAGCTGAAGTTTTTTTGTCATTCAAAATCACATTAGAAAGCGTGGTTTGCTGCTTGAAACCTCAACGTTATGTTGGTTATGTCTTTATTATGTGTTTGCGGTTATCCGGGTGTTGCTATGTGCTTTGAGTGAATGCCAGATTATTGCTATATGTTCCAAATGGTTTTGGGGTTGCACATTAATTGTCTGCAATTAAATAAGGAATATGGTTTTCTGTGTGGTTGGTATTTATTGCTCAACTGTGTTTTTTTAATGGCACATAATCATTCATATGTGCTAAGTACATACTGCACATGCTTATTAACAGCAGACACTAAAGAGAATAATTAAAAGATGTGTTACATTCAATAATACTTAAAAAATAAGAAAAGCTACCTAAAAGTGCTTATTCCCTTCTGTGGTATAAAGATTGACGTTCTACGCGTCAGCAACATAAGTTTGTTTCTGCTTTAAAAGCATGGTTGTAAGCAAGTTGAGTATCGAGGAAATAATAACGAAACGTAGTTTATTGGGTTTTAGATTGACGATATCTGTTGTTTACATAAAAATAATATACTTCATTTTATAAAGCGCCTTTCAAGCTGGCTTCCCTAAGCACTGAACAATGAACAAAAGAAAACAATAAAACAAATATACAAAACAACAGAGATAAAAATGTATAAAACACGATACATTTAGGCAGACAAGGAAAATTTTAATCAAGGGCTAAAGTTAAAGTAATAAAAAGTATAAAATGTCAACAGTCATTTGCCAGTAAAAAAAGTTTTAAGATGAGATTTAAAAATGGTGGTAACTTTGTGCATAACTTTGAAACTTTGTCCTGGAAGAGTCATCGGTGCATAGACAGAAAAAGCCCTTTTGTGTCTGTTTGATATTAACTCAAGTACAAATAAAGTTACTCGTCTAAAAAGAACAATGTACCAAGAGTACTTTAATAATGAAAAGATTTTACAAAAGTAGTGTTATATTTTATTCTATTTTTTCCCAAGCAGCTCCGGGTCATCTCTGCTGTTTCCATGATGCTTACTAAATGTAGTAAAATAATACTGCTCATCATTTGTTATTACCCTAATCTTGGTGGCTAGTGTGAAATTCTGGAACCGTGCAAATTAACACTACAACAGATAAGCATTTTTGAGAATTAAAGTATAATACACAGAATCCTGCAAAACAAACATGTGAAAAGGTTGGTGAAAAACATGCTAAAACATGGAAGCTGAAATAATTTCACACGTTGAATCAATATAGTTGTTTTTGGGATGCATTTTATTGTATGTTTTTTTATTGGAATAAACTTAATAAACATGTTAATAACATAATAAACATAATATTGCCAATTCATACACCCCCCCTCTTAAAAAAAGTAATCCATGATGTCAGTTTCAGTTCATGTCTGACAATTTAAATGTAAAAAACAAAAAACTACATAGGCATGTGTTTTGTGCAGTGCGATACCTATTTGAAATGATTTTGTTGTTGTTTGTTATCTTGGTGTTGTTCTGCTGATTCTGAGAACAATTATGCTGGTATATGTGTATAAAATCACTTGTTTTGGTTTTTTGTTAGCGCATTTTCCTAAAATGTTCATACTATGAGAATGCTTGATTGCAGATTTATTACATTGTTGCGTTATCTGGTTGAATGAAAACTAACATTTTGCTAAGCATAAAATAACAAATTAGAGTTTTTTATTATGTTTCAAAGTGTTCAGGACTTTCTACAATCAGCTCCAAGAAAAAGGGAGTTAGCGGGGGAGGAATTTACTCTCCGGAGCAAGACGTTGGTCAATCAAGGCGCCAGACTAAAGTCATGTTTCATGGCCTGAAGAATCGCTCTCCACTACCTCCCACACCAACACCACCCACTTATACACACAAACGCACATATACACAGTTAGAAATTGAGAGGACTTTCCATTTGTGTTTACACTTAAGAAAATGATATCACTATCCCAACCCCATAGCTCAACCAACCCTTACACAAAATGTCCAAATTGTTAGTTTCAGCAACTGTGAGAAGACATTTGGTTCTTACAAACTTTAACATAAAAACATGATGTTTTTGCTGAGTGTGAATGTGGCAAGGTCACCATCCAAGCTGATTTAGTCACATTTTGGCTTCATCATTTCCTGGCGTCAGCAAAAACAAGCTAGATCTACACATTTTATTCGCTTGTGCTGGAAAACCCCAAGTTTCCGGCCGTCCACTGTTTCTTTTTCCACCTTCTTTGTGTTCCTCCTCCCTCTGGTGTTTCTGCGCCAGATATGCTCAGATCCCCAGTCCTGCATTGTTTAGGCTAACTTCAATTCAACACTGTGGCCTTCAGAGCACACAATCAACCACAGCTGCCTCGTAGAGATAGACCCCAGAGAGATAGAGGGAACGAAACAGTGCTTAGGAGAATGGGTGTGGAGACATAGGGAACTGTTTCGATTACGACAAGGTTCAGATCAGTGCAACCATTCTTCTAAATGCAAGGGCATTGTGTTTAGCTGTGTAATCTCTAGGCTTGATGGGAATTGTAAATCAGTGTAAACCATCTACAGCTAATCTAAAACTCAATGCCTTTCGCCCTGTGATTTCCATGAGGTGGAAAATATGGAATCACAGGATAATTGGTTACGGTGTACTTACAGGATTTACTTTCCATTCCTTCCACAGGTTTCCAGTTATAATCAAAGTGTACAGAATGAAAAAGAGGTTGTTTGACTGACCTGTGACTTATCTGAAAACCTTACTTGAGTAAAAACACTGATTGTTTCATTTATCTTCATTAATCTAACGTATATATTGGAGCACGTTAACAGCACATGATTCTTACATGAAACAGCTAAAGAGTGAAAAGACTTGTTTAGAAAAATGAACAAAAAGTATTTTTGAAGTTGGATTTATGCTACATTCCAGTAAGACAAGCATCTGCACTAAACTAAACTCTCCTGAGTTATTCTTGACGAAGACAATATAATGGGCAATGATAGTTATCAAATATAGCAAAGAATATAGTAAAGAATACAAACATTGTATTTGTATAATGTATATTGTATTTGTGTGGAAGGTTGTTCCTATTTTTAACACTCAATACAAAAAAGTAGCTAAAAAAGTACTGAACAATTTTCTCTATTCTCACACCCAGAATTAAAGGATAAACTGAAACATTGACTTTTACAACATTTTTATGTATAAACTGCAACTAAAACAACATATCTGAGTGACAACCTTGACAAAATGTATTATTTTTTAATTAAAATTATTCAAATAGCTAAATATCAACACTTATACTTCCTCAAAAATAACTACACTAGCCGAGTTTGTAATATTAAAGTCACAGTCAGTGTCCCTAGAGATCCATGAAGTCTGTTTGGTCATCTCAGCTCATCTGCTGTTGATTATTGAAGCTAATCCAATCTCAGCATGACATATCTGGCACAAACATGTCTTTGGAAAAATAATATTGGGTATTTTTGCAAAATGGCACAGAGCTTCAGAGGCCCCCCATATCCAGCTCAGACTCTGAACTTACGTTAGGATTCATTTGAATACCATCCAAAAACGATTATGTGAACAAACATGCTAGCACATCCAGTTTAATGGGCTAACCTGCTGGAAATGGTGGAGCTTAAAAGAGTGTTATTCATAATAACGATGTCTTTAAACTCATCATACGCAAAGACAACACTTTTGAGACACTGTTCATTTGCTAAGGATTGCTGTAGAGGTTACTTGACCGAGTACACTGGATTGCACGCACCATTAATTTCTGTCTTGTGAAATCTATGAAGCATATTAGATTGTGTTGAGACAACAGGAGGACGATGTTGTTTTATTGCTTTTCGAGTCCTAAAATTCAGAAATGGCTGTTTTAAAGGGGCCCGCTAAAACCTGTCAGCTGAAGTTGATGGGAGTAACAGAATAGCACTTAAAATCAGATGGCAAGAAACGGCCACCCCTCAAGAAGAACAATCCATTGAATACCCCCTAGACTTTTTAAATGAGACCAGATTGTAACCACATGTTAGAAATCACATGCAGTCAGGCCTCGGTCAAGCTTTATCAAAAGAAGGACAAAGTTATGATCACTTGATTTTTATGGAAAATAAACTGAAATCGCCTTGGTTGACTAATCAAGTTTCATCAACTTTTACAACAGCTGTTTCTTAAACTTAATGATACAGGTAAAAACATGCAAAAAACCAACAACTAAGAAACAAAAAGGCAAATAAGCAATACATTTTTCCCTCATGTACACCTTTACAGGGTTAGCCACCTGAACTGTGTTGGATCTACAAAATTTTTTCTTTAGTAGATGATTTTACCAAAATAGTTGTTCTTAATTGAGAAGACAACTCCCTTGTTTCTATAAAACCCCAGGCCTCTTATATTACTCAACATGACAGCAGGAAGTAAGCTAAAGTTCAAATCTGAAAATAAATCTACAACTGAAGCCAAACATCTCTCAAAAATAAGCAAGAAATTTATTATATTCTGTCTGGCATGCTATCGATCTGATAACTATTGGCAGTGAATCTTTAACGCAACACAAAAGAGCTCTACCTTATCATTGGTATAAACCGTTTTCAGGAGGCCTTCCAGCACATAATGTAAAACAAATTTTCTGCGATCATAGTTTTACTGGAGGAGCTTGCAAGAAAACATCAAGTTGGTGACAGCAGTTGATTTGTGTAAGACACTGCAAATTGCTGTAAATACGTTCACTTCCATAGTTTTTGTAGAAAATGTGGGAAATATGGTTTCCACTGAAGTAACCAATGGCTGCTTTATATTTCAAGAGGACTGTAATATTTCATCACAATTTGCCGATGTACCAATAATTGAGGTAGAAACTGAGTTTTTGTGGTCACCCTGTAGAGACTATTTGCATTCTTAAGCAATTGAGGTAAATTATTCATTTGATTTTATTTTAGTTCAAGGCCTTTGTAATGTGAAATAAAATACACCCCCTCCCCCCACTCCCCCGCACAATTTTTTTTTACCAAAACACAATCCCATTGAAATTCCTCTAAGTAGAATTCTACCGACGAGTGGAGCTTGAATGAGTTTGATAATTTATTATTTAATCAGATGCTGCTGAAGTCTAATCACCAGTTTCCCATTCACCATAGATTTCTTACGGTGTAAGACACAGTCCACAGCATTTATTGCAAGTTCATCCACGTTATTTCTGACAGACAAATGCAGAGAAGATGTATTTTTCATTCTCAAGACAGATTCTGCCCATGTTGTTCAGATTAAATATTTAGCATCCCAAAAGCTGTTACCCTTTTGCTTTAGATGCCTGTGTTGTCATGGACTCCTTGGTTTATAAACAAGATCCTGTTTAAATTTGACTCTAACTTGAGTTAGATTACATTACAATGGATAGCTTCAATTTAGACTAAAAAGACAATGCCCTTAACCCCAACCTCTGTTCATGACCTAAAACTGACCTTTGCACCACAATCATCTCCTCCGTCTGTTGGTTAGTCTAGTGAATGTCCTCTCCGCCCATGCCAAATTAGTAGATGTTGCATGAGTGCAGTCTGGCAATAGGGCAACTCGGTCACTTCAAAATGATTTTGTAGCGTGTGCGTGTAGAGAAGATCACTTCAAACATGCAGTTCAATATTTGAAAAAAGAAAAGTACTGCTGGTAGAACTAACACATGTAGAACATATCAACGATCCAGGAACATAACTCTTCATTTACGCAGGGAAGAATCAAGGTGGTTGCAGCATCGATGGTATTTTTGTATGATGTCCCCTTTAAGATAGTTTGGCTGTTGGTTTTTGTGAAAAGATGACAACTTGAGTTGCTTATTAACGAAAATTATTCGTAATGGCTTTCGTAATTGCATGACTATCAAAAGTAAAGTTACTGTAATACATTTATTTTGTATCTACTTAATCTCAGCACTAAAGAAGACCATGTAATGTTTAAGAAATGCAAGTAGCACCTTAAGCATTTCTGTATAGATCAAGGGTCTCAAACTCAATTCCTGGAAAGCCGAAGACCCTGGAATTTTTTCTTCCAAACCTCTTTTAAGAGACAAATCAGTAGCTTTAACCATACTCAGAGTATCATAATTAGTGGATTCAGGTGTGTTCAGTTAAGGTTAATTATGCAGACCTGCAGCCCTCCAGGAATCGAGTGTGAGATCTTTGTATAGATGGTTACAGCTAGCCAAAATCCTCAACGTTTGTGCAAGCTATCCCACCGTCCACCCCATCCCCAAACTTTACTCTCAGTGGTTTAATACTGGTCCCAGACCCATATTCGTACAGCCCATACGGTACGCTTCTCACTTTGCTTGCAATGGCAATTATAAGTAAAAGAACCCTAGTGAAACAGCTTTTAACACAGTCGTTAACAGGAATCTGCTCACTTCTGGTTCCATCCTCAAATGGTCAGAATGAGAATTACAGTCCAATCATCCAACTAGGTTACATTGACAGTGTATAACATGGAGGTATTGCGCACAACGTCAACCATTTGGTATTTGGCAGAAAGCGAAACAGGTGAAGTGGCTCCTTGTCGAACAAGGCAAACGAGGTTATTTGGTGTGTCAGAAATGACAAGAAAAAACATTGGAGTAAATGAGAACTTGCTCCCCTTTTGAGTCAGTCTCAAGCGGCCACTCGAGGACTTGCATATATATATATATATATATATATATATATATATATATATATATATATATATATATATATATATATATATATATGCACAGTCAATTCCTATTAGCTTTTTAGCATATGGTATATTTTGCTAGCACGTCACCAGGCCTAATATACATTTTAATACATTCAGAAGCAGTTGAAAAAAGTGTAAGTAAGCTCCAATATGTGAAAGAGCATGAGAAAATAATTTTTTTTTTTTATGTTTTATCCTCAACTTACATTTCTAAGAAATGCTAACTCAGACCTGTTATACTGCTATTTGACCTATTGCGATAAAGTTACACAAGCAATTATTAAACAACGTTGTTGGATTGATAGAAATCAAAACTGAAAGAGACTCCTACACACACACGACACAGTTTATCTTCGGAGGAACCGAGTCAAACCTGGAGTTGGTTTGTGTGATGGACACCGCGCGCGGCCCCGCCTCCTCCATGTTTTTTCTTATGTAGAGAAGGAATTCTGCCGCAGCTTTTGTCTCGAGCTGCAGTTTAACACGCGTACACGCTATGGTCCGCGTGCCCAGCTCGCTCAGCATGCAACACATCGGACTAATGCTGCTGGCCGCCATCCTCCTGCAAACAATAGCCGTGGCTGTAACCTTCATTTACTTCAACCACGTCTTGTCGACGGTAAGGGCCGCGCGCACTCTCGCACAGCACTTCACTACTTCTGAACTAAGTTTAGAGTTTGGCAACAATGAAATTGGAAAAACGGGACAATTTTGGGGGAGTTTGACCTATTTCTAGGAGCTTTTGTTGAGTTTCAGCCTTCATTTAGTTTTAGTGGACTGCAGCCAACAGGTCGCTCAGAGGAGCCTGAAGTACAAGTTAAGCAACAGAAGACAATCAATGGCAATGTGCAGAACAAACAAAAGTCTATTTCTGGAGAGCAAGATTATAATTTGTGCATAACATTTATGAATGTCTCGATTTAAATAATTATGTTTGTCGCAAAAGATAATTTGTTTTTTCAGTTCTGACATTGCACAATAAATAGGTGTGCTTTTTTCCCACAAGATGTGTAACTGCTATTTTCTAATCCTTTTCTGCTCAACATTAGATTTATTAATACCACTTAAATCTGATATTCTTGTATATAAAAGTTTGCTTGATAATCATAATGTGAATTTTTCTTAACTTGATTGATTTTAACTTGAATGAACTTTTCTGAAATATAAAAAAAAATTAATTAGCTGCGATTTAATGTGAATGGAAACTCACCTCATAAAAGAAATGTGATTTAAAATGTTAATTTCAAAGATTAAGCAGTACTCAGTTTTTAAAATAATATTTTCCAGTTGAAATCCATATTTATCGAGTTATACAATCACATTTTGGCATATGTTGAAAGATATTTTATATTCATGATCTTGAACCACAAGAAAACATTCATAGTTTTTACACTAAAAGGTTCCGCTTGAGTTGACATTATTAATCAAGAGTTTTTCATATATATATATATATATATATATATATATATATATATATATATATATATATATATACTGTTCATTGAAACACTTTCAAGCTGTTACACTTTTAAATCTTTGTTAGTCCCCTCACATTCTGGTCTATTCTGTTTGTTTTTTAACTACGTAAACAGATTTTCCCAATCTAAGCCAACGCTGAGACCATTTGTTATAATTTCAAGTCCATCGCATTATTAACTAATCTTCTATTCAAGCTAAAACAAATAATAAAAACCACATCCTTAATGCTTTAAAAAGCCTAATCTCAGAAATTCTTACAAAGCCTGACACATCTGTTCATTTCCAGATGAAGGAAACCTTCTCCAAAAGCAGTGTGTCTTGTCTGATGCGGGCTAACCTGAGGACCATAGAGGATCAGGATCAGAACGGGGAGGATGGCAAGGATGACCCCTGCTGGCAGGTCACCCAGCAGCTCCACTTCCTCATCGAAAAGGTATCTGCTTACCGGGGTCGAGTCAGAGAGCACACAATAAGGCCATTTATGAGTTGGATCCTTTTCCTTTTTAATTAATTTAGGAATTCGCTTCATTTTGGGAAGCTTAAATTGAGCAACCCAATTGTTCTAAACCGTACCTTATGAAATGCTTAGTTATTTTAAAACACTGCTTGTTTTTTGTTTTAACAGTCAATGTCCAGTCGGTACCAGAAGGAAATTTCCTCAGCAGTGAAAGGTATTTTTTCCCAGACTTCCTCCACGGACATGCCCCCCCCAGAACAAACTTGCTTTTCATTTATCCTCCTGGTCATCCAAGATACTTGCTGAATGAAAACGCATCTGCACACAGTCTGTGAAGCTCATATTCGAAGCATTAAGAAGTATCTTTGTGTATTTTGGGGCTGTCTCTATATAAACGGGCCCATGTTAGAGCTGCTGATCTGAATTTTATCAATCATTACAGACTCCAGTTTGAGTCAAAGAGATGTTTTGATGTTCTTCTAAAGAAAACAGTCAGTTTATGGATGGCCGGTGGGAGGGTAAACTCGCAGCGAGTTTTCAACCGTGGATGACTGCTCATTTACGTTTTGATAAAAGCAAAATCGACGAGTGAATGAACCTTTGGTGTTTTCACAGATGAAGTCTCACGTGTTCTCCCTTCGCTGGTGATCCAAGATCAAGACGATTCTCCTCGGTCGAAGATCGCAGCGCATGTGACTGGAAGTTACACTCCAGAAGGAGAAAAAGATGGAGGTTTGTTTCATTTCAGCAAATGCTGCAAATACTTAGTTATTTTTTCAGTTTAATTTCTTCCACCGAATCATAAAAGTGTTTTATTTAAACTTGTTTATCTTTGGGTCAAAGCTCACATTCACCTTCAAAGTCTACTGAGATATGAAACTGGATGACATCCAGATCAGATAGAAAACCACCAAGCTTTACAGAAATCCCAAAGATTGCTGGAGCCCTGTAAACAAACATGGTTTTCATGTCGGCTTCCTTCCCTGAAAGGAAGCTCATAAAAACTGTAATGTAGGTCAGAGGATACATCTTCCTCCTTTTTAAAACCAAACATGCTGTTTCATCATATCTCTGTAGCCATTTGCCTGAAACAAAAAGCTGGTTTGTAACTCTCTGAATCAAGCCCCCCATCGTTTTGCCAAATGCTGAAACAAAGCAGCTTTTCTGTCAAAGCCAACCTATAATCCTTCTCTTTGGCTTGACCATGCAGGTCTACCAAACAGGAAGGTCTATGGACAGAAGATCCAGGCTTGGCAATCTGAAAAAGGTCTGGCTTTTCTCCAGAATGTGGAATTAAGTGACGGAGAATTGGTGGTGCCTCAGGCCGGTCTCTATTACATCTACTCCCAAACGTATTTCAGACACACGCTCATCGAGGATCACAGCGAGCGTACGGTAGAGTCTGGAACCTCAGGGGAGTCGGTTCGTGGGAAACCCATGCTGCAGTTTGTTTATAAAAAAGTTAGCTCATACATAGTGCCGATTTTGCTAATGAAGAACGCTCGAACGACGTGCTGGTCACGGGACACCGAATACGGCCTGTATTCAATCTATCAAGCGGGGCTCTTTCAGCTCGGGGAAGGAGATCGAGTGTTTGTGACTGTCAGCAATGTTAGCACCATTGATATGGACGAGAAGTCGAGTTTCTTCGGAGCATTTTTGGTGAGCTAGTCTGATCATTCATTTGGAGGGATTGTTTCGAGAAGCAAGGAGCAACAAGACTCTGCTTGCTTGGTATTTTACCTGAGGTTTTTTGAATGGCAGCCAAGCACCTTGAGACATTTGGACACGCTGCCGAGATGTTCCTTTTCTTGCCAGAACTGTTGATTGATGAACACTCTGAAAAGTGCAAATAATTTGTGCTTTTTGACACGTGGACAGAAAAACCTGATTGTAAATCAGATGCTTGGTGGAAAGTGTCAACCAAGTATGTCTGCCTGGAGGGAGGACTGATGGAGTGGGGCTCGCCAGGTCATCCTGGAGGCCTGTTGCTTGGACTAGAGGACCGTTCGGCCAGGAAATAGAAAGGTGGGATTCACATCTGTGGAAAGTCTACCGGGTTTTCCATTTTCTAGTCATATGATTTTTGGATAGTCTATCAAGTTCAACCAACTGGAATTAGGGCTGGGAGGTCAACTATTGGAAAATAACATTAACATTCAAGCATGCTTTAATAAAATAGTCTAACAAGGTCTAGATTTACATAGCCATATGTATTCATTGAGTACAAGACTACAGATGCATGGTTTGTTTTGCACTCAGCCATGCAAAAAAAAGGGAAGTTTGCAGCAATCAAAACTGTTTAGCTGAAAATGTTGATATTAAAGAAAATGCAAAAATGTAGGTGGTTTCGTAACTCTTTTGTCTATCACCAATTTCGTCTGGAGTGTCCTAGTCTGATTTTTATATGAAAATGTAAATGGAGAACACATGTGCACTCTTTGTTGTTGTGGTATTAATCAAACCTTGATGGCTTTGTTGCGAAATGTGAGATTGTTTCAGCACTATTACAGATCATTCCTCGTGATCATACCTTGTTCTAAATGTGAAAACTAAAGTTTCTTAAAACAATTGTACATATTAGGTTTTGTATATACATATACATCTACTGTGGAATGTACAGTTATTTGAGAGGATTCTTAAGATTTTATACCTTTTTATCGTTTCAAAATGTAGAATTTACTCTGAAACTGAGTTCAGTTTCAGAAAATGTATGTACGTTTCAGTACATTGTGTATTTTGTTTTCTTGCCTATATATGTTTTGCATTAAATGTAACATGCAATTTTGTAACAGTGATTTTTAATGTCCGCACCATTTATTTTATACCACAGATGTATTACTTTTGTAGAAACTTTTATTTCTGGAAAAAAATAAATTTACTGTTCCACTTTTATGGCATTTTTTGTTCTCAAACATATAAACTGTACTTTTTAAATTGCTGCAACTTTTTTGTGTGCAACTAATTGCTGTGTATGTGTCTGCATACACACACACACAAATATTTTTATATATATATATATATATATATATATATATATATATATATATATAAATCCCGAAGTATTTAACCGATGCCCTAGATTTTTTTAAGCAAGACATTTCTTTCCATATCCTGCCCACTTGTGGAAGAAGTTTGAAAATACAGCACTTCACAACGCTCTGCTGCACTTAAAATAAAATTTTACATCTATCCTTTATGTAGGCAATATTGTTTAATGCAAGTATTTGATTTGGTTGTTTAATTCAAAGTGTACCATTTCCCTCCATCAAGTGCAACTGCAAATTTCTACATCACCAATGTTTTCTTAAACTGCAATATGAATGTCTCATAAAATCTGTATGCTCATAAATAATGTCAGGCAGAGTAAAGTGGTTCTGTGATGCTTCCCGAAGACAATCTTCTCTCCCTGAGCTTTACCTAGACTCACTGTACTTCTTTTTGTTGATAAGGTCAGAAAACAACATTTTAGATACACCTTGTAATTGTTGAAAAATTATAGCATGAAAAATGTTCTTTAACATTACGGAATATTTCTCCTTTTTTAATATGTCAACTTATATAAAAACTCTTTAATAAAATATATTTTGAAACAAAAAAGGCAAGACATACATTAAGATTTTTCTTTTTTGAAGAAATATGTTACATTTATATTACAGGTAATTTAATGCCCAGACAAAAAAAAATAAAACTGATTTAGACAGCAAGTCTAACAAACAGAACCACATAATTTAGACAGGAAAACCTTACATACTGCATCTGTGTTACTTGCATCTGTAGAAAAGACTCCAGCTGATGCCCCTGGTGGACACTAATCTATGTTAAGTGATACCCAATAAATACTGAAAATGCTGTTAATGTCACTTACAAAATATATCTTAAAATGTACTTTACAATTTGATTTTAAATCTGTGTACAAAAACTGTTCATAAATACAACCAGTCTCTACTGATGCTGTAGGGTACCATTGATAAAAATCTTGTCCACTAGCCAAGGAACTGCAAATCTTTCACTTATGCACATAGTGTGACCTGCAAAAATGAGGTCGGGTATAGATTGCTAAAGATCATGCCCTCAAGATCACTTGTTTTAAAAGAAATTAAGATTCCCTTAAAGTAAGACAAATCACCGATAATTACAAATGACCAAAAGGCACAGGCTTCAGCAATAATTACTATAAATGATCACGTGAACTGGAACAGAACACAGTAGCTGCCTTATCGATTACTGACTCTGCTGTCATCAGCCCCTCGCTTCAGTACCACCAAACTGAAAATGAACAGAGGAACCACCCAGCACTTAATCAAATCTCATGTCCAATGGTTCATCGAACCCTTTGTCTTCGTGTGGGCTTGTAGCAAGGAAGGAGGCCACAGGTGAGCCCGCTGCTGAGGAAACGTTCAGCATTCCACCAGCGCCACTGCCAGTGGCGTTCCTCACGGCAATACTGGTGACGTTGATCCCCAGAGTAAGTCTTGTCTGTTCAAGCGCCTTTTCTGGGACTGCAAAGGCTTCCAGTTTCTTCTCACCATTAGCCATGTAGGAGTTCTGGCAGCCCCTGCATATGCAGTCCAGACATGCTTTGCGGTTCGAGTAACAGGGGCATCGCTGTCCACGGCAGGTAAGAACACTTGGGTTTTGAGTTGCTCTGCCACATTTGCAGCCCTTTTTCTCCTGTGTCTTTTTGTATACCACTTTCGTGGGGCTCCCTGGAATGAGAGCGTTAGTCAATATCCGTTCTTTTGTTTTCTCTTTTGATTTTGGAGTGCTCTGTTTTGATTTAGAGTACGCCTTTTTAGGTCCATGGTGGTCTATGGATTTTTTGACAGGTTTCACCGATATCAGTGATGTTTTTCCAACTTTAGAAAGGCCACCGCCATTAGGCATTGCTGCCATGTGTGGGAGACACTGAGTGGGAGATTTAGGCTCACATTTGACTGGAATCGAGGCTGCAGTGCACGATGCGGGACCGTGGATGAAGGTGGAAATGGGTAACGGTTGTAGCTTCTCACTATCACTTTCAGACCTCGATCGTTTTCGATTGGAGCGCGGCATTCTTGGTGTTACTGCAGAGCAGGATATTCCAAGATGTTGCATTTTCTCGTGGGATGTGAGGTGCTGTGGTGTAAAGACTTCGTGGGGGTCACGTGGAAGTGAAGACAGTTGACGAGTTGAGTCTATAGAGGTAAACGGTCCATTCAAGTTACCAAGAGTCGATTGCAAGATTGCAGGACATTCATCCTGGGTAACGTGATCTGGTTCTAAAGTCCTGAGTACTTCCTCTACACTCAAGAGGAGAGTTCCTCCATCATGTTTCATTTCCTCGCCAAAGTCACAAATGTCCATAGTACTGGCACAAAGCTCCTCGCCAGCAGCGGCCACGGCCTCGCACACAGGAATCTCATTTGAGAAACTTTCCTGTTTCACTTCTTCACCATCACTCTCTAAAGAGTCCGAAACACTGGGTTCCAGTGATGGTAAACTGGCAGTCAATTCCTCTACGTTGGTCAAGCCGTTGCAGTCTTGCAGACCATTTATCCCAACAGGGTTAAGGTTTTCCTCCTTGATTTCTGTCAAAGGTGACTGAGCGTCTTCAGGAAGCATTTCTGAGGATGAGGGCGTTGGAGACTGGTTTGACAAACTCAGGGAGAACAGCTTTTCCCCTTGCCTGTTGTCTAATGAAAGGCCCTCATTCAAGAGCGAAAGGATATCTGGGGAGCCTTCCACAGTACTTGAAATGTGTTGAGCTAGAGGAGAATCCACAATGAACTCGCAGAGCTTTCTGTAGCACTCCACTAAGATGCATAACTGCTTGTTTTCTTCAAACTGTTCATAGTCCTTGCACCAACTGCACGACGGTTTCATCATCATCTTTTTTCCTTTACATAACTTACAGACGTAGTGCTGGCAAGATGAGTTGGTAGGAGCGATTGGATCTTGTAGCAAATTGCCTAAAAAAAAGAAAACATATTAAAGCTTGAAACTATGGCAGATATGTTGCTCTTTTTGTTCACTCGGGGAAGGAGGGTAGCTCATATTAAAGGGTATGCGATGGTTTATTGTGTGGTTTAGATTACATGGACAGCATATGGTTTGCATGGATTCTCTGTGGAAAGCATTTACAAACGTTATAGATAAATAATTGAATTTTAATTACAAATTAGTCAGGGGGTTATAAAAGATACTTTGATGTTAGATCTACATCAAATATTTAATGAAAAGCACATTTTTTAAATATCACTTTTAATGTCTGATAGATGCTATACAGATAAAACTGCTAAATTGCTCACTAACATAGACTTTGCTCAGTCTACAGAACTATTAAACAAAAAAACTAAAATTTCCTTTTGGAACAATATCTATGCAAGTACAAAACTGCAATCTATGTTTTATAAAACACCGTCAGCAGGACGTTAACACCCCCAAAGTGCTCAGTTTACTTAAATGGGTGAGCAGGGGTGTCTGTAAGCTAGACATGGTGAACACTGACTGTATCTTGGGCCATTTTAATAAAGAACGAATATTTGACCATGATTAATATTGCTGAACTTATTTAGATATTGTGGCAAAATAACAATTATGTGCTATGTCAACAAATGCCAAACTTCCTGACTGTAAATAAAATATAGTTTGTATATGAAGAATTTATATTAATAATTTATATTAAAATATTGTTTACAATGAAAAAAATCCTACTTCTAGGTGTGTGTGTATTATATAATGTATAACTTTATTCAAAACAATTTTTTTACTTATACTAAACTAAAAGGTATATTTCAACAAGTGAGTTTAAACGGAAAGAAAAATATATAGTTGTGGATTTTAAAACTTAATGGTGCCGTAAGTAAACAGACAATTGCTTTTTTGTCTCAAGTCATATTCGGGTTCATTATGTATAATCCTATTTTCTTTTTTGGGGGCTCAAAATAACACTATGGCAGACCTAAAGGGGTCAAACATTTATTATAAAGATTTAGAAGGGAATGATATGGCACATTTAAACTTGACTAATAGCATATTCACGTTGGCATATTATCATTACACAAGTTCATTGTTGATTTATATTTTTCATAGAAAATGCGAGTTTTTTTTATTATAATTTTTTTAATTGCATAAAGCAGCCAGTCTTCAGACTTGTTAAATAAACATTCGCCCCACACATCATGCCTCTTTCGCAGCACAGAAGGAAAGTGCTGCGCTGTATGGGAGCGAATGGTCAGACTCGGGCTCCAGACAGATGCAGGGCAGGAATCTGTGGCCTCTCTGAGCTGGGGGCGTGTCGCGTTCTCCGACGCTTCAGCCCTGATCAAGCAGAAACCATCGCACAAGCATGCACAGACCATCAGGACAATAAACGGACACTCACCACACACGAGGCAGGCCAGAGACTGTCGGAAGAAGGGCAAGAGCTTATGGAGTTCCGCCAAAGCCTGAGGGTCCCGGGGATCGCACCGCAGCACCGACCGACACGCTGACACGTAGAGAGAGGTCGCATTCACCGGGTTCATCTCAGCAGCGTCGTGCTAGACACATCCAGTTCGTAGAGGAGAAATCAAGAGAAGCAGAAAAATTCCGAAGCTTCGCGTTCATCAATATCTAGGGTCCTCCGTCAAGTGTGAAATGTCTGAACGTCACATGCAGTAAAAACACTCCATCTTAACGCTTGCTCCTCTTCCATGGCACGAAGTAAGACCAGTTCGTAATCATTATCACGCGATGAAAGCAGATCCACGCGGTTTGGGTGAAAACACATTCAGGGTGCACTGTTTGTTTAATTCATCAACATTACAGTGGTGGCGCTCTTCTTCAGCACGGGCCCACGATTACCTCCAAATTGACACAGAAAGCAGAGTTTGCCTCGTTTTCTTATCCTCTATGAATGCAGGCCTTGTTTGCCGCGCTATTCCATATGTTAATTTGTTTAGCTCGATGCGCGCTCGGCAACAAACAGTCACCCTGTTGTCAACCGCGCTTCAGCCGCTCCTAGGCTCTACGCGGGCCACTTTCAGACGCCTTTTCTTTGCTTTAGGGTTCCCCGAAGTCCAACGAATTTGCAGCCGGGGTGATTTCGCTCGGGTGTAACAAAGCGCAGTGAGTAAAGAGTCCGTTTGATGCGAGTGTGAGCTGCGCCTCAGAAGCAAAAACAGGCCGCTTGGCTTCTTTTTAGCATTTCTTCCGTCCCTTCCTCTCTTCTGGGTGCGTCGTTTGGAACGCGAGTGAAAATTGTGCAAATTTAGTTTCCAACGATTATACTTTTGAGATATTCAAGTTGGTATTTTTTTTTATTCAGCAGCGATATTGAAATGTGTGTATTTGAAAAGGCTTCTCCCCTCCCTTCCTCTCCGCATTAGAAAAAGGAGGGGGCGCTGCTGGCCAAGTCTCGCGAGAGCCAAACAATGAAGTCAGTGAGAAACGGAGGGTCTCGCGATATTCTACAGCTTGGGAGGTTGTTTTTGGATACTCGCGAGAAGAGAGCGCTACTAGAAAAAGCGACTGGTTTCCTTGGTTACGTAAACGTTATGACGTAGTGCGTAGGTGAGCGTGAAAACGGGTTTAAAATGCGAAAGAATAACATAAATGTAACGTAAAGTCTAAATTATAAAAGTAACCCAAATAAATCAGTCTATAAGATTTGATGATTAGCACGTTTGTCAGATTGTTAGTTTAAACGCTAAACTCGACAAGCTTTATTTAATTATAATTAAGAGCTAATTATTAATGGTATTGGTAAAATATTGTATTGATTGTAAAAAATGGAGAAACCGTAAACCGCCTTTCCTGTTTTTCAGTCTCCTAAAAAAATGATCAACAAATCGTGAATAAGCAAGTCTGCTGGGCCAAAAATAGAATGTTGTTTAGTGATTTAAATGCTAGATTGGAGAGGTAAAAATGTTTTGGTGACCCAGAATAAAGTATGTTTTTTGTAGAACTTCCAATTTTTTAAGCAAAACTTGCTCAATAACAGATTTAAACAAACGTAAAAAAAGAATCAAAATCAAATATTTAAGTTAATCACATGGAGAATACTTTTATAATTGTTATATTCTGCATATGAATTATATGAAATATAAATATTTTATTTTACCTTCTTTTATTATTTCAATTATTATTAGGCTGACATGTATGACACAGACAACAGTGTATCATTGCATTGTAAAATCTTAAAATATTTTTATTTAATATACATTTTATTTAATTTAAATAGAAAAGTTTTTTTACTTTAAGACTCAAATAACCAAATACATTTTATGCTGTGTAATAATGTAACAAAATGTATGAATAGAATAACCAAAGCACATTTTTAATGAATATAACAATCAGAAAACACAACAAAAATGAATAGGCAATATTTTTAAATAATTTTATTTAAACATTTTTCTTAAAAAAAGTGAAGATTAAACAGTGAAAAGGTTAAAAGAAATGACAATCCCACTGTTTGATCGACCTCTTGAACAGGAAAATACGGTCGAAACGAGGCTTGGGACAGAACTCAGACACTCGACAGGTCCAATCCAAACCTGCTCAGTGGATACTCAGATAAACCATCAATGAATGTTCACAGCAATACAGCATTGTGTGAAAGCCATAAAGTTTCCACAAACGCACAGTAAAAAGGTTAATCACTGAGCAGACTCTAAACAGAGAAAGTAAACATGACTTTAAAACGAGCCAACTGTGAACAGAATAACTCAACTGTAAAAAAAAAAAAAAAATATATAGCTCTGACCAAATGTGGGATTTGTTTCATTCGTCTACAAAATCAAATCATCTAACACCGAACCCGGCGATTATAAATTTGAGGCCGATGACAGTTTTAGACAAGATAATACTTTTTCAAATTCCACCAGAAAACAAAAATGAACTTGAATGGGTGAGAACATCTAAAAGCGACTCAATCACAAATTTCTGATTAAAATGACACGTTTATAGATGATGTGGAAATTAAGAACTGATACTGTTGAGATTTTACTAAAACCTTTACAGATTGTACAGGCTCTCTTGGTCCTTGCCAACAGAGGAAACGCCGAATGACAGGAAAGACTCACAATGGGATCATGGCCGACCACAAAACTACAAGAGGAAGCTCGGAAGCCTCCCTACAGTTGTGTGAAATGAAACAAAATAAACATTTAAGAAGTGATACTGTAGGTTGCTGGTTGTCATCACCTGCAATGGCTGAAATCTCACTTAAAACATCTGCATTCCAAAGCCCTGTGAGAGGAAGTACAGAGGTCCGTTAATATGCACTTCTTCTCAGAATATATGAAGTTGTTGCACTAGCCGATTACTTACAGGATCATCTTCCATAATGGCCGTAGAGTCGAAAAAGTCTGGTCTGAGTTCAGCTCGTTCTCTTCGGTTTCTTGATGCCGGCTGAAAAAGCAAATGGGAGCGTATAAGTAGCATTCTACAGGATGAACAGATGTAGCTTCTAAGCACATCTGTGAACTCATACCAGATCGATCACCATAGTGTCCTCGAATTCCTCATTCATGTCCTCTAGCTGACCTCGCGATGACATCATCACGTCCTCGAAGATAGGCTCAGCGTCATCTTCCATAAGGCCTCGCCTAAAGGAAGATCAACGTTTATGAATTTCATTAACTAGGTTTAAAGGCAAACAAGCACCTAATAATAATAATAGTAATAAAGATGCTTTGCAAGATCAGTTTTGCTTTGGTAATTGTAAAGACTCCATGAACAAATTGCTTGAAGTCGCACATCACAATGTTAAAAAGTTTACTGTATTCACATTTACATTTCAGCACAAGATGACCTGTTGTGTGTGTGTCATCAGCCAATGACTGGTCCATTAGATGATATGTAATAACACATGACCACAGTGCAGAGACAAGAAACTTGTATAATAAAATAAAATGTGTCCAGACGGTCAGGAAACTTAATAAAAGACTTAATAAAATTTTGTGTTGCTCAGGGGCCTCCAGGGGCACAACTAAAATTGGACGTAAATTGGACACCTATCTATCAGTTAATTAAGCCTATTAAAAGATATTAATCTACTTATAAAAATAATCTTTACCTAAACAATAAAAAGGCAGGGAGACTCAATTATGACAACAAAAACAATAAAGATGGCTACAGTAACAATAAAAATCAGACAAAATATTACCCAAACAGCTTGTTCTGCATGAGGACAGATTTTGGACATGCCTAGTGTAGTCAATTCATTAACCACACAAGTAAATAGAAACAAACAAACATGGTTTTTGATTTTTAGATTTTAAATTAGATGCCCAGCTATTTGTTTTGATCATGTCCCACCAGTAGCAGGCCCCAAGGTAGACTTTCTGTACAGATCTCTAGACTGGGAAGTCTAAATCACCCAAAGCATCCAGTCTTAACAGAGGAAGAGGTTTTAAATTTGGTTTTACTATTTCAAACGTGTTGTTGGATGAATGATCAACATTTTAAAAAACTGAATACGTTTTAACTTGTCAAACTCTTTTTTTAAGTTTCTCTTTGGACAAAATGAAGTTGTTAATAATATGAAGATGCTCTTCTCATGTCTGTTTGCTTAAGCTAGAATATTTTAGTGAAAAGTCCTCTGTTCTAATCGGTGTCTGAGATTACGTACACCTGCTGTCTCACTCCACCGCTGCGAGACTTCATGTAACTCATCCCGCCTCTCTCTTTTCTGTTCACCTCCTCCATCTTCTGCTGATCCAGCCATGACATCTGCATCTGCGGGCTGAAAGCCAGGGAACAGGATGATGCAAGGACACTCAAACCCTTACAGAGGGGACATTAAGAAGACAATTCAGATATTTTAGGGATTAGTCACATACTTGTGCATGTAGTCTGGCTCTGATCCTGGCTCAGATGAGTCTTGATCTGGCATGTGATCAGTCGCTTGTCTGGGGTTTTCTCTCAGTACGGTGGACGTGAGCTGTGGAGTATGGAGGCCCCCTGGTGTCTGGAGTGTGTCGTTACGCATCACCCATGATCCCTCAATGCTCTCCTCTGTTTGATGAGATGGGAAAGATGATCAGTTCTGTGTTGAGAGAATGGTTGATCTGTGTTACTCTACCTTCAGGACGTCTTTTCTGCTGTGGCGGTCGTCCTCTTTTACTGCGGGCTGAGCTAGCTTTGCTGCTGGAGCTGGCACCGGTGGTGACGGACAGACGGTCATCATCTCCTCCAGTTAACAAGGAGTTCCTATACGCTATCAGAGGCAACCAGACGTCTTCTCTTCTCTCCATCATATATTCAGTCATAAATTTCTCCAGGTAGGAATGGCTGAGGGATGAAAAAGGAATACTTTCAGAGAACACGAAGCTTGGACATCAGTTTTCACAGGGACTTTTATTGTGAAAATAATGTGCAATTTAACATGTATATAAACAACTAAATATAAGAATATAAGAAGGTTTTCTCAAACTCTCGCAAGCCTATCCCTCATTTTTCCATTTTTTGAGCACTTATGTACATTTTCTCTGTGAACCCTTACAATCATGTTTAAGATTTGAGAATTAATAAGTATTCAACTTTTATTAGTTTTATGTCAATATCTGACAACCCTAACAATCACTTTTAAAATTTTGCGCATTAATAAGTGTTCATTTCATAAGTGACCATTTGTGCACGTTTTCTTAGACTATGGCAACTCTAACCATAATTTTAAAATCTTGTTTTAGCATTCAGGCAACCCTAAACAACAACAAAAACACATCAGATGAGCTTTACATGGACATCAACTTATTTAAGACCTAGAACAGTGAATTTAAGACTTTTTTATGGCCTAAAATGTGGGGTTTTAAGACACAGCAGAAACCTTGAATCAATAGGTCCCTCCCAGGTGGTTTAGGGGTATTGGAATGTTGGGGGGTACTACAGAAAATACTAACTTTTATGAGATCAATTCAAACTAAATCAGAGTTTAATCAATTTTAAGAGGTTGCATTCAAAATCTGAGGGACACCTCTTTCAATATAGGAAGACATGCATTCTAAAAGCTCCTTTATTTCAGTTAAGTAATCGATTAGGTGTACTTAAATCCAATTTGGATTTACCATATCATACAGAAATTAACCACATGTTTTAGTTGAATGCTTCTTTGTTGGATGCATCACACTTACACAGTCTTCTTGTCCTGTCGAAGGAGTTTAGAGGAGAACTCACAGAGCACCTCAAGGAAGGCAAGGTTTGGTGGTGGGTACTCCGGTCCTTTTGGATTCGGGACCTTAAAAGCGAATTCAATTCCATCCCTATGGTTTAAATGTTGAAGATTATTTCAAGCAAATCCTCATTAAAAACTAAAAATATGAACACAGGTGAAGATTTGATAGGACATCTTACTTGTGCAGTGTAGCAACAGCTTCTCTGGTTTTGATCTGGTCTAACCCAAACGTGAGAGCAAAGCGTCGAGCCAATTCCTTAATGCCACTGACGTGGGACGACGTTCGATCCAGGTTGGGTCCTTGGTCTTGGATGAGCTCATTGAAGAGCTGCAGACAGCATTATCAGTTGTTAGGATGGAGAGGCCAGAAATAAAAAACGAGCTCAAGCTTAAAATCTCCTCACCTGCTGCAAGCTCAGGATGAGAGTCTTTGCGCACTGAATCTTGTCCATTTGTCTAGCCTTGCTTAAGGTCTCTTTGATGATATCTCCATAATCGTTATAATACTACAAGATAAAAAAAGCAAGTCGTTTGAGTTTTATACCATCTCAAATCCCACCGGAGGTTAACGATCTCCACAGTATCTAACCTTCATGTACTGTTTGAATATGTCGGCAGCAGAGGGCATGTCCACAATGTCGAAGATGATGAGTTTACAGAAGGCAGCTAAAAGATTTCTCCTTTTATGAAGAGCTTCAATTTTATTGGCTTCATCCTCTTCGTCCCCCTCTGAAAGAATTATGAATTAAACATATAAAGCCAAAGTCATGTTGAACTCATTAAATAACTTCTTTGAATAATCACCTCGGGGCAAAAAATTTGACTTATTTGGTAATTTGCTGCTCGGGAAACAGTGAAAAAGCCTTTCCTTGGTGTAGGTTCTCTGTTAAAAACCATCAAGCTAGGACTGTCAGACTTCTACTTGGAGCATTTTGAGAGAATTTCAGCACCAATAAACTTGTTCATTTGCAAATTCCAAAAATCCACAGGTCCTGTTGTCAGACTACATGCTTCACAGTGGGCCAAGCTAAAGAGAGTTTTTCTTATCAACCTATTTTTATTCACAGAAATTAATCTGACGGACACAAGCCCATAACTCGATCTTTATGCACTCTCCAAACAGACATTATAATTCAATCCACCCTTGAACCCTGTAACAATAGTTCCACCTCTTTCTCTCATAAATATTTGAACACCACACGTACCCATGCTCTGATTTTCATCATCCTGGTCAATAAACACATGATCCAGAACAAAGTTGAGGAGCTCGTTCTGCAAAGTGGTGTCTGGATTAAAAACTAGCGGCTCCAGACCATCTCGACCTCCGTTGACCAACTGATGGCTGAAGATCATCAGCAGGTCACAGAGCAACATGAAAGCCTACAAAGATACAACAAATACAATGAGCGCTGAGACATTTACAGTGGAAAAATTAAAATTTCATCAGAAGAGTCACCTGCTCTTTGACCGGAGTGTTCACATTAGACAGGCACTGCTGGCAAACGGCTAGAAAAGATTTCACCACTCTTCTTAATGCTACAAGATCATCCTACCAATAGACAAATGAGGACTTTAAGTTAAGGGATTATACACTAATATTTATGGATCAATAGCATTACGATGTGTAATAATATACCTTTGATGGACATCCTTCAGTAATTTTCACCAGCTGCCACAGGATGGAGTAATGTGAGCACTGAAGTGCCTGGACAGCAATCTAAACAAGAAACCAAACAAAAAGAAAGGTTTAAGTTTTAATATTTCAATCCTTAATTCTGTGTCAACTCAAATTTCAGGGCTTAAGTTCAGAGAAAAAAACAGTCTGTCTAGTAACAGTCGTTTGCTTTTTTGTGTAATCTGAAGAGAAATGTTTTATCTCAGCCTCCAAGCTGAAACTTGTATACTAAACTCTACATTATTAAACTGCAAGAATACAACTTAAAAAATACATTTCAATTTTAATTTTTAAGCCATAAAATAAGCTTAATCAGTATGAGCAGGAGTGTTTGGTTAAGGTTAGAACTAAAATCTGCATTGCTGCAGCCCTAGGAATTGACTGGGACCCTTGTTATGAAGCTTCTTCTACCAACATAGACTTAAAAAAATGGTATAATTTAAAAATAACCATCTCTATCATGATTTTAATTTGTTTGCACAAATTACTCACTTAAATCAGTCAAATAAACCTGATGTGTGCTTAGAACTTTTAACGGCTGTGGTTTACTCATGCAGTTTAAGCAGGAGCTGAATCATGCGACTGAGAAATCACAGTGCCAGCCCAGCATTACTCGTCCTGATGAAATAAGCACATTTTTTACTAAGGTGTAGTGTGATGCAGCAAATGCTATCCCATGCTTTCTTTTCAGCTCAAATCTTCCCTAATGATGGCCACTGACTTTCTGCCAGACCTGAATTTTACAATCTGATTTTAAGAATATTGAATTAGATTTTTTGAAAACTTTGTACATTTATTTTATATAGGTATATTTATTTATGTATTATTATTATTATAAGGTATTTTACAAGCTGAATATTTGCAGTCTAGGAATTCAGAAGAAAAATTAAGCCTATAAAGAATGAAGTCTTTAAACATTCTGTTTCTTAAAATCTAAATGTTCAATATTCATCTTTAAACAATCTAGCTGAGATTAAAAACCTATTTTACCTATTATTACCTATAAAACCTATAATATTAAAAAAATTAACAACTCAAATTCTGATTGTTTTGCCATATCTTTAGCTCCATACAAGAGTTGTTTGTGTGTCCTTTCACCGGAAAGCCGGATTAACTGGTTAGCAAGCTAAATTTAGGATTAGTTTGCACCAATCATAAATTCTGGGTACTATGAAAGGATCTAGGATTTAATCAGTCTTTGTAACCCTGGTTACTTATGCAACACGGCTAACCTGCTCCGGAGCAGGCTATGATCTGGATTAGAGATTGCAAGCTTATCTTTGTCCAATCAGTGGTTATAAAAGGAACTTTTAAGCGACGTAATACTATCGTCTGTAAAATTAACTCCACATTTTCTTCCGAGTCCTACGCATATTTGTGCACAAATTGTTAACCGCTCACTTAATTTGAGACGAGTCTTTGGGGATGGACAAAATCCCTAAGCATTTCCTGACATGTATGTAAGGAATAGCTTACATTTGCGAGCTTCTTCGACAGCTCATACAAAATGTGTGACGTAAAAGTCCCTCCCTGACTGTACCACAGATGGTGTGATATACGGCTAACCTGCTCCAGACCTTAATTTTTATCTACTGCCATGATCGTTTTGTGTTGCGGTTACGTCTTCCAACAAAAGAAAAATGATTATTTAGACATTTTAAATTTAAACAATTTCGGTATGTCAAAAAATAATAATTTAATTTAAATTAAAATTTAATTAACACGGCAAAATATGCTATCGTTATCAAACACGTATCACAGATGATTTTTACTTGAATCATAATGTGCTTCTTTGACATATTTTTCACGAAATCAGCAATTTTCTGGCAACAATCTCGTCTGGCTTTGGCAGCAAACCCCAGCATTACCACGACACTAACATATATGTAAAATATAAAATACTCATCGTATTTTCTAACTTTAATGTCTTGCTATCTCCTCCGAAAAACGATTTGGCTCTATCCATGTTCATTGTGATTGGTTATGCAATGCCAACATCAGTCTTTTACGGGCACGCACCCATGAACTAATGTCAGGAAAGCCTGACAGGAAAGTTGATGAGCTCTTCAAGTCAAAACCGATCTGGTAATATTGAGTTTGTTAAGCCATGTTCATGGTACAGGCCCCTGGTCCACTCTGGAGTAAACTCAATAGATTTGAAATACTTCATAAAACGCAATCTTAGCCTTCCTAAAAAGTTTTATATGATACATCTATTAATCCATTCCTCAAGCACTTCCATTGATTAGCCTCATACCTGCTCTGGCATAGAGCCCTGCTCGATCCCCATCTTCAATAATCGATAGCAGTTTTTGAAAAGGTCCCACTTTGTAAGATCATGTGCACTGGAGAGCAAACAAAACAAATCTGAATCCTCTGTAAACACAAACTCTCCAAATCCCACATTAATGTCTTACTTATGGAAAGCTGTGAGCTTCTTTAGTGTTGAAAGAACATTATAAATGTCATCATCGTCTGCTTCGTCTCCCTGGAATGAATCCAGAATTCAGCCCATTGATCGAGAAGAGTAGAAAACATTAACAGGAAGCTGATCTTTCACCTCCTGCAGTAGATCTTCCACTGAATGAGCGAACCGATCCGTCAGCTCATCGATGAGTTGGCTTCGAGCGATGTCCACGCGGTTCATGATGGTGTATTCTTCACTGCACAAGATGCTGTATGTTTTGCTGCATGCCTCCAGGACCTCCATCTCTGTGTGTTTCTCCACCACCACCCGGATCTGCTTCAGCAGGGCATCCAGATGCTAAACACAGAGGGGTAGAGACCTGGTTAATTTTATGAGATATGTTGAGAGAACAACAAATGAACGAAAAGCACAACAGACCTTTTCCATTCTTCCCGAGCTGTAGACTTCGAGATCAAAGAACTGAGGAATCTGAAGCAGATTTGCCACTTTTTCTGAATCAGCCTGATACTAAATAGAAGAACCAACAGAATAAGTCCTCTCTTAATGTTTTTGAATACATGAGTGTGTATTGTGTGTGTCATAATTGTAACACTTTACAAAGGGTTCCTACACAACTTTCAGAGATCAAATTAAAATTTTAGGGATTAGCTTTCCCAACAACCTTTAAATCACTAAATTAAATGTAAAAACAGTCAATTTCATAACGGAAGACTGAAGGCACCACAATTTAAGCCATCAGTTTTGTATTCTTCTGAAGGCATATCTTTTAATTAAGTCACGACCTTGTGTTCTACTAACTTACTCACAGCTTATTGTTTAGTCCTAATCAATGTTGTGTGTTCCTTATAGCTAGAAAGGCATTAAACATGTTTTATACTAAATCATTTGGTTGCGTTTACAAATTCAAATTGGAATATACAAACATCTGCACTTAGCTTTACACTCTGATTGAGGTGTGAACGGGGACTTATATTTTAACTTTAAAAAATATGTTTATAGTTTATAACTGTAAAAGCATAACTTTTTAAAACATAATTTAACTTTAAAAAGAAAAATAAATAATAAAATGAATGTATTCAATAAAACAAGACAAAAACATGTTCAGTTAAAAAAATTAAATCAAAAGAAACGACAAGAAAAAAACGAGTTTATTTAAAGAAAAGAAAAAAAGAATTCATTAATTTAAAAACAAAAATAGATGTTATGAAATGTAACCCAATCCTAAAGCGATTCAACACATTACATTTAATTACAATTACAAATAATGATATTAATGTAAATAAAATGCAGTGAATTGAAATAAAATAAATTTAAATCAGTTTAAATTAAATAAAAAAAAGAACCTTAAATAAGACTTAATTCAAATACCATACATTCATGACATTTGATGGTTAATGATGAGGTATGTGATTGTTAACTTGAGATTGGCCAGTGTTGCATAATAAAATAAACCAATTTCCTAAAGACATCAACACATCGAAGAGGCGCTACTGGTCTAAGATCAACAACGGATGCCAAAGATACAAAGATTCGTGCATCAATAAATTGTTCTAACATTCAACGAAGGTGCAGAAGCCACAAATATCCAACTAATAAATGAGCAAAACTGACAAAACTATACTGTGCTTTCAAATCACAGGTCCCTCAAGGCCATCCTGTCACAGAAGAAGAATCAATACCAATGTGAATGATAAAACATCGACTTTCATTTAAGGCACGTTTTATGTTCCTCCAGCTCCTAAGAGAATTTACAATTTCAAGCACCAAACCTTGAAAGCACAGCATTAAAACTCAGTTTCAGGCTTTCACGCACCCGTAGGAACCCTGTTCAGAACTTGTGATGAATATATCTTCCGCATTTGGATGCAGGCATTACCTTTGATAGAAGCATCGGGAGAGCAACAATCAGGTGTTCAGTCAGTCTGTTCTTATCATCAATCTGTGTCTTCTTCTCTTTGGCAGTGAGCACCTGGGGAAATCACAGAGGAATGACCTCTTTACTCTTGGCATTCTGAGTTTAACTATTTATACTGAATTATCTATCCTGTGTAATAGACTTTTGGAAATATGCATGTCTTTAGATGCATAAGCCTAATTTGAACTAATGCCGTCTGTCCCTGAAATGTAGCATCTACCTTTCTACCAGATTTAGACTTCACCTTTGTAACAAAATGCATATAGTCCCTCTAGTTTGAGTGGCTTTGGATAAAAGAGCCTGCTTTATGTTTCAGATCCTGATGCACTGCCAAAATAAAAAAAAAGTAATTTCTTCACACTAATTCCATGTTTTCTCCCCACCGGAGCCTCGTTTTTGTTCTCAAACTGGTATCAGTGTGAAATAAGCATATGAAACTATATAAGGGCATATGGTCATGCTGTGAGCAAAGGAACCTGCACAAGCAGACTAATGCTCCAAAATCTTAATGCTTAGTCCACAAAAATACAAGATCCTTTTTAGATGCAACTTCCTTTTACTCAACCAACTCATTACCCAATGAACTAACTACTGGTTCAAAACAGAAGCCAACAGTGCTTTTATGAGCCCCTGGAAAACAAAATATGCAATGATAGGAAACAGTTAATGTTAAAGTAGTGCTGAATTACTAGTGTTGTAGATCCTAGACTTTTCATGTAGAATTTAAAACCATTAAGAGTCAAATTTAAGACCTATATTCATAGCATTCAGTTTAATCGACTTCACAATCCCAGAGACTCCCGCAAATTACAGAAAGCTGATTGCTGTTGCATGTTGATCTCATTTGTAGCCGTAATACAATTAATTATATTTTAACTAGTGGAGAAAAAAAAAACAATACCTACATTGAATCAACCAAGCAACAAGAAAAACAGAATGAGCACTTTTTTTTTTACATAGACATTGTAAAAACAGACCTGTTAACATGTATTTAAGACCCAGAACAGATCATTTAAGACTTTTTAAGGCCTAAAAATTTAGGCTTTTGAAGACCCTGCAGAAACCCTGGTTACAGATTTAACCCCAAATCAAGGTTTTACTGAATGCTCATTTATTTGGCCTGGCATACAAGCATGTTTCCCTCTTATGTGCTCTTTAGTAGTTTAGGTTTTTATATGCTTTTATATTTTAATTGTAAAATATAGTGTTTTGCAATAAAGTGTTCTTTCTCTGGAGGGGCACTTTAGGCAAGCTTTAATGTTTCAAATAAATTAGTCTAAAAATATATTTGATTGAATAAAACATTTTAGACCACATTTACAAATCGTTTCGCACCACAGGCTTGTGTCAAAAATGAAAAAACAAAACATAGAACAAGAAACATACAGAATAACTACAATGAAGACAATTTTTGTGAAAGTTACCCTCTTTCCTGTTCCTCTGCCCACAGGAGGATGAGCTTCAGCTGCCTGTCTGATGGTGCAGACCATGAGCTCGATCAAGGCGCTCTCATGCCGGTCTCCCAGAACTGTTACAAATCAAACAATAATATAAACAAGAATACAGAAATAAAGATCTGAAAGAAACACAGGTTAACGTACTCTCTTCGCCCTGCACAGGGTCTTCCAGCAGAAGCTCAACCATGCAATCCCAATCTTTTAGCAGCTCCTGAGAACTGTCCCAAAGACTATCCACCAGGTACGCTGCATGCTCATGAAGCTGGAACACAAGAATAGAGTTATTGGAAATATCAAACTCAGTTCCTACATAAATGCACAGAGCTGCAGCTTAAAAACAAGAGACATGAAGAGCAATACAAGCAGAACGTTGCATATTAACAGTATTGATTGACCTCACCTCGCTTTCCAGGAAGAAAAGAACCAGCATTCTTATCAGATTCCCATTCGGACTGTTTCGACCTCGTCTTTTAGCCAGAGCCTCTTCAGCCTGAGGGTCGTGTCTGCTGAACAACCTGCGGCGAGAGGCAACACTCAGAACAGAAGATACATCAGAAGAGCTTAGTGTTTATGCAGATGTGTTCCAAACAGGAAAGGCTAGCGGTTAAAACACTGTCATTAAGCTCACTTTCTGTGAAGGAACTCTCCTGCTGCCACGGCAACAGGTCGATGGGCTGAGTATACCAGATGGTAGACGTTTTCACAGTCTTCATTAGATAAAGCATCCTCACTGCCGCTATAAACAAAAACACAAAGACTTTCTATCAGAAATCATTTGTTTGAATGTTTGCCCAAAGGAGTGAATGTGGACTTGAGATTCTGTGTGTACTCGGGCTTTGGACCACTATGAGCTGGAGATCACCTTGTTACCTACTAACTAGTACGTGTACAGTGTATGCGTATTTAAAATCATATATATTTGGGATACAAGGTAAAGTGGCATTTGGAACCATTTGATGCATGTGTGTGCCAAATCCAGATTTTAGGATCATTATTAAGTTGTGTTTATCCTGCTTTGCAAGCTCTAGAGCTTTAAACAGGGTTTCTTCGGGTTTGCCAAGGTCAACTGACTTTTTGAAACTGTTAAGATTAAAATTTAACACCAATATCATAACACCAAAAACACACATACTATGTGTTCCATAAACAGTATGCTTCAATTACATTGTTTGAAACCCTTCTATGTTTTCAAACATTTGCAAATGTTTTCTCAAACTCTGGTACCACTAACCATAATTTTTTTTAAATGTACATTTAAGGGAATTTTCTCAATTTCTGGGAGCAACAACAATCCCTTTTATGATTATGAGCATTTATGTACATTTTTGCAATCTCTGGCAACCCTTAAATGTGTTCATGAGTCTTTTCTCAAAACTATGCCATCGCTAAACGTCACTTTTATGATTTTGAGGATTGACGAAATTTTTTCTGAATCTCTAGCAACCCTAACTATGACTTGTGTTTTTGAGCATTTATGCACATTTTCTCAGGCTATGGCAACACTAACAATAATTTTTAAAAGATTTAACAAAAAAAACATATCAAACGAGCTTTACATGGACATCGGATAAATAAGACCAGTGAAAAATTATTTGAGAACTAGAACTGTGAATGTAAGACTTTTTAAGGCTTAAAATTTGCGCTTTTATTTATTTTTTACTTTCAATCATGCTGCGAAACCCCCCTGCATAAAAACCATGGATCCTGTGCTTTTTATTAACTGACTATAAATTTCATTTTTTTTATCAGCCAGACCTTAGCTAAATAAAAAGTAAACCTTTTCTGCTTGCGAAACTCTGACCTGTCTGTGTTTAATCACGACTGTTTTACATCTCGCAAATGTGATTAATTATCCAGCCATAATAATAATTTTAAAACGTTTTTGTGAACTATACTGACTGTAAAATCAAAGTGACAAGTCGTATGGCCTCCACTGCTACATCATACTCTTTATCCAGCGTCATGGATACAATACGGTCCTGTGAGGAAAGAGATAACAAATAGTTAATAATCCAGGAACATCTTATAAACTAAAAGTATCTGAGAAGAATGCTCTCGTGTGGTACCTTAAATCGATTGGTGAAGAGCTCAAGCTTGGGGAAGAGCTCTCTGTTAGTGTAAAGAGTCTGAAGAGCCTTTAGACATTTGAGTCGAACTTCGCCTTGCTGTAATCATAACGAATAACACATCTTTAAAAGGTAATCAAACGATCAATTCCGTTATCAAAAACTAGGAATAAATGGCAACACTTACTCTGTCATGTAGTGTCCAACCCACATACTTCAAATAACTATCATTGAGGAAAGCATCACTGTACAACTTCATCCAAACACCAATCTCCTCTATGCAGATAGCTCGGATTTCTGCTATGGCATCCCTGGAAGAGATCAAGAGAACTTTTAGCGAAACCCGGAGGATTTTTATCATACAGACTGTGATGCATAACTACATGTATCAAATGGATTCCTTTTTGTTGATTGTTGCCAAAAGGGCAGATGCCATTTCATACCTTTTTATGAAATTTTTTTGCTATTCATCTGAAATGCTTAAAGTTCACACTGAAATCTGTGGATTCACTCTACTCGACTCAGCAATCAGATTGTGTATCCTTGTTTAAAAATGTGGACCAGGTAATTCAGTTTCCTCTCAATCTTACAAAAAACAAACATACAAAACATGCAAGTGGACAAATTTGATCTACATTACATTTTCCCTTTTCTTTTCTAAGACATTTCATAAAACACCTATAAGAATCTCCATTTTTAATTAAAAAAAAAATCTAATTAAAAAGATAATTAAAAGCTCAATATTTTTTTTATTGATCACAGTATGATTTCAGACCCTTATTTTGGAAGTTTTAATTACCAAAGGTTGGCAATTTCCATTTACTCTCAATACACTATCAATACCTGACTGAAAAATAAATTTACCTACGATATAAATAAACTAAATGAACATTACGAGAAATGCACATTTTTTTTGTACAGTTACTTAGAATAAACTAAGATGCTTATTGCTAATCACTCCGAAAATTCTTATTCCAAAAACAAAATGCATTGCTAGATTGAAATAATAGCAGTAAACGCGAACAAAAAACGGATCTAAACATATCTAAGGATCAAGAATAAAAAGCCAGAAAGTGTCTAACAACTTGATTTTCACCCCAAGAGAAAACCTAACGTGTGTTACTCACCTGTAACGGTGCACAAAAATACCCTTGAAGATCGAGTTCATCATGTTCTCTATCTCATCTTGGTTTTCTTGAAGCTACAGGACAAATGAAACAAGAAGACACTTTTAAATTTGGCAGATAATTAGAGAACTTTGACAAGCACAAAATCAAATCGCACCTCCTTTCTCTTCTCCAGCAGCAGTTCCAGCTTTTCGTTGGCTCTTTTCCCTGCGACCTTGTTCCTTTCTGCCTCGTACTGCCGCTGTGTGTTATCCTGATTGATGCTCAGGTTCAGAGCAACATTCACCAGTGCTGTCATCAGTTTCATCGCTGCAGCAGAAGTAAGATGAAGACAAACGCGGTTAAGGTTAACGGAAGTGTTATGATTAAATGACATTCTTTTTTTAAAGACGTTCCTCTACTAAGCACAATTGAACGGATCTGAATTCAAACTTGTTTTCATAAATTTGTTGATGCCATGTGATTGATGCCATGTAAATAAATGGGTCATTTATGCACAGCTTCTGGGCAATTAGAATAACAGATTATTAAATAATTATCGAGGAGTTGTGGGTTTTATTTTGGCCAAAACCATGACATCGATTTAAAAAAGCGCACAAAAAGTTCATTCATTTACCTATTTAATGGTCAGTTTTAAAAATAGTTCGTTACATTATTTCAAACGCCATTATTTTGGAAGAATGGTTCAATGTATTGAAAAGCTTGTTTTTATGACAGTTTAAAATGACTAATTGTAACACATGAACCAGTTCTTTCAGGCTAATGAATGTATGTGTAAAGTAATCAACTACACTTTTTTTTATCAGGCAGCCTATACAGATTATAGAAAATGCTGAAATTATTCCCCCGGATTAATAGTTCTAACTCCATTTTAAACATTTCCTAAGCTGAATAACTGATGCTTATTAATGAATTCCGTGACTTTTTTTAAAAATTAAATTCTATTACAAGGTTTCTGCAGGTTTGATAAGATCAATTTTAAGACATTTTAAGACAATGAAGAATCCAATTTAAGACCTATATCATAACATTACAAAGACATACAAAACTTGTTTGAATAAAAAAACCCCAGCATGCTTCAATTAAATAGATTGAAACCCCAACAATCACTTTTATGTTTTTGAGCATTTGCGAAGGTTTTCTCAAAACTATGGCACCACTAAACATCACCTTTTTTAATCATTCAAGAAAGTCAAGAAATTTTTCTCAAATTCTGGCAACCCTTACCATAACTTTTTAGTTTTTGAGCATTTATGCACATTTGCAGACTATGTAATCCTAACAATCATTTTTACATAATTTCTGCATTTAGGAGCATTTTCTGGCAACCCCACACAACAACAAAAATCAAATATTTAAATAACTTTACATCAGGAAAATAAGGCACGTGAAAAATTACCTAAGCCTAAATACTTTAAACTCTTTAAGACCCCGTAGAAACCCAGTATTGATAAACCAATGGACAGATTTAAAAAATATTGCAGATCCATTATGCTTTTAAAAGTGCGTGTGGTGTACTAACCTGCCAGCGTGCTGGTGTGTCTGAAAGCTCGGACCTGTGAGTCTGACAGTCCAGTCAGTAGAGAAATGACCGTGTCCATCATGTACTCGTCGTAGATGATGCTGTACTGGCACTGACGGATCAGAACAATAATGAACTCGCAGAAGTTGTAGCGGAATTTCTTCCACTGCGGGCCTGTGGTTGTGAGAGGGTAGTCCCCACTGTCCTAAATTTCAGGAAAAACAAATTCATTAACAGATCTTGAGAATTTATGGAACACTTTTAGGCTCGATCTCCAACTCCCCTCAAGATAATTACAAGATGTGTTCCATGATGTAATCTGGTTGTTTTTTTCTTTGGTTTAATCGGATTCAATTATCTATGCTAAGCTTAGCGAAAAGTTCTTTTTCCAGAACTAGAGTATGGCCGAACTATCTTACTGACTCATGGAGCATCCGAGAATGAGCCCAACAACAAAAAGAATAGTGATCCTTTAAAGAGAGGGTGATGGGAAAATAAAATTATGGCAAACCTCATCAAACTCCTCTGTCATCTTCCTGATAATTTCGGCATTCTGCATGTTCCTGAACATCTCGATCCTGACGGTGCCTATAATTCACAGAATTACATGAGTATGTGCATCACGTGAGAACATGTGCTAAACTATTTAAATAGAAATTTAAAACCATTTTACAGATAAATGTTTACGAGCATTAAATACTCATGTGAAATTCACATTGGTAAACATTTACACCAATGTACTTTGCAGACTGTAACAAATGGAAAAACAATTCTATCAGCACTAATAGCTTTGGGACAAGGAACAAGGACAATCACATCGGTGACCCCAGTTAAAGGTCCCCTCCTGATTGCAGCCTCATACCCTTGCAGCCGGAGCAGTGAATGAAGAAGTTGATTAGATCCAGAAGAGCCAGGTCTCGGTCTTGCTTGTAGGATTCAATCCAGTCATCAATGACCGACTGGAAACATTAGCAAAAACAAAGTAGTTATTACACAATAGCTTAATCATAAGAATTAGTCTGAAACAAGTCTGTTTATTTTACCTGCATGGCACTCCTGCCCTGTTTGACCACCTCAAACAGAGTGCCAGGGTCTGTGCCCTCTCCATTCTGATGAGCAACTCCATTGGGCCTCCTCCCACCTTTATCGACAGGAGACCTCCGGGCCTTCTTATTGGCAGTCTGATTAACATAAATCAAGGATTAAAAACTTTCCCAGCAATGGGTTGCAGCTGGAAGGGCATCCGCCGCATAAAACATATGCCAGAGAGTTGTTGGTTCATTCCGCTGTGGCGACCCCAAAAGGGAATAAAGCCGACATGAAGATGAATGAAAGGAATAAAAACATAAGCTGATTTGAGTCACATTTATACCGATAGATTTTTTTTCTCAGAAATGCAAATATGAAAGACAAAACTAAATAATTCACATAAATCCAAAGGAGCGCCAACTCTTTGATTTTGCAGAGGTTGCATAGGTTTATTTGATATATTTACAATATTAACATGTTTTGTACTCATTACTTAACTTTAGCTATGTTTATAGACCACCCATTTTGTTACATGTTATTTATATTGTTTAACTTTCGCTCTGACACAAGTTGTTTCCCATAAAGTTCATTATTGACTTATCTAAAAAGCTAATCTTATTAGTTTTATTATTAATTATCCTTCTGTGTGTGTGGGGGGGGGGCATTAGGTGGCTAATAATTTGTAATGTAGATAGTTATTAATTCAGTCATCAAAACAGTAACTTGAATAAACTAGTATTTTGTAATTAATAACTGACACTTTCTCAATCTCTGGCAAGTCTTACGATCACATTTACATTTTTAACATTTATGAGTCTTTTATGATTTTGAGTGTATATGAGCCTTTTCTCAAACTATGGCACAGCTAAACATCAATTGTATGTTTTTGATGATTTCTGAAAATATTCTCAAACTCGGACAACGTTAACCATGACTTAAGCTTTTGAGCATTTTTGCACATTTTCTGACTATGGCAACACTTCCCATCATTTTTACTTTTAGCAACCCTCCAAAAAAAAAAAAATAAACAAAAAAAACTGAAACATTTAGAATTAGCTTTACAGACATCAGAAAAATAAGACATCTGAAATTTTTTTTGACGTAGAACAGTGAATCTAAGACTTAATATTTTGAGACTTTTTAAGACCCTGCGGAAACCCAGACAGAAAACAAGGTATATCAAAAGATTATTTATTATCCAGCCACCAAGAGTAGAGGATTAGAAAAGCCCAAACATATAATTGGATATCTTCTTCTATACATTCTGACATTGTACAGCAAAAATCACATCCGCACTGCTGGAATAGCACTTTAGTCTTACCGCTTGTTTTCCTGGCCTCCCTCTCTTTTTCTTGGTCTTCCCCTCCACTGTGTCCTCCAGCTCACTGATGCTCATAGCCAGACTCATAGTGTCCCCCTGTCCATCATTGGATGAATCCCTGTGCAAAACAATACACATTTTTAGCAACTCTATTTTATACACCTTTTAATTTAATTTGGATGTACTTACTGTAATACAGGGAAGTCGGCGTTAATCATGATGCCTTCTTCAGAAACCAGGATTTTTAGAGACGAATTTGAACAATGTGAAAAGGTTGTGACTTCAATTCAGCCTCACGTTGCTTCTGGCTACATAACCCTGAGAACAGAAATGTAAGGAAATCAGTAAAGCATGAAGCAAATAGTGGAGGAAAATGGTTTCAAATTTTCTGATCAGAAGAAATAAAAATGCAAAAAAAAAAAAAAAAAAGTACTTAAATATTAAAATAATTTCACAATTTTCTCTTTATATCCTCAATGGATATTTCAATGAAAATGGATATTCATATAGTTATACTGTCAATGAATATTTATCAAAATAGCTTAAAAAAACTAAAGATAAAACAAAGATAATGTAGGCAGACTATTTTAAGAAACCAATGTAAAACATTATCAGCAGAATATGGTAGTAACGACCCACAGCCACTAGGGACAGCCTAACCCATGTTTTTTCTTAGAGTCAAAAATACATCATCAAAGTCACAAAAATACCAAAAGAATCAAAGAGCAATTAAAACAACCAATAAATAGTATAACCAAAATAGAATTGATTTATGCTAGTTTATGCCAGAGGCAAAAGTATTCTATAAAATATAACAAAAAAGCACTGCCATTAGGGGGCATCCCAAGCATGGCTTTCCCTTGTTGCTGTGGAAACACCAGACACAGAGAATGAATGGATGCCTAAACACATTCACATCAAGCACAAACAGGACTAACCTGAATATAAATAAGATCAGACTATATCACTGCTATTACATAAGTGAAAAAGCTAATAATCCCTGCCCTGACAGATTTCAGATGGTGTACTTGAACTCATCTTCACACATGATTTGATTTTAACCAACACAAGATGGCTCCCCACCCCCAGAGGAGACTCTCCACGCGCTTGTAATAGATGTATCTGTGAATCCTGAGGAGCTGTGAATAAAACATATGGATAACAGCAAAGCACACAGGATTTCCCTACACCACAAACACTGGTTTTCAAGACGTCAGATGGAATTTCAAGCGGACTTAAAGAGAAAATAAAACCCCCTTACATCAAATCTGTCACATTCCCCTCCCCCATATAGATTTTCATATCTCAGTAAATAATGACAAAGCCAAACAATTCTGGGCTTCTGCTGCATGACAAGGCTGTTTTACACCGTTACATTATCATTAGAGAAGGAAGTCAGAGGGATGCACAAGTAAATGTAACACCAGATCACTCATCTCATCAGAGGTGTTAGCTACAGCATTCCACTCACAGAGAAGAAGCTGTAATTTGCACCTCAAGGGTGGAGGCTAGTGAGTGAGGGCTGAAAACTTTTCGGAATGCAAGAATATGAAGGTCAACTTCAGCTAAACACATTGGAGGAAGCTCTGAGGCACACCTTCATTGGAGCATAGAAACAACTATATGCAAATATTTTCTGTGATATTTTAAGTGCTGTTTGGAGTTTGAATGAAATCTAGAAATTAATTTTTAATAGGTTTTTCTCCCAAAATTGGTATTGGAGACCCCCTCAGCTGAAACTTTTATTGGATGAAAGTCTTATCCAGCGAATCTCCTGCTGGATTTAACTCTCCTCATGGCTACAAATATGAAGGAAGTCCAGCTGGGAGCTGAGAAAAAGTGATCTCTTCTTCTAAAATGTTTTATTCTAATGCAGAAAGAAAAGCTACTAAAGTTCTGCACACAAGATATTTTAACCTGTACATTGGCAGTTCAGATCTTTTAAGTTCTTATCCTTAATGCTTAAGGTCAATTTTAAATTATATTGCAGTAATCCACTTTGTTTCGTAATAGACTTCGTAAAGCTGAGTACTTGCATTATTTGAGAAGTCTTTTGTAAGAATTAATCACAGCTTCTTTGTTGCAATCATGTGGTATCAAGCGCTTCAATCATTGGCTGATGACACATGCAAATGTCGATCTCTTGACCTCACCCTATAAGTTGCATAATAATGAAGGAATTCCCTAATGGAGAAATACAACAAAATATGCATCTTTAACTATTTTTAAATATACTTTTGCACTGACATAATAAGAGTTCCACAAGAAGCTGAATCCCAAAATGGCAAACCTCAACGACAAACCTAATCGCACTAATTAATGCTTCTCTCAAAGTCGTTGGCTGGACACATCTGAAAGAATCATACAGTACCTCAAACGCAATATACTAAATACTATAGAAATCAATATTTTTTCACCACCAACGGTATCCAATAACCACAAGGTTATAAATAAGTGTTCACTAGTTGAGTCATGTGATATTTAAATGAAGGCTGCAGTGAAACAACCCCATGTGTATTGAATAGAACCTCGCATATTAGGCTACTTAATCTCTTGACCACACTGCATAATACTACGGGCTTCTAAAGGAGAGATTACAGTTTTCCTGGGAGAAAATTGCACTCTTCAAGCAGAAGCGATTTCCAAGAGATCACAGTGCCTGTGTTTGTACCATTAAGAACAAATTGGAAAAGAAAGTGTTTCATGCAGCCAATAATGTGACAGCAAAACCCAAGCCCTGAAAGCAACTCAATGGATCAGCAAATGTGCTAATGGGACAGCAGCTTCTCATCCATCGAGCTAGTAGAGCTAGCAAAAGCCTCTAGTCTAGGAGCACAATAATAAATGGTTTGGAGTCTATGATGACAGTCAAATTAGGCTTTTCTTGGCACTGCCTGAGAGGAAGGCTTTTAAAAACACAGACTAATTATATATTTTTCTGAAATCAATGATGCCGAGAGGCTATTCTTAATGATGTTTAGTGCACGAAAGATTTCCCTATAATCCCACTGAGCTATCAGCACATTATATAAAGTGAATACATTTAATTTATAGAAGACAAGACAGAACTGGGACTAAAAACATGAGAGGTGCCGCTGCAATCTAGCTATAGTTTCATTGACCTCACTTTTACCAAACCAACCGAAATAACCACTCACCAGGCCAATGCGGATGCCTTAAAAAGTGTGAAGATCAAAGTTCGGCACATACGAAAAACATAACATTGCAACATAAAAGGGTGAAATGACCAATTAAAAAGGTTACATTTCAATATTTGCCAATTTAAGTTTGCTACTCGTGCGGAACAGTGACACCGAAAGTGTCAACTCTTAACATGGAGAAGCTATTAAATCTGTCCAAAAAAGCAGCAAAAATGGTGCTTTAGAGGTCATATCTTGATCAATACCTCCGTACTATTCAACACACGGTAATTGTGAACTGTTCAATAAGACTTCCATTATAGCTCCAGCTTCATCTGTTAATCTCATCAACACAATAAGGAAAGCTTTCTCTAACAATCTCCAAAACAGCTTCTCAAATGCCCCGAGACACTGATAATAGCAGAATTTGCATTTGCTTTACCTTGCAGACTTCTTCCCTTCTCCGGTTTGGAAGAAAACTCAATGTTTAATAGATCTTAACCTGTCTTGGGACATCAGCATAAAGCACTCTTTTGGGACGAAAGGTCTGCTGAAAGATATACTGGCCATATACTATGAATAAGAGTATTATTTGTTTTAAGAATGTTCAATTCAGCTATTATCTAAACCAGGTGAAATGATATGTAGAGAAATTAATGGGTTTTTAACTGCTGGCAGCCTAGTTATTAAACACTGATACATTTTACAACACATTTACTTGATTCAGAGCCCAACGAGTTTAAACAGCTGTTACTGAACGCCCAAACACATTCTGTCTAGTCATAAATGTGTCTTTATTAATAAATCTCACACACACGGAATTACTGTTTGACACTCATTTCAATCCAATCCACCCACTGGCTAAAATCAGCACTGAAAATAAGGAAAACAAAAAAAAGACTACAATATTCAGCCCTTCACAAAAACAGAAAACCTAGATTCTGAGTTTACAGGTTAAACTAATATTTAACGAACAAACAGCATTTAAACCATTTTAAATCCGCTCAATCTTGCAATGCTCGCTCTATACAATATGCATGTTTGCATTTCTAAATTCATAAAAAACATACATTCAAAGATCTCAATTGAATTGTTCTTGAACCTTAAACAATCTCCTCAAAGTGCAAAAAAGTATATGCCTAACAAATCTAGGCTCAAGTGACATCCATGCAAAACATTAGGCAAATAGTCTGAACGGTGGGTGAAGGAAAATGTTGTTCAAGCTGGGTAGTGCATTTTAAATATTTAGCCTGCAATAACATAAATCTAATTTAATAAATTAAATGTTATGTAATTAAAAAAAAAAACTCACTCTCACTCCCCCCAAACAAATAGTTTTCACTCAAGATAATTCTAATAATTGTCAGAAATTTTAATTAAATAAAAATGATTATTATTGATTCCCAAATATTTTATTATTTTAGTTACCAAAGACCACCTGTTTTGCGTGTACATATTTAAAACATCACATCAACACAAGTGCACATAATTTGACAAAACATTTCATTTTTTACCTTTAGAGGCAAACTGTACAAATGTTAAAGTTGTTTACGCTGCTTGGCAATAACACAGTTATTCAGTTATTAGTCCATCCTAAAATAAATGTGTTTTTCTTATCTCTTAAAGAAGCCTTCATTGATCTAAACAAGACAGCCAATAAAATTCCAGGACACGATCATATGACCAACAAAGAGGGTGTTTCCACGGCAACAACAGGCTCCTAGAATACATGTCACGCATCTAAATTGCTCCCCAAAAACGTTCACACTCAGGTGGGGGCAAACTACTACAACAGAAAGGTGAAGGCATGCTTGTTTAATCTTAATGTGAATGTCCAGTATTGTTCGGTTCAATAAAAAAAGGTTCACAAACAGCTAAAAAAAAACCATTGATATCCATTTTATGGCATTTAAAAGAGTAGAACACAGATAAATGAAGACATGCAAAATAATGCACTAAGAATAAGTAAAATATGAAATGTATGCTTTTTCATACATCAAGCAGAGTTTTTAGCAGAAATTGACTATTGAGGTTTTAGAGATTATGTCTTTAAACACAAAGAAAACACAGAAAAATACAGCAAATTCGGGATAATACTCAATAACAGGATTTTAAATGTTCCTAATATACAAAACCCGAAACAAGGATTTGAGTTTATGCCCAGAAGGAATACTTTAGCAAGTCAAGAAATCAATCATGTAGTTGATCAACAAAAGTTTAGGCAAGATAAACTTTGGTTAATGCATTTAAAACCTAATTTCTAAACCTAACCTCACAAATTATGCAAAATGATCAGTACTTTTACCTGATATTTACAAGTTTTTACAAGTTTCATGAGAACAACTTCTGAAGAGTTAACCAACAAACACAACTTCCGCTTTTCAAACAATTGTACAATATGGAAATTGTTGAAATCTACACTAAATTGTTTCATGTTTCATTGATTATTCTGCTCAAGGCATATTAACAAAATAAAGTGAAAAAAAAAGTTAATATTCAACTTAAATTAAAACATAGGTTTAACCATTTCTTGACCAAACTTTTTTTCATTGATTGGCTTTCAATGTCTGAAATAGGCAATATTGCAGGTTGCAAGACCAAAATCATATATATTTTTTTAATCAGATGCATCACAAAAGCTGTGGTTCCCAGTGCCATGTCAGAATTTGCCAATATACAACTGAATTTCCAAAACCGCTCTGTTCACTCGTCCGTCTGTAGCCACGCGCGGCAGTAACGGTGGGCGGAGCACCAGAACGAATTTCATGAGGACCAAATACTATACCAGAATTTATGTGGATTCAAATCCTTTTTGGTTTGAGTGGTGAAAATATCTTTAGGTGTCAATTTAACAAATGCTAAACTTGCATAGTTTAAAATTGGTCTTTCTACTTTCATTCATCATCATGATCATTCAGACAATGTATTTTTATAATGAAAGTTTTCATGCACTGCTTGATACACTGTAAACCACAATCCACTGTCTGCTAACAAGAACAAAAACATTTGTATACATTAGCATTACAGTTTTTCCAACATGTAGCTTTCTTTAAAAAAAACACATATTTTAAAAGTTTTTCTGGATACAACTTTCTTTATAAAAGTTTTGAATTTTTAATATTAAGTTTTATAAGTGTTTAAACTGTACTAGAACCACACTATTACTTATTTTCTGGCTTGATGCACTTTTCCACTCTTTTGCACATTTCTACAGGTTTTCATAAGAACAATGATCATGGAAACTGTTTTGGAATATTGCAGGCACAACATTTTACACAAACACAGATGAATCCCTTTATTATGAAAACATACCTCAAAACCTCAAAAAATGCAACAGTATTTCTGCACAATCAAAAGTGTCATTTTAAGCACTAAATCATCTCACCAACTGAACATTTTAACTTAACACTGAGTGCTTAGTCTGTTGAAGGATAAGAACTGATAGACCCAACAACAAATTTGCTAAACTATTACTACAAAAACTGCTGCAACACAGTACAATCATGAGAGTATAATCAACTCTATCCAGAGAAGGACCAAAACAACTCAAATAGTGTACTAATAACACACAAACTGAATTAACATTTAAACACAGTTCTTTCTAATAAACGTTTGTATTTAGCTATACAAAAATTATTTTTTCCCCAGCACAAATGGAAGACAAAATATCCTCAGACCAGAGTCATTTTAACACTCTAGATTTGACTGTGTTCTACCAACAAAAACGTGCATAACTACAAAAATGTAAAACTACCAATGGAGCTGTTAACTACTATGTCTGAAACAAAGAATAAATAATCTGTAACCGTAGTTAACAAACATATAAATAAAGTTAATAACATATTAAGCTCAAAAACAACAATGTAGAGAAGTTATTCAATAAAACTCAATAGTATAAACTGCAAACAACTAGTAATTATATCATAATGTTAACTTAAATGTTATATATATATATATATATATATATATATATATATATATATATATATATATATATATATATATATATATATATATATAATTAACATCTAACTAGCTCTGACAAAAGATTAGCTTCAATGTTTTACAATACATTAAATCAACGGCATAACAAGATTAATGTTTCGTGAAGAGAAGTCACTTCTTGAAAATGTTTTGACATGCTTCTCGTTAAGCTAGCAGACAAGTTCTGCGAAATGTTCATATTTACAAGACAAATATACTAGAACACACACAATCAGTTTAGCGCGAAAAAATCAGTATTTTGTTTCCGACCACCGTGTTTGTGCAAAGAACAGGACAAACTTTCGATATAATTTAATGATTGCGTTACGTTTGAAGCTAGCTAGCTACGAGCTGCACGAGCATCGGAGAACAACAGCAGTTGAGAAAGACTCGCGCGCTTCGTTGACTGATTGTCTGTCTGACTGTGTGTCTTACAGCCAGCCAGCTAGCCTGTCTGTCTCTCTGTCCGCGTGCACGGCGCCAGAAGACATAATGTCACACTCGCACCTCCAATAACACACCAAATCAAACGTATCTCCGCTTAATACTGAAATAAAAGCACGAAGGAAAGGCGAGACAGTGCCACCAAGCACTGAGGGCATGCACACACACATGCTGTCCTTCGAGAATTGATCCCATCCCCCTTCACGAACACACACATACACACACACTCGCGCGCGCACACGCACTCCTCTTGCAAGTCCTCCATCTTTAATGCGAGCTCGATTTACGCAGTGAGCGCGCGCCTCACGGAAAGATTCAGACTCTGTTGTTGCAAAAACTCGCATAAACTCACCTCAACCGCGAACGGGGGTCCTCCGGGACACTCTTCAGTAGTGACTGGTGCGATTAATTGTCCAAATAGTCAATGTTTTTATATTGTAAATAAGACCTGAAGCAGAACCGCGCCTTTCCTCGGAGAAGCAATCCTAAACTGCCATCTGGCGGCTTTTACCGCAACGAAATGGCGCGATGGCAGACTGATCTGAGGTCGCCCCCTGGTGGACAGAGGGCATTTTTACACAAAGCACACACAAAAAAAAAAAACATTTTTGTTGTTTATGTGGTGATGATTTTTTATTTTAATAGTTTTCATTTGTAAGGTGCCCTGTTTTTTTCTTATATAAAATTCAAATTTTGTATTTTTAAATAGTATTTCATTGTATTGTATGTTTTATGATTATATCATCTATTCGTTAATTTTTGTTAACATACAGAGGATAAAATACTTTATTTGAGTAAGAAAGAAAGAGCTGCACCAGGCATCAGGTGTATTTTTTCCCATCCGTTTTATTCACATAGGTTTTTTTTATTTGGAACCAGGGAAACTCACAGTCTAAGCGAAAATGGTTTGTATTGAAAACAATAAATAGTTGAAGTTATAAATTACACATCAATATAATTAGCGATTGCTGGTAGACCCTGCCATTATATGCCCATACATGCCCGCCCTAAGTCTTCACAGGGACCCTAAAAGAATTTAGTCTGAAGACCTTCTGCTAAACCAGGGGCCTCAAATTAAATTCAATTCAAAAGTTTCCCTTCATGCAACACACCTGAATCCACTTACTAAGGTTCCATTGTTTGAAGCTACAGGTCTATTTCTTGAGATAGGGTTGCATCAAAAACCAGCAGGGGCTGTAACCTTCCAGGAAATGTGTCACATTTGGCTAGAAAATTTTCCTTCTGAAAATTGAGCCCTGTGCACAAACATGCAAATATATGTGTTTTAGCCTTCTGGCAGAAATTTTCAGTAAGTTCATTTCAGAGCTTTGACAAAAAAAGAGAAGACTCTTCCACCTGTGGTTTATTTTCTGGATTAGGACAATAGTAGTCCTGCATTATAATGTTTTGTAGCTTGATAAGTATATCATAGATGCCATTCATAACTGTAAAGGGTAAACGTCACATGTTATTATCAATGAAATCCTAGATGATTCAAAACAGGTTAAATTTTCAGTTTCCTGACATAATATTTGGTCTGGTTGACAGTAGGTTATTGGCGGTATAGCCTTTGATTACCACAATAATTAAACAATTCTCTCCTTCACTATTTAAAAAGGTGTGAAATGTATCTTTATAATATTGCCAAGAAGCAGCATATATTCAACCTAAAACTGAACTTAATGGCATTGGCCAATGTACTGATGAATCAGATGAGACCCTGTTTATATTGACGTCAGTCAGAGAGATTCAAGTTAAAACACAGTAGAGCTTAGATACAGTAAATGCCTGTACCTGGATATAATTCTCTAGTCTACATCGGGAGATGTTCAGGAGCGAGTCTTTCATTGGACAGCACATTATCAAAATATCAGGTTGTTGACTTACAAGTAGTAATAATGTTATTTTATCAACGTTAATGGGAATAGTTTTGTTTAGAGGAGGCTGGCTATTGACAATCTCTTACTTGATTTTATTTGAGCAATAGCTTAAATTATGAACTCATTATGCAAACTATGTGTTTGGTTAATTAATACTACAAGCACTGAACCAAGCAAAAAGCATGGGTTGTTTTGGAAAAAAAAAAGACCAATTAATAAAAACTAAAAACAAATACACTTTAACCATCCATAAGGATTTATTAAATTTTTGTACATTTTACTATTCTTTTGTAAATGGTTTTCACTTTTTAAATCGGGTTTGTGATTCATAAAAAGGTGCTTTAAGAAAGTTAAAAAGGTTTTATAAATCCTTTTTGGCCGCTGTCAGCTACCGTAGATAATGTCAACCAATAGGAAAGAGTTACAGATCTGAAAGAAGCGCAGAAGCTTTTAACGCAGACTTGAGCATCCACTCAGATTCACAAGGGTCACGTGTTGCTCAATGAATACGCGGATTGGTTGAAGCGCTTATAATATGCTGTGCCATTTTATAAACACATTTTAGAAACTCTTTAGCAGCTTTACTGATATTTCAGCAATACAACATATTTTAAGTGAGGGTTATTTTCTATATTATCTAAAATACATATATATTTAAAAAACGTAATATAAATGTAAAACTACAGTATTAAAACGTAATATAGTTACAATAAATACAATAAATATATTTATAAATGACCAGGTAACATGCGTAACCAACCTGATTTATTATTGAATGCACGCCGAAATTAATTTTTACAATTAATGATGTCAAAAATCCTCGATGTTGGAGCGTCCTCTATCGAGCGAGTCTATTGAATTGCAGTCAAAGCGCAGAGACTCTCCAGCCGTTGAAGGATTGAAAGGGCCGCAGCAGAGGGTGGGCGGGCTAGTCAATAAAGCGGCTCTGGGCGGGAGTTCGCGGTGCGGTTTGGCCCAGAGAGTGGATCTCAACTACGGACGCTAATACACGGGGAGGGAATAGGCGTGAGACTTAGTTCTTTATCGTTTCTTGCTTTGAAGAGCAGGTAGAATTACAGTCGGGTTTCTTGCACCGGATTTACGTCGTTTCAAGAATAACACGGGGACTCTAGTCGCGTGTCGTTACCATCTCGATAACAAACGTTAGCCAACCACTAAACACCACCAAACAGACCTTGAAAGTTAACTATCAAGCGCGATACAGATAAACCGAGGGTTGTTAGGTCCTACTGGACATTGCGTGGGGTGTTAAAAAATTCTGGACGAATTTCATGCTTTCTTTTATAAGTTTTGTTTGAAGTCAGACGTTCGGGCCTGAATTTAGTCTCCCGTGCGCGGAGAGCAGATACAGGTGAGTGAAACGCAGACAAACCAGTACAGCGCATTTTAATCGCAAATGTTTTGTTTAGTCGTCAGTTTTAACACAAGGTGACTTTTTAGAGTGCTTATTCGTAATTTAAAGTTAACAACTTACGTTAGCTCTTGCTGCTAGCATAACGTTACTGTCTGCCAGTCTTTAGCATTAGGCTAACAACCTTCCACACTCGTTTGTTATTAAATAAGCTTCTTGATACGCTTTCGGTTTCCTACTTGTTCGTCGTAAATTGTATTTATATACATGTTACTTCTGCTTTGTTTACACATAGTGAATTTTGTTTAAAAGGAGAAAGATGAAATGTTCAGCTAGCAGCTACGTGTTGTGCTGAGGGGTTGGCCTGTGGTGTGACATATGGATAAATTTGGGTTGACATCTATCGTGTTTTTAACGTTTTTATACGGCCTTAAACGCTAGATATGGATTTTGTATTTTTTTTTGCACCACATCATTAGATGTTGTTGGCGTATATTGACGCTTATCCATGGATTCTATGACGTGTTTAGGTGCTGTCATAACGAAAACATCCATTATGTGTCGTTTGGAGGGGCTGTCTGAGTCAGCTTTGGCATTTTGTGAATCAAACGTGTTTGATTTATTTACGTTTAGCTTGCCTTGAGCTCCAGTAAATAAGATGCTACGTTTTGTATGGATATTTGCTATGAATTAGTTTGTGTTTCCTCGTAAATAATGCCCTTGCAGTGTATACAGTATTTGTTCCGATTTTATGTTTTGTTATTGAGCTCTCAAATGTAAAGATCTCAAAAGTTGGTTTTAATTATTGACTTTAGCTGTTGTGCAATTTTCTGTTCCAAGGTAACTAAATATTATTCTGCAGAGGTTAGATTTATTGAAGATTTTTAAATAAAATTCAACTGACTTTTTATATTTCTCATTTTAACATGTATTCCAAATAATTATTTCATTTTAGTAGATTGTGAACTATACTACTAATACTAATACACAGGTATTGTGTTATTGTGCACGCACTTTGTCATTGTATGTTTGTTCAATTCCCATAGGTATGACCTGCCAAAAATGTCTTAATTTAGAGATGTACATTTAAATTTTTAATTATCTAAGTTTTTTCCGAAGCTTTCAATAGGAAGTAAAATTTGCCATATGTGTGTATACATATATATGTTAATGTTAAAATTTAACTCCTGTCAACTGCTTTCACCTGCATATGTTATATATATACCAAGTTGAATAAGTAATATTAAATAACCAATGCACTGCACATATTTAATTTAATGTTGAAGACCTATTTAAAGAGCGTCACGGTGGCGCAGTGGGTAGCACGGTCGTCTCACAGCAAGAAGGTCGCTGGTTCTAGGCTCGGCTGGGGCAGGTGGCATTTCTGTGTGGAGTTTGCATGTTCTCCCCGTGATCGCGTGGGTTTTCTCCGGGTGCTCCGGTTTCCCCACAAGTCCAAAGACATGCGGAATAAGTGAATTGAATAAGAACAATTGCCCATAGTGTTAAAGTGTGAATGTGTGTGTGAATGTTTCCCAGCGATGGGTTGCGGCAGGGAAGGGCATAAGTTGGCGGTTCATTCCGCTGTGGCGACCCCGAAAGGGAATAAAGCCGACATGAAGATGGAAGATGGACCTATTTAAATTATTAAGCTAAAAATTCATTACAATATTAAATTTGCAAATACGAAATATGTTTTCTTTTTTCGACTGATGCAAGCTAAATGAACACATTAACGTATGTCTTTATGCAGTCCAAATACAAAGATCTTTGCCTGAACGCACATGATCGGACAATCATGCATGTTTTTTACTGCTAAAGCTCAGGATGGAGATTAACTTTGCTCACCCATGCTTTTGAATAGTTAATCTTTACCATCAAGTGTTTAGGATTGTTGGCCAATCACCCCATACCCATGCTATCAGGTTGCATGCTGATCAATCAGTGCGTCTCTTGTATTGTGAACTTTTTATAGTGACCGCTCTTTTAAAAGCTGAATTTTAAGTAATGTTTGTTTGATGCGTTAAATGTTTTTATTGAAATTGTAATTTGTAGTTGATGTAAGTATGAAAGGTTTACACTGTATTTCTTAAAAGTTGTTGAATAAAAATGAGTGTGCAGTTTAGTTTATTACCATATAGCAACCACTAAATATTTTGAGGATTTAGCTGATTTGTGTTAATGGTTGCAAATAATTAGTTGATTCTTGCTTTAACTCATCATTTTATTTTTAGAACTAGAATTACAAGCTATGGCTTTAAGTTTAATTTGTATCACTATGAGGATGTTTTGTCCTGACATCATTATGTCGTTTCTTTGGTTTAAAGCCCATACTATTCATTAAAATAAATAGATAAGGGAGCCACGACTTATTTTTTATAATATGTCCGTTACCAGTCATGTTGCGAAATAAAAGTTAGAGTCCAAGTGTTAAAAAAAAGTGCACAGCAAAACTGCTGTTCTGTAATGTAAGTTATAACAAGGGACTCAGAGTGATGTTCAAGCTCATTTGTTACCTTTAACTTGCTTTACAGCACAGTAGATTCGTGGTTCACAAACATTATTATTAAGTGACACATGGACTTGCTTCCTTTTTTGCCACATAACTTAATCACCACATAATACTTTGTTACAATAGAAATACTTTTTGATCTAATAATAAAGTAACAGCACCCTTTGTCATTCATTCCAGTGGGTGGGATGAGTGCCAAACCTCAGAAGTGGCATGGGACACAAGACAAATCATCCCTATACTTAACTATTAAGTGTATCAGTCAAGAAATGTTTCTGCTGATAGAATTGCTCACTTTTACAACATTTCTTGTAATGCTTTTTTTAAATAGTTAATTGATGTCTTCGGCCATTTAAGTTCAGTTTAACAATTTTTTTTTTACCTAAACCAATGGAAGTTTTCCCCATTCACAGTTCCTTAGTGGTCTGGAGAGCTCTGCGTTAGGAGCTAGAACCTGGACAGCTCATGACTTCAGACCAGGAAGGCAAAACTATTGTGGAGCCACAGGTGCAGAAGTCGCAAGAAGCAAAGGAGAAAGAGATTCTTCTTTTGGTAAAGACATACACACACTGATGTTTTTTCTTTTAGTGTGTCAAGTATGTTGCTTGTGTTTAGGGTGATATAAACTTATTAACAAAACATTAGAGGCACTCCACCCAGCTTTTGGTCTTGTGAAAGAGCTTAACCAATAAGTTTTTTTCACCACCCTTTTATTTTGGGATCTTTCCAAGTGGCTGATCCCATTCACACAATGCAAGTACAACATCCAACGAAGCACGGGGTTCCCTTTTGAGTGATGGGCCCATGTGAGTCAGCTGTGTATTTTAAAGGAGCTATTTTGGGTTTGGGGAGGGTATAAGCAGCCATACCATGTGGCTTAATCTTTCTTTCTCTCTCAGAGGAGCTTGTGAGAAGAGCTTTCTTTCGGTTTGCTCTTTTTCACAAATCAAAAATGGGGTGTTGTTTTAGCAAAGATGTAAATGCTAACTTGGTTGGTGAAAGAACAAGTCTTTTGCAAGAGGCTATACCTGAAGGCTCCACTGCGAAAGACATCAGAGACTGTGCTTGGTCTGTTGCCAATCTGGCTAACGAAAAGCCTTTTCAAAATGGAAATGTGAATCCAGCTTTAGATGCCAGTTGTGATGCTTCCACTTCAAATTTGTCAGCAGATCTCAGACTGATAAAAGAAGGTGGTAGCAGTGTGCAGGAAGGGGTGACCATTTGTGACTCACCTGCTGAGAAGCCACATATCTGTGAGGATATAATCAAGACAGAATTTACCAGTGAAATGGAAAAGGATCATTGCCTTGTGAAGGAAATTGCCAAGCTGGATTCTGTGAAGCGGAAAATAGCAGAAAATGCTGCTACAAGAGCAAAATGGTTTTGCATTGGTCAGCAGTCTCATTCCAAAGATTTTATTGGAGATGCCAGAAGCACAAACAACACAATCAGCCAAAATACCTTGGGCACCAGTCAACACTCTGAAGAGGACGAAATTAACACACTGTGGGATGTACAAACCAAGTGTAGTTCAACTCCAAAGGATGGCAACTGTACAGTAAAAAAACGGGACGGATCCTCTTTAAATCTGGAACACTTTGATGAGGAAAATAACAAACTGTTGCTCACTGACACTAAATTGAAAAAAGAACAGAGTTTCTACAGGATCTGCTTGATTGATTTAGAGGATCTTGATTTTGGGACTGAGCACCAGATAGAAGCTGATGCAGTCAGATATGCAAGTGCACCAGCTGTCTCTGAAAAGGCTTCGTTTGAAAATGGATTGGTCACACAGAACCACAAAACATCATGTTCAAGCAGTTCACTTGACATTCCAGAAGAAAAGAAAACTAGTTTTTTTTCTTCTGTGGGAATTAAAGGAAATTCTTCAAGCCTTCCAGTTAATTTAACTTTACTGAACAAAGATCCTTCCCTCCCTGATCTTCTAAATCTGCTTTCTAGCATAGGACCTGAAAGGAAGTCTTCAGAAAAAGATGTTCCCTCTTGCTACACATCTACAGAATACAGTGTTTTTTCTAATATTGGGACAGCTGTTCAAACCTCCCCAGACTTTCTGTTGCAAAATGAACATGTGTCTGTCTTGAAGTCAAGTTCAGATATTGCATCACTAGAGGAGGAACCTGATGATTGTCTGATAAAACATGATTTTTATGAAATCTTTGGCGTCAAGGCTATACATGAGGGTAGTTGTGAGCGCCACACTGTTTTTAATGAGCACATGTCATCACTCCAACAAGATGTGAAGGATCCAATGGTTGGAATTTGTGATTTTAGAGAATTTGTAGATTTAAAAGAGGAGACCTTTGCATCTGATAAATTAGATGTTGCTGGGATCATGGAGTCTGATCAATGTGCTTTAAAGAAATCCCAAATTGGGAGCAATCATGTAGTTGCATTGCACACTGTCAAAACATGTCTGCCAGAAGAAATTCAGGAAAGGTTTCACCCAAAAGATGTTCCTGAACGCTTGTTGAAGTCTGGTTCTTTTCAAGAAGTTGAAATTGAACCAAGAAAAATAACTCTGCTGACAGAGGTCGTTCGAAGTCCTTGTGAGCACAGAATACTGTCAAACGAAGGGCAGAGGAATGAATTTGATGTGCTCAAGGTTGATGGGCTGTCTCAATGTTTGAGCAGTCAGTTTCATCTGTTTAATGCAGAGGAGAACAGACTGGAAACGATCTTGAACCCAGATGTTAACACTGGCTGCGAATCTTCTTGTGAGCAAATGAAATCTTGTGACAAGCCTGATTTGGAACAACACATTGAACTTATGAGTGCTGAGTCATATGATAAGAATCTTCCAATCAAAGAAGTGTTAAACTTTAACCAACTGCTAGAAGCCTCTCAAAAATGTGATGAAGACTGCCAATGTTTGAATAAAAGCTCTACTTTTGAAACCCAACGAAACTCCCAATCGTTGCCCGATTCTGGTTGGCCCTTTAGAGAAGATCTTTCCCAGAAGACATGCTCCTTGTTTGCCAACACATCATACACCGATACATGTAGTGAACAAAATGAAGATAACGCTGTGAAGAGTTCTTTAACACTGACCAGTTTGAGAAGTCAATCACTTACAGTTGTAGAAGAAAAAGTTATGGATGATGTTGGAGAAACAATTTTACCTCACAATGAGATGATATGCATGGCTGGTGGCCACTCTATTGAAGATGAACAGAAGATTCTTGTTAACAGTAGTGTAGAAACCGAAATGTTAAAAGTTGAACCACAGGATACCTTTGAAAGTTATGAGTGTTTAAAGTCTGCTTGTTCTTCTGAAAGTGGTTTTCAAACACTATATGAGCCAGTAGCATCAAACCAAACCATGGAAAGCACTTGCCATTTTGTAAAGATCACTTATGAACAGCTGTGCATCGACTCTGAACAATCGCTTTCTGGATCTAATCAGGAGTACAGAGAACTTGAAGACATGAAAGAAATGAAAGGAGCCATTGGCAGAGACATTCCTTGCTTGAATGCTGCAAGACAATCATTTGAAACTGAAGACCAATCTATATGTGACATACAAGGACATGATGATCAGGCCTTTTCGGTCACTAATCAAACAAGCTGCTTTGGAGTTTCTGACTTTGATCATTCAGAGTTAAGCTTTTATGAAATTAATGATCTTGGTGCTCCAATCCCACTCTTTGTAGAACCTGATCAGGTTGACATTTATGCCACAACCCCATCTTATGAAATATATTTACGCAATGAAGATCAGTGTATAGTTCCACTGCCTGTGGAAAACTTGCATGGCCCTGATGAAATGGAGGAAGAGCAAGGTGTGTTCAGCACAGTGTCAGGCCTACTAGAGAAAACAGAGTTAAGGAATCTAGTAGAGCCAAGTCTCGGTCATGCAGAATGGACCAAGGAAAATCTTTTGATTGCTGACCAAATAGAGGCAGATGTGCTTTTGGCAACATGGGATGATGCCGTGTCTGAGCCAAGATTTCCAATACAAGAAATTGAACAGGAGGCATTGCTTGACCTTACGGTTGGGTTTGAGAACTTCAAGACATCGATGGGTTTGATTGCACCTTACCCTTATAACCTTCTAGCAAAAGATGGATCTTTTGTCTGGGAATGGAAGACTGGTGATGACCACCTTGTGAGTGCCTTTTTAAAGGGTTGCGTTCCTTGATCTTAACTGTGCTTTATTGGTTTAATAACAGTTGAGATGATATAAATGACTTTTGTGATGTTAGTAGTATTTATAGCAATTGCATAGTGCAAGCTATTTTTTTTGTTGTTGTTAATCTAAATGTGAAAACCCATTATATTAACTGTTCTTTTTGAGAGGTTTGTATAGTGAACATCGAGGCATACGTTTTAATTACATTATTTTCTTGTTTTATTAGTTCAAAGTATTAGTTTTCTGATTAAAGACTAAGTTTAGACACAGTAACATGTTAACGTAAATGGGGTGAAATATAAATCCATGGAAAAAAATTCATTCAAAGCAAAAACTGTTGTTATAAGAGTGGTCTGGGGTTAAAATCTGTGGCAACTAGTACAGGGGAATCAAATGGTGCAGTCAAGTGTGGTATGGTCCTGGCTCTCAAATGAAGTTTACATTGAAAATTGGAAAAGGAGTGGAGCATTCCTTAATGGATGGAAGAAAATATTTAGTCATGCCTTTTCCCACTGGTGAAATTCGCTGTCCTCCAATGCTTGTTATTGAATTTCCTCACATGACTACTTTAGGAAGCTGGCGATAGGTTACAGGACTGGATCCACAAAAGTTACAAAATTTGAACCTCTTTGGCATCAATGACTATTTGCACATTCTCCATAACGCTACACCACACTAGATACACTGCAGTGACTTAAATACCCTCTCCACTATCTCTTAATTTGTCTTTTTTTATGGAAAGAATATTAGGAATTTAGAAGGTTGGAGAGGTCAATGTTCTTTGACTGAGACAAACTGTCTAGGCCAAAGGTGGCCCAGAGCACAATTGTATTTTTCCTGTGTAAAAATGCCAAATGTCTACTCGTTTTGGCTCACTTGTTCACTGCATGCACACAGATGACATGGCAGCCAATAGTTCTAGTTAAATTTCAATAATGGAGATGTGGGAGAACGGTTTAATGTGATGCACAAGGGTGAAGAAACAAGTACACATTTTTTGTTGTTGTTTTTCCATTTAAGAAAGCAGTTGTCACCACTGGTGGAGTTTTTTTTTTTTTAAATGTACTAAATTGAATTTCGTCTGTTTTAGGCATCCTCCAAAATCTCAGACCTCAATCCTAATGCGAAGGCATGGGCAAACTACTTACCTAAACCGGAGGCCACTGCTCCGCCTGGCCCTGATTCTCAACAATCATGGGTAGAAGCAGCTGATGACCCATCAAACGGTATCTCAGGAGGTAAACCACTAAAAAAAGTTGTTAGTAACCGGTCTCTTTGAGGAGGTCTTTATCTGTTTATTTTATTCCTGCTAGGTTATAACGGTGAGGACAAAGGGAACTGGAATGAGGAACAGCAGGTGTCTACCTCTGTAGAATTACCCTTTGCTGCACAGCCAGAAACCATATACATGGGAAGCACAGTCAGTGAGAAGAGCATTGTGTCAAACCAGAACACCAGCATGAAAGGTGATGACCTTTCGGCTATCATTTTGTCGGTGTTACTTGTACTGGATTATGTAATCTTTAAACATTATTTTTGGCATAATGATTCTGAGATCAATCGTTATCAACTTTTTTTTTATGCAGGGGTAGAAGATCCAGACTCCTCCAGACAGCTTGAAGACCTTCGTGATCAGTTGAAGGCAACACTGGAGTTCTGTCTCTCTAGGTATTTACTACCATCAAGGGTTTACTTCTAATGGGATATATGTGTAATTTAATTGAAGGCAGTATTTCATGAATTGTGTTCAATGGTTTGCAAAAACTTCTTGCACTAAGGACCACACCACCTCAAATATAGTTTTATCTAAAACCAATGTTGATTCAGTCTTTAACAATACTTTAATCTGTAACTGGAATTTCGTACATATTAGTAACATAGAGTAAAATATACAATGTCCATTTGTTGACTTGTATTGTCGCATACAATAGATTTGGAAAACTATTAATAATGTAAAATGGTAAATTTTAGGTAAACACAGACTGACTCGATGTACTTCACTGTATTGGTTGACCGATGTCGGTCACATAAATGGTATTTGGTGGGTTTGCAAAGCATGCTGTTGATTTTCAATGAGTTTTGCAAACCGTAATGCCACTTTAACAAAACCTAGGCTCTTGAATGGTTTCATTTCTTATCAAAACAAGGAGACATCCTGCAATTGTCTTGAGTACTTCCATCTGTATATAGACATTTTTTGTGACACCAGAATTTATTTAATGGTGTAGTCATCACTTCAACCCTCTTGCACTTGTATTGGAGCCAGTTTTTTGTGAACAATGGACTTGATCAATAAAACGCATTGAATAAATTATGCGTACAAAAGAAGGAAGAAAACTTAAATTATAGTGAATGTTTGTTAAAGCTGTCAAACTATCCACCTCTTTCTTTTAGGGAGAATCTAGCCAATGACATGTACCTCATCTCACAAATGGACAGCGACCAGTATGTGCCAATCGTAACTTTGGCAAACCTCGATCAAATAAAAAAACTCACCACTGATGTGGACCTCATTGCAGACATTTTAAAAAGTGAGTATTAATAATCACACTTGCACCTTTTGTTATATTCAGCACTTTTTTAGACGTTAATATCACGATCTTTACTCTAGCACTGCCACTTGTTCAAGTGGACAAATGTGGAGAGAAGGTCCGACCCAATCAAAACCGTTGTATTGTTATACTTCGAGAGATTCCTGAGGCCACACCTCTTGAGGTACAATTAATGCTCTCCACTATTTTAAATAGAACATGTTGAAGTTTTTGTTTTTTGACCTTTGGATTTGATTTGTAAAGGAAGTGGAAGAGCTCTTCAAAAGCGATAACTTGCCTAAGTTCATCAATTGTGAGTTTGCATATAATGACAACTGGTTCATCACTTTTGAATCCGAGGCTGATGCTCAACAGGTAAATTTCACTTTTATTGCCTTTGATTAAGGGCTGGGAGATAATTAATTAGATATCGATAATTATCACAATATACATTTTCTCTAAGATCATAGAGGCCGATAGAGAGTTTATTAGCTGTCTGAACAGAGTCCTGTGCGAGGGATTGTTTTCCTTGTGTTTACATGAGATTTAGAGTCATGTGAGGTAATACACTCTCAGTATTTCTGCTCGAAGATTAAAATTGCAGAACTTTATGCACAAAAAAATATAAAAAAAAAAAGTCTAAGCACAATTTTTGTGCAAGTTTATCACAGCATTCTATTCTATTGAGCTCCGAAACAGTTCTTTCGTATTAAATAAAATGCACAAAATAAAAAGAGAAAAAAAGATTCAGGAGAGAGGGTAACGTTCAGCTGGAAGTGGTAAAATAATGATTGTAATAAACAAAAGGTAGTTGAATATGATTACATTTGAGTTCTATGCATATCTATAATAAATAATGCACTGTAATGAATAACTTCTCGATATCTGATAGTTGTGCTATTTTTACAGGTTATGAAGACCTTTTTATGACTGAAACTGTTTCCAAATCATATGATTTGTTAAATCGTAATGCTTTTGATTATAAAACAATATTAAACTGTTTATAAAATGTTAACCTTGTTTTGTAGTTAAAAACAATGAACAGGTTTGTACAACAGTAATTCCAGAACGAAAACATGCTTTTATTTGTACCTTAAATAAAAAAGTACAAAATAGATATAATTATCGATATTGACTGAAAAAAATATTGTCATAATACTTACCATTTTTCTGAAACTGATTCTGTGTAACCTTTTATTACAAACTACTCTTTCAGGCATACCAGTATCTCAGAGAAGAAGTGAAAACTTTTCAAGGGAAGCCCATTAAGGTAAACTGTGCTTCTGAAAGAGTAATTTCAATACCGTGCTTTTTTTTCACAAGCTTCTTTACTCCAGGCTAGAATTAAAGCCAAGGCCATTGCAGTCAATACTTTTGTGCCAAAGAATGGGTATAGACCAGCGGAGGTGTCATCAAATGTCCAACAGCGATACACACCGTATTACGTCCCTCCTGTGTATGGAGCACAGCAACAGTTTCCTCTGTACAGACTGGTTACACCGCAGGGGTGGTCAGCCACTCAGAGTTACATAGACCCGACGCTGGTGAGTTCCTTTATTCCTCTGAGAAATATTCACATGTACTGCTCTGAAAACAGGAAGTGCTAGACATGTTTTATCCGCCTACAGGTTGCTCCCTTTCACAGTCCAGCATTCATTAATGGCTTTGCTAGCACTCCTTTTAAATCTGCAACATCTCCACTAACACTCAGACAATTCACACCACGAACCAGGTATGTTTGCATCAGTGAAAATGTTTTTATTTTAAACCTTCTTGGATTAGTTCTGCATGATTAATTTCATCTCAATTGCAGTGGTGTTTATGTGAATTTATGTGATTGGGAAATGCATCATATAAACTTATTGCATAGCACAGTCTAGAAGATAAACACTGTTAGCAGGTAAACAATTTTTATGGAGCGATATAATTGACTGCACAGAGAGAGTTGTTGTTCAAGATGACTCAAGGAAATTGGAAACATTCGTATCAGCATTTGAAACTGAGAAAAGAAAAATTTAATGAATACATGGTGGAAAAAGTCAAGATTATTAAGGAATAGGGGTGGGTGCTATACCAGTATTAAAGTAAATACCGGTATTGTGTTGTGCTATGATATGGATTTTGGAATACCATGGATACAGTTACACATTCATTCATGAATTCAGGTTGTTTCGCTTGTACATACTCAATTTGTTTGATGTTTAGATGAGTAGATGTATCGTCTCCTGCCCTCCGTAAGAGCTAATGTGACGCGAGTGCTTCTGCCAAGACCAGAAGGGAAAGCTAGTCAGATACAGAGATCGCATCAGCGCTGCTCTGAAAAAGCCCATCCACCAGAATTAATGAAGTAGCTAAATGTCGCCAGAAACAGCATAAAACGCTGCTAGATTTGTCGTTATTCACTGATTATTAAAAAAAAGTTGCAATGCGGTCTGAAAAGTTGCTAAATCCAGTGACGGTCACTAAGCTAGCAACGCTTGATAGGCTGTGAGACTGCGGTCAACCCAGCCACATCGTATTTTTACTAGGGTACTTGCTGTAATAGAGAAATATTTTATGAAATATTTTGGATCATGTGTGCAAGTGTATGTAAAGGACGCGTTGTGACAGTTTCACAACAGAACATCATTAATTGGTTTGTGAATGACTGCTGTATACTTTCTAACCAGGTATATGTTCTGTATATGGTGTGTGTTTTTTTTTTTTGTCTGACTTGGTTAAATGTTGCAACTTTTAAAGTATGTAAATTACAGAATTTTTTTTTTTACTTTTTAGTCAACAGTAGCAGATGTCCTGAAATTATGGTTTCTTTGCTTTCTTTTTCAACTTTTTTTCTTAGCATGTGAGCTCTTTGCAGCATTGTCCTAGTTTGTCTAGACGAAGTATATAAAAAAAATTATATATTTTTTTTTCTTTGTATATATTTTTTCTTTGTTTGAATACAAAGATGTTTGAAAATTATCACTCGTGTGTGTGTGTGTGTGTGTGTGTGTGTGTGTGTGTGTGTGTGTGTGTGTGTGTGTGTGTGTGGGAAAGCTACTAAGTTGATTTTATTAGAAATTGCACTAGACCCAGGCTTAAAGATGGTGCAGCATATTCATTCAGTTGAGAGCTGATAAAGGGCAATAAAACCCTTTTTAAATCAGTAATTTGGAAAAGGCAATACATGTGTTTTTTTTTTTTAGTTTTTAGTTAGACTTTATTATGCCAACATTCTGTACCTTAGAGGACAACCAATTGGTCCAAAATGCAGCCACTCGTTTTAGCTTCCATCCACTCCCTGTTGTTTTTAGAGCTTAGTTGAAGATTATAGTTTCCGTTTAATGCTCCAAACTATCTTTGTGAACTATTTTATGAACCTAAATGATCTTTTAGATCAGAGAGGCACCTTCTCCTTGTTGTACCTTGGAGCAATTTCAAGCAGTCTGGCGAGTGGTCTTACAGTGTAGATGGGCCTAGACTCGGCAATAAACTTCCTTTAAAATTAAGAATGATTTCTGCTTTTCACTTTTTAAAAGCAGGCCAAAAATTCATCGATATTGACAATTTATTACAAAATGAGAGCTCTCCCAATTGTGCAGCCTCAATTGCATGTGGATTTTGTATTTACGGAATGGCCATGTTCTGCACTTGGCATAGAACTAAACAACTTGTATTTAAGCAGGAACCACAACAAAACTCAAATCCGACTTACGACTGACCGTGGACCCAACATACTGGAAAACCCTGCTGCTTTCTCTACCCTCCCTAGTGAGAGAGTCCTGAACGGCATACGCCCACTACAACCTCCTCACATGGGCAGTAGACCTCGACTACCAACTGGTCCGGTTTTTCCACGCCGGGACCATGTAGGAAGTGGCCGAATGGAAATAAATGGAGCTGACTACTCTTTGAATGCCGGACGTGGAAGGTAATATAAGACTTTGTTAAATGTTCATTTATTCTTGTAAGCAAATAAGCTACTAGAGTTTGAAGTTTTTATAAACTGTTGCATGTTTTAATCTTGATTCCCTCTTTTCAAAAAGGGGCGGGTATGGATACAGGAAAAGGAGAGATGAAAAGTTTCCAGTAAGTCACCTTTACTTTGTTTTACTAGCGCTGTATGCTTTTAGTTTTCTGTGCTTCTTTAATGACTAGCTTGAATAAGATATATGAAGTAAATTTTGGCAGAGGATCTATTTTTGTGCATTACTATGTTAAGTGTAACTTTTTACTTTTGACACAAGAGGGAGATTGATTATTGCTTGTGCATTTTTTCGGTGCAAATTTCATATTTTCTCTCTTTCTGTGTTGCAGAGAACATCAACACAGTCGCCTCCTCTGGTTCAGGAGCGCTCCCCCTCTCCCAGCTTTGAACTGGGTTTGTCCAGCTTTCCTCCTCTGCCTGGAGCTGCCGGAATTCTGAAACCTGAAGTCAAAACTGAAAACAGCCTTGACAACCGGCTGTCTGACGTGGTATCTGGAGCTGTAAAAGACAAGGTTGGCTTTCCCTAAACAGCTTTTTTTTTCACTTTTAACTCATTTTATTTCAAAACCTTAACTTTATGGTAGTTGAGTAATAATGATCGGGTCAGCACAGACGTTACTGTCAATCTTAACCAGAGCATGACTGATTTTGAGTTCTTTAGTGTGAAGGAGTGTCCCTGATGCCCAGCTGTTGGGTTTGTTTGCACCGTCCTGATGGAGTTTCATAAAGGTTCTTTTGTCTCTCTCTAGCCTCTAAACAAGGATGTCGTCAGCAGCCGTGTGATCCCAGGGACTCCCAAGGAATCTGTGCAAGCTGCTCCTGTTGCTCCTGCCGTTCAGACTCCAGTTGACCAAGAACACTCACCCTCTCCAGCCCTTTCATCGTATGTTTTTTTCCTTTTGATTTCTCAGAATATCTGAAGCCATGTTAATTCAAAGTAAACACCTTTGTATTAAAGGACATGACACGCTAAAGCCTGATTTAGACTGCTAGCTAAATTTCAGCACAGATAACAAAGGAAGGTTATTTACTTCATCGCCACAGTTTTATTCATAATCCAGCATTTAACAAGTAGCGCAAGCCACGAAGGAGTTTTGTTTCTTAAAACAACTGTCTGACACCAAATGAAATACAAATGTAATCATCCTGATTCTTTACATTTGTTTTATTTTCTAAGTCTACAGAGTGGAACATGTTCACAAGTAATGAAATATAAGATGATTGTTTTTCGTTAATTGTTAAAATGAGTTTCTTTTGTATTTATTAATAATGACATTTGATGACAAAAAAACACACCAACCTGCACTGAAGTGCGAAAGAACTCCTTCGGAGTTGTTCCCACAACGTCTCACCGGTGCAAACTGTTTTTATGTCAATTCTCAGCTCCACCATTCTCAAGTTCGTCTAATTCTATCTCCATCTTGAACTCACAACTTCTGAAAGCATGTCCTACAGTTTGAGAGGGTCTGTCAAGTCATCAATAAACATGTGGCTTCTTCTTATAGAGTTAGAAAGCTCATGAATAATGATGAGGTACTGACGTGTCATCAATTGAAAAAAAAAAAAAAAAGTCACATACGGAGAAGTTCATTTTCAACCAGGAAGTCATAAATGGAAAAGACAGACACAACCCTCTTTTTCTCATAAAAGGCGATGAAATTGTCTTGGGTTTTACTAGACACATTCACAATCAAGAAAATCTTACCTTTTCTAGATTTTTTTTTTTTTTTTGGCAAATCAATGAGCTCAGCGATTGACCAATCAGTGATCAACAGGATTTTCTCAATCTGAAAAAAGCTTGGTTCCACTCTGTTCACTTAATAAAATTTAGCTCAATGGAAAAAGTAACTGTACTGGGTATGGAATGCAGTGTATATCTCTCAAAAGCAAGCAGAATCGAGTTGTACCGTTATAAAACAGATCAGTGAAAAGGCAGCAGTATTCAATATTTTCTCCAAATATTGTTCACTTGTTCTTCGTAGACTTCAATGAATGATGAGTGCATGTCTTGGATTCAAATATGGTTCTCTCATGTTTCAGTCACACAAATGTAGAAAAACCCAAGGAGACTCAACCGCCTACAGAAAAATGCTCGGAGACACACACTGCTAAATCCACACCGTTGACCACTTCCTTGATGGTGAGTGGGATTATTATTCTGTTCTCTCATCCTTGCATTACCTAACTCTTAACCATTTTGGAGACAGAAATGCAACTTTAGTAATCCTAATTTTAAAATTGATCAGGAGCTACGGAAGCCAAGTTATGCTGAAATTTGTCAGAGGATAAAGGATGCACCAACACAGCAGCCGTCAGCAGATCTCCGAGGTCCCAGCTCCGCAACCGAGGACGTCAAGACTCCTGACACGGCAGAACGCAGATGCAGAGAGTCAGCGTCCGGCCCTGCCAAATCCACCGCCACAGCTTTTCCCAGAGAGACAGTCAAATCTCAGCAGAGCCTGGGAACGACAGCTTCCTTCCACCAATCCTGAGAGCCTTCGCTTTGCTTCCAGGACAGAACAGGAATGAAAACTCAATGTCAGTCAGGGCTTCACTAAGTAAAAAAAAAAAAACACACAAGTCCATTTTATCTCACGGACTCTGTGAGTGCACACAGACAGCTTGTCACTGGAATCAGGGCCTACAGACAAAAGCACTTGAGCATAAGGGTTATCGGAATAGTTTTGTTGTCCGTTCTGTCATCTTTGTTTAGTGATTTCAAGCTTTTTTTTTTTTCGGAGGAAATCGGGACTAACGAGCCAGCACCAGTTGGAGATTAACTGAATGTTTTCAGAGCTCAGCTTAATTTTGGGTTTAAAACTAGTGCTTTTTGGGAATTTTGAATAGTGCTGACCTTGAACACTTTATTTTTGGTTTCTTTTTTAACTGATGTGTATATAATTTTGCTAACTTTGAGTGTCTTGGTACTGACGCGGTTCCATGATGAATCTTAACAGACCCAGCCACTACGAACTGCATGAGTGCGATTTCTGTGTAAAGCTGTTTTATGTTTGGATGTTCCAGCACTGGAGTGACCGTTTTTGAGCTCTGAAATATTTTTTTACACGCTAATCCTCTATCAAGATGTGCTGATGTGATATTGTAGCAGGTGTGTGTATACCTGTTTCCGTGTGCATGCTTTCTTTTATGTTTCTTTTTTTTTTCTTTTTAAACATTTTAATGGCACACTAAGTTTGCTGTTTCATTTCTTTGTGGACACTTGTTTGAGGGAAGAATTCAATACCTCTTCATTGGATTTTGGAACATTTTCACACTGCTAAATCTTCAGGTTATGAGTGAAGCGTTCATGTGCCTAGTCTGCTGTGATTGAAAGGAGAAATGGCTTCTTTTTTTGCTTCGTTTGTGAACCTGCTGTGGTGCTATGGTTTGTCACATATCTGCATTTCTTATCTAGAAGACAAGAAGATGCAGCTTTGTCTATCGTAACACCGAGTTGCTTGCATATCACCACTGCTATACGTGTGGAACTGTGTATACTTCGATACGGACATCACGAGGGAAAAGATCTGAGCCTCCAGCACACATGGACCAGCGCTGCTTTGTGGATTTTTTTACTTTAGGTTTCAAACTCTAATTCATGCTCTTCATTTGATCAGTCTCTTAGGTTCTCAGTTTCGTGCCATGCAAGGCAGACCATCTTTTGTTTCAATGTCTGAGATGTTTGTCATTTTTCTTGTCTCCCTGCCCCCCACCCAACCACTCACCCTCGATTAATCTAAAATATATTTTGTTTGCTGACTCTGAATGCAACCAATCATTTTTCCATTAACACGAGAAGCTCACCATCAAGGTTTCTAGGTTTTATGCAGAGACCTTTAAGATGTTAAATCGAGACAGAACACCTTATATAAATTAACAGTGTTGGAAAACTTGAATTTTATTTAAACTTGAAAACAATGTCTCTGCCTTAATATTTTAGATGACAGTTTATTTCTTCTTTTTTTTCAATTCCCAAAGTAGAAAAAGGAGATGTGGTAGTGGCATCACAAAGCCTTTATCACTACATTTGTGTAGCACAATACTTTTGGGATTGAGATGGGATTTTTTTTTCTTGTTCTGGCTCTCCTCTGTGTAAATGCTTGTAGTCTAAACTGTAGTACATGTATACACTAGTATGTGTGTGCTTTTTCTGTACAGATGTAAATATTTGGAAAATGTTAAGGTACCCTGAAATTGGTTATGCAAAATGGATTGGGAGGGAAAAAAACAATAAATGTTAATGAGAAATTGGATTTAATTTTGGTGTATGTGTTTTTGTGAAATCTTCCCCCTGTCTGTTGACTAATGGCCACAAGGTGGCATTACATCAAAAGTCAGTGCGTCATTTAGGAAGTCAAGGATATCTAATCCGAAGTTAACCAAATGTAATTTTTGATTTCTATTTGAAAACCTGCTTTTAGTCTTTATTTATTTTCTGAAACAATATATATTTTAAAAAGATTTAAAGAATTTTACAGCAGTTTAGCATTAAAACTAAGTTTTATTGGGAAAGTCATTTTAATGTATGTTGTTGTTTATGTTATGTAATAGAAAACTGACAACTACGCTTTTCTTAATTCTAAAATAAAAAAAAATAAATTTAAGCAACTGTTTGGACTGTAAATTCCTATTTACTCTTTCATGCAGCCTTCATTTAAAATAGTTGCATTACATTTCTTTTGCCTCCAATTTTACACAATAACCAATAATATTTTTTTTAAATAAGTGTAAAAGTATAGTCAAGAAATCCATAAGTAAGTGTAGCTTATTTGTTTCCGCTGATTACATTTGTTTTTACAGCTTAATTGAAACATTTGTTGGAAAGCCCTATAAATGCGCAGCAAAACTGTGTTGAAAAAAGTGTTGAACAAGCACCACTGGTGTGGACATACACACTTGCTCAGTGTCACAGGTAACTCTTTGGGAGTTGTATTACCTCATAAGTCAGTGTTAATTTAGTTTTGCAGTGTTGTGTTAAATACATAAGAAGGTAAACAATATTTAAGGGCAACCATGTAATATTACATTATCCTGAAGAAATACTGAAAGATAATTTATTTTTCAAATATACACAGCAGAATTTCCGTTAAACACTTTGACTCTAGTTTTGATTCAACTCACATAGTGTTTGATTTATCTCTGGGGTAGTGCTTGTATAGGTCCACACTAGTGGTGTCAATTTAAAAATGTGATTTTTCTAAGTGGATTGTTCTGCTCCTTGTTGACAGAGAGGAAAAAAACCTGTAGACTTCAGAAATCTTTGGAAGACTACAAGAAATGTCCTACAGCCTTGAAACTCACAGAGTGTCCTCCGTCTTAACCATCAAGCTGACCACCCATTTAACTCAAGCTATTGAGGCTGAAGAACTTTGGTCAGAGAGATGACAATAAACTAAAATGGGCTCTGAGATCCTTTCAGCACAACTCTTCAAATATCAGTCTTGTTTTGTGAAGTTTCCAGATGGAATCTACTCCTAAGTAAAAAAAAAAAAAAAAACACATGGCAATGCATGTTTTACAGTAAAGGCATTTGAGCAAGTCTCACATGGAACAAAATTATCTGATTTGCTGAAGCAAATATTGACTTGAGAGTCATGTGACATGTTTGAAGGAAACCATTCACTGCGTATCAACTGGCAAATACCATCCTCAAAGTTAAGCATGGTGGTGGAAGCTTAATGTGGCGGGAACTAGAAAAGATAACATGGTTAAGGGAAATATAAATGCAACATTGTAAAGTGCTCAATTGATGTCAAACCTGTGAGTCACGCAATTTTTCAACAAAACAATAACCTTAAACACAAAGCCAAGATATCAAAAGAATGGGTTTAGGATGAGGCCCAAATCTGAATCTGTAACACATACAGGTGGAAAAAAGCAGAGTGAAGTGAACACTTAACGATCCACCATACAACACTTGAAATCTTCAAAGATAGATTGAATGTGCCGTTACTCGACTTTTCTGACATTTTTGGCATGTTTTAGTATTGTCCCCTTATCAAAAACACGCCTCAAGACATTTTCCGATTGTTCATGCATGTTTGTGTAATTTTTTTGTCTTTTTCTGGGAGCTCAAAATGACTAGATGTTGTCAATGAAGTGGTAATGCAGCTCATCTCAATGAGGAATTCATTGACTCCCCAAAAGTGTAACTGTAGTAGAACTGCGTCGAACAAACAATGAAAAGAAAGTGAGTTTTTGTCTTAAATGGCATGCAAAGTAGCCCAGATTGTTAATAAAATTAATTAACTAATTATTGCTTTTCTAGGGGAACATATAACTTTTATGTTGTTTGCACAAAAGTCTGTAATGGGATGCTGTATAAATGCTAAAATCATTCGTTAAAAAAATTAAATGAAACAAAAAAATTAGCGCTGAAAACGTTATCAATGGAGACCTAAAGAGGCATTTTGTCACCACCTTGCGGCCACAAACAGTAAGCGCGCCTTGCGTCATGATAGAGTGACAGTAGTAAAGAGAGGGAGAGAGAGAGGGGCTGGAGACGCGCGCACGCGCTCACTCTCGCCTCTCCGTTTCTCAAGCCCAGGCTTCTCCGCACTGACAGTCCACATCTTCTGACTAGAACGGCGGAGCCCTTCAGACATGGCGGGGCTTCGTTGAGAGAGACCTAACCCCCGAGAATAAGTGTTCACCGAGCAGTTTGTTTCTGGACAGGCGTCTCCTCCAGCCCTCCTTATGCACCGCTGCGGCGCGGAGGAACGGCTTCAGCGCTGAAAGAGTCGAAGAAAGAGGACGAGAGTGATTTTTACCACCGCGAACGGACAATGGCGGACCGCGATGCGCTGCCACTTCCCTTGGAAGTGCGAGCCAGATTGGCTGAGCTGGAGCTGGAGTTATCAGAAGGTATGATTGACATTTTAAATGACTTCTTTCGCTCGACAGTATGGTTGTTGCGGAGGATACGTTAACGTCCCCCTCCTCTCCTCCTCCCTCCCCAAAACCCACCACCTCAAGCAAACCTACCATACCAATACAACCAGCACCAGATGTTAATTATCCCGCAGCAGTGCTGAGGTAGCGCTCAGAAAGGCGTTCGTTTTCTCCCGCCGCATTTCCTTTGTTAACGTTACATTCTGTCTATTTGACCTTGAGGAAAGCGTTTAGAGTCTTCACATTTGATATGATTTCAGTGTGAATTTAACAATGCTGTTCTGATAGGAACGAGGGTTAAAATTCCACCCTGGAACCTTCATGTAGCCATTGCTAGGGTTGTATTTCAGTTTTTGGGTTGTTTATGACAGTGTATCTTTACTAAACCAGCAGATAGCTAAACAACCGGTAAACCCATCGTCGTTTGTTCCATCTTATTCTTGCACATACACAAGAAGAGACTGCTTTTATTCCCCAGAATGAATTCCATAGTGCTGAAGACATTAGGGATTTTGGAGATGCTATTGTCATATTGACAGCTACAACTTCTATGGTGTTATTTGATTGAGAATACCAGGAAAGCAACTCAATGCATGTTTCATTTTAATGGCCAATGCTGTACACGAGTGATGTATAGTTTTTTTTTACAAGGTTTATAAAATCCCATGGTTCTGCCATCATAACATTACTAGACCTAATGCTCTTTTCATGGCTGCAACAAAGTTGAAGATGATTTTCAGGAGAATCAGATTATTTGGTATATTCTGAGGTCGCCGGTCCATTCCAAGGCCAGAGTTGCTCACAATTCTCCCACTTTAACTTCTGGTGGAATGTTGAGTCTCCAATTCAACTGAAGATTGGACTGAAAAAGAAAAGGGATTCCTGCTCCATTCAGAAAGACCTCAACTAGCCTCAAATTAACAACCTCTCCACAAAAATCCTTTACAAAGAAGACAAGATTTCATGACGGCTGCAAACAAATCACTCATTTGTATTTGCTCTATTTGTAAATATTGAAAGTAATCAGGGTTTCCGGAGGGTCTCTAAAACATAAAACATTTTAAAGTCCATGTAAAGCTCATCTGATGTGTCTTTTGTTGTTTTTTGGGGTTGCCAGAGATTGAGAAAATGCTTCTAAAAAAATAATGTATGGTTTAGGGTTGCCATAAAATGTGCATAAATTCTCAAAAACACAAAAGTGACGTTTAGCGGTGCCATAGTTTGAGAAAAGGTTCATAAACAGTCAAAATCATAAAAGGGATGGTCAAGATTGCCGTAAATTGACTAAAGACTTTAAAATGTGTGTAAAGGTGATTGTAAGGGTTTCCAGAGATTATAAAGATTATTTTGAGAGAAATTCTCAAAAAATTTTTATAAATAAAATAAAATAAAAATGACAGCTAGGGTTGTCAGAGTTTGATAAAATCTTCATAAATTCTTAAAAACATAAAAGTGATGGTTAGTGTTTCAAACAATGTATTTGAAGAATACTGTTTATAATGCAAAAAGTTGTATATGAGTTTTTGATGTTATGATATAGGTCTTTAATTTGATTCTTAAAGGTCTTAAAAAGTGCCTTACGTTTGATCTTATGAAACCTGCAGAAACCCTGAGTAATACCCTGTACCATAAATTCATAAATGTACCAAATTAATTCTATGTTTACTCCTCAGACCATGCAGAGATGTTGTATTAAATGTAAAAAACACAATAATAAGTTTCCTCTTAAAGTTAAAAACTAGAAAAAATATACCAGTTCAAATATAACAGTCACCCTTGTGTCTCTAGGCCTGCAGCTGTGCAGCCTTTAACAAACACATGCGATGCATCTAGTTAAGTCCTCCAAACTTGTTTGTAAGCTAACGATTGGCATATGTTGACACCTCAGCTCTATTATATTGGTTACTAAACACGATTACATTAATTATTGTTTATTTAAGAATTAATAAACAGTGTAGCTGCATATTATAGTGTTATAATGCAATGTAAACCTGTTAGTAAAACTTGAATGATCCAACAAGCTTTATTAATATCTCTCTTAACACTCACTCAGGGCCAAGCCGGGAGATTATTTTACTTGGTTTGTGTTCATGCATAGATTTTGGAGCTGGACAGAAACACAGGCATGATTTATGAATCATTTTCTCTATAGCTGACAAACTTGGCATCTGATATTAACTCAATTGAGTGTGCTCTTTGTTGTGCTCAATTTTTTACTTCTAGTGCCAGTGTTTCTCTAATATTTTTGTGCATGTGTGTTCAGTGTAGACCTAAACCTTTTAAGGCAATAAGTACTTGCACATTTGTTAACCGTGGCTCAAGGTTTCCGTAGAGCAGGCAGCAGGCCTGTGTCTGCCTTTACAAACACACTGGAGGAAAAACAGCATTGTTATGTTGGATTATAGTTTGTAGGTATTATCCAAGTAAAAGGGGCAGATCACGTTTTTAATTTTAAGTTTGTTCTATACACAAGCCTTATATGGGGATCCAACAGACAATGTTATAATTAAATGTGTACATCAATGTTTTTTTTCATAGTTTATGCTGATTGGCTATAGATTTTTTCAGTACCCTGCTTGTTGGTCTGACAATTATTTCAGGCATTTTTGGAAAAAATTATTTGAAGACATTTTCAGTCGAGTGATGCAAAATAAAGCAATGTGCCAGTTGCAAAACATAATTCATAGCAAGACATTAACGACACAATTAATTTTTTAAGCGCACAATTATACATTTTTTTAATTTACTGGCATTTACCTTACAAATACAGTTAAGCTTCGTTCTCAAAAATCGACGAGAGCAACTGGGCGACATGTTTCCATTGTTTTTAACGTGAATCTGGCTTTTGATGTGGACGAGGGTTTAGTGTCCACTCTGTCTCAACAGGACATTTATTCATAGCTTTGAGTTTTAGCATGTGGTCCCTCTTTTTTCAAATTTTATTCCTCTTTTAATATATTAATAGTTTCCTGTCAATTGAAGGCAAAAATAATGATCTGATATAGTAGTTAGCAAGCAGGACTTGTTTGGCACAGCTGTCTATTTGGCAACCCAGATTTTAACCGTAATTTTGTGTTTATTTCCTGGTTTTGATCCCCCCCCCCCTCTTTACCAGCTTTTTTCTGCTCTATGTTTTCTATCCCGTACGTTAAAGGATAAATAACAAAAAAAAAAACAAAAAAAACATGGATAGTTGCAAAACTGTTTTTGTACATTTTATGAAGTCATATCTATATATTTAGTAAATCTTAACTTTTAAAAGTACTGATAGTTAAAATGATCAGTTTAACATTATTATTTTATACATTATGATTTTTGATATTTATTATTTTGTAACAGTCTTGTGCAGGTACAAATACAAAACTACTTTACCTCCATTTTAAAATAAAAATATCACAGCGGTTCACCCCTTTTCTACAACATGTTGATAAATTTACAGGATAAATAGAACCTTGGTTATTGGTTGCCGTAAGTTATTGCTTCACGTATGTCAAATTTGCTGTTAGATTTTTGACAGAATTTTAAAAGATTCTTACTGTCCCTTCAGTTATTTAAACCGTCTGAGGCAATCAGCAATAATGAATAAAATCCAGCTAGCGTAATTTTTTTACTTGCTACCTTCATGGTCATGTGACATGACCTTTATGTGGTTAACAATTGACCTCATGCTCTACTAGTCTAGAAAAAAACTTGTTCCAATAAAAACAAAAAGCAAAAAGCATGCTCTGAATACTGCAATGAATGTATCAGTGTCAATAATGCCTTTTTTTTCAAGGCACAATATAACATATTTTTTACACTTTCAGTCATAAGACTCAATATGCAAGTCTAACATAGAGACTTTGATGTTTAAAAATATTTTTTTAGCTAGTTAACATTATGTACATGACTGAGTTATTCACTAAATAATAACATGTTAGTTTAGAGAGAGATTGTTAAACATATGAATATTGCTTACATTTTCCTGAGGAGCTATCCACAGTACAAGACATTTTTATAGAACATATATTAACAAAACGGAAATGTTGATTGAACAGTGTAAGCAATTTATGAAAAAAAAACAGTTCTTCCATTTTAATCAACTGATGGCAGCTCCTTTTTATCTTTTAAAAGATTACATATTTTAAGTAAACATAAATGATTAACACAACTCAACATAAACACTCAAGAACGTTGTGCTTTTGCATCTAGCAAAGAAAGTTTATTTTATTTAATCACAACATTGGCTCAAAGTGGCATCACGGTGGCGCAGTGGGTAGCACGGTCGTCTCACAGCAAGAAGGTTGCTGGTTCTAGGCTCGGCTGGGGCAGGTGGCATTTCTGTGTGGAGTTTGCATGTTCTCCCCGTGATCGCGTGGGTTTTCTCCGTGTGCTCCGGTTTCCCCACAAGTCCAAAGACATGCGGTATAAGTGAATTGAATAAGAACAATTGCCCATAGTGTTAAAGTGTGAATGTGTGTGTGGATGTTTCCCAGCGATGGGTTGCGGCAGGGAAGGGCATCCGCTGCGTAAAACATATGCCAGTTGGCGGTTCATTCCGCTGTGGCGACCCCGAAAGGGAATAAAGCCGACATGAAGATGGATGGATGGATTGGCTCAAAGTGTCTTTAAAGACTTTATTTTGAAATCATTTGCTGTGGCAAAGTCCCAGTTAACATGCTCAACATTGATGCTTTTGATAGATTGTTATGGTCAAGTGCGTACGTTTAACACCTACTTTACCACCAATTCATAGTCCAATGTTATTCCAGTGAAACTTAATTTAAAGATGATCACAGCCTTCTGCGTCTGCGAGTGGACACAAGTATTTTTAGCCGCCCTTCAAGCTTCGTTAGCCTTAATCAGCTCGTTTTGCAGCGAAACGTTTTGCCACAGTTCATGATTGCAGTGGAGGGAGTTTTCTGGCTGGCTTCGTTCTCCAGCCCCAGATTCATCTGCACCTCAGTTTCTGTTTGTTGTGTTTTTTGGCAATAAGATACTCCCTTGGCATTCTAGCTTAGCTCTGCTGTTGTTTAGAGATATTTTGAGGTGAATATCTCACTTCTCTGGCACGCTATGAGAGGTTTGTAAATGATCAAACATCCGCTCATCAGTTTTCAAAGAAAGCGTTGTATTTGTTTACTGACCTCCGATGTCCTTTGGGGCAATGCTTTTTAAAAACTGTTTATTAATCTTTGTTTAGAATATGTATAAAGAAGAGGCACATAGAAGGGGAGTGCTGGAGTTGTTGGCCTTTGACTGTTATTGTTTGGAAGTAGAGGAACGAACACAAGCTTTCATCTTCGAAACAGTATAGGTGTCTGAGAGAGTTGAATGGTTGTTGTTTGTGATAGACTTATTTTGATGCATTTTTCTTTATTTGAAGTGTGCCTCTCAGCGGTTGTCCGTCTGTGCTGCATGATAAACACTAAATGGATGTTGATTCGTCAAACTCTGAATTGGTCTAATTCATGGCAAATAAACGATGAATGGATCTCATTTCACCCTTAGGGTAGCTGTGTTTGTAAGGGAAAAGGTTACGTTGTTAAACAGGGGTCATGCTGGCTGTGTCCGAAAAGATCCTCTGTTTGACCCCGTTTTGCAGAATGGTCTGTTTACAATGTCTGAGCACTATCTCTATTTGAACAATTGTTTTTAGACTGTATTCTGGATATCACACTGATAGAAAAGCTGAGAATTATCAATGAAGAAATATTTTTTGTAACTTGAAAAGTAGTTTAGTTGTTTTAGAAGAATAGGTGAACTCTTAAACGGGAGCTGAATTGTTTTAGTTTGATACTTTAAATGTCTTTTAGAGGTGCAATTGATGCTATTATTACATCTTTAAACTAGTTTAAAATGGAATAAAAACAAATTTCAAGTGTGTGCCTGAAATGTTAGCTGGGATGCAAGAGGCAGGGATTTTTTTTTGTAACTGAAAATTTGAGTTTTTTATTGTGAAATCTGAGATGTCTTGAAAACACTAAAGCTTTCGTGAATGCCAGTTATGGGAAATAAAGTGGCGTATTTAAAAAAAAAAACGAATTCTAGTGAAGGAACTTGTGTGGATAGGTTCAATTGTGAGCTGTCTTTTAAGATTTGTGATGGTTTGGTTGAGTCTCGTGATGGAATATCAACACAGACTGTTTGCAGAGGCTCCAAATGGCAGCCATTGATCAGGACAAGCAGCTGTTAGGGTGGATCTGAGCTGTTTTTGAAGACTTGTGATGGGTTGGGGGAATTTAATGATGGCATTCCTACGCTTCTCCTGGAGATTTCATGCACAGCAGGGATATTTTGGATTTTGTTTTTAAACAAGTTAGCAGCGTAAACAAGTTAGGTAAGTGATTTAACTTTATATAAAGTTAGCTTAGTGTTCTAGTCTTTGAGTTTAACTGTATTCAGTCACTGAAAATGCAGTTATTGAGCATTCTCTATGTTAGGGAGTCCAGAGATTAACTCATGTGTTCACATCATAGCTCGAATGCATGGCAGGGTTGCTAATGTTAGCTTGTAGAAAAACTTAAGGGTTTAAGGGAATGGTGTTACTAGCTCAGCGGGGGGTCTTAAAACCCTGTCATTAAACCCTTTATAAGAGCTTGTAACTCTTTTTCTCTGACTTTGAGAAAATTAAACCTACTCAAAAACCAAAGTAGTTTGAGCTCTGAAATTGTCAGTGTTGTTTTTTTTTTGTCGCTCCAGCTCTTTAATTAAAAAGTTGTAATAAGGTGCAGTAAGAGATTTAACACAAGTAATGATTAAGTGCCCATGGCATGTAAAGAAATAAAAAATCTGCATATAAAATCATGTTTTATATATATTTCCACAATATAATTAATCACTGGTGATTGGCTAAAAGTCACTGGAGTACATTGGAAATGTGAACATGTTTAAAATATAAATAAATGAAATACATTTTAGTATAACTGTCACAGCAACATCCCTACTTTTGTTAAGTTTGATGTTTGTTTGCTTTTGGTGCTGATTGTACACATCACATCGATTCCTTAAATGTAATCTTATTCATAAATAAACCTTTTGTTTTACTTTACATATTACATTTATGCATTTGGCAGACGCTTTTGTCCAAAGCGACTTACAGTATGGGAAAGCACCAATGCCACTAGTGGAGATGCTGGGGATTGATTATCCTGAATTCAGTTTTTAGCTTTAACTTGGCTGTGATTTGTGTTTATGTCCTATGTTTTAAGTCTTAGATCAACCCGTAAACTTGATATTGTTCTTTGTCATGTCAAGGGGCTTGTTGGTCAGCGAGAGTAGAGAGGAAGCGACGGAATGTTGTGTGTGGGGTTTTGAGGGCTCTGATGAGAGCTGACAGAGGCTGCACTGGTGTCTCGTGGCTCTGCGTGCAGTCTTCTTCAGGTTGTGTCACTGACAGTCACCTGTGCCTGGACATGAGGAGATCATGACATTTGTTAAATGCCATAAATAATTCCTCAGCTGTGCCAAGCCCTTGTCTTCTCATTGCTTTACATGGGTTTGTTGAACGTTGTAGTTCATGTTTTGTAGCTTGATTGTTCATCCTGTTAAAGATTGAAATGTGCTCTTAAAGGAGACGTCAGATGACCGTTTCTCATAAGTAGGATTCTTATTGTATTCTTTAGTTTTTTGTAAAACACCACCCTTTTTAACATTACAAGGTTAAAAGGACTAGCAATCTGGCTAATTACATGCTTCTGAGCCTCCTGTCATGTAGACGTCATCCTCAGAAAGCTGAGCAAATTTACATGTTAAAAATGTCAAATATTATGATTGTCCTCACACCCAACAACATTGCTTAGTAGACTTTATAACTGGTATAACATGACATGGGAAAATAAGCATACTAGACCAAAGTATCACCATAGAGTGCTCCTGAATATAAGCCCACCAACTTAATCAAAGAAAAGAACAAAAATATTTATGTATATTTATATATACATTTAGTCTAGACCTGGATCCACCTTCCGGATCAGGATGTTTCCACTGTCTGCATGATGTGCACTGTTGCATCTGAGCAAACTCCTTATTGGTTAATGCAGAGATCAGATGTGTCTTCTAGCAAAATTCATAATTATGGTGCATCCTCATATAAGCCGCAGGGCTAGTAGTTTGGATTACGGCTTATTCTTACAGGGAAGATCCTATGCTTTTTTGTCCCCTGCCAAGAATCATCTGTGACACAAGGGTTGTAATGTGGGCAAAACTTATTTTTACAGGGTACTAAAGGTTTTTGGTGATTAACCAAGACAATCTCAGGAAGTATGATCATAAACAGGGTGGTTGGGAACACACTAATACGCCACATTTCTGTTCAAACACCTGGAAAAGTGACATTTAAAAAGTTACTTTTAAATGTTGTTTATTGTAGAGGAATGTAATATCAGCTGCTATGAGTCACAGTATTTAGCTCTGCTAAATAATTTAAATAAAAATTATATATTATTTAGTATAGATTATATAGTACTTTATACAGAAATATAAAGTATAAATATTTTCCTGTTTTTTGCCATCACAACAATATTTTCCCATTTTTCATGTGTTACACTTCCTCGAATCAGAAGAGGTTAATGAAAACACACTTGCTGTTTTTGCTGTTTACCTTTTGAAGATGAAGGTTTAAGAACATTAACACTCATCACACAAATTGATTTAAATATTTTAGAGGCTTATTCAGGAAGTTTCATTCACCAGTGGGAAAAGACAGTGACATTCTGTTTTCCCTTCCCCCCAGTTCTCATTATCGTAACTGTCTTGCACTACATGCAGTATGATTTGCATGGTAACATTATGTGTAAGACTGTTCATACACGGAGGAATTTATATGGAAATTGTTTTCAAATTTAAAAAGTAAAAGTTTTTAAACAAAAAACTATTTTTGTTACCTTGTAAGTCTTTAAGTTTAATTTTTTTATTGAAGAACTAAAATTTATTTTTGTGATGTATAGCTGTTAAAATAGTTTGAAAATAATAAAATAGACACTTGCACTTATTTTTGATATATAGAGGAATTCTTTTTTTACACTTTCTTCTGATACACTGGGAAAAGGAATGTGCATTACATTGATAAGTATTCACATTGAAGCATTGTTTTTTACCAAAACTGTCACACACACAAAAAAAATCCATATAAAATAAAACAAACTAGCCTGATTTCTCTTTGCAGTTCTTCATGAAGTGTGATAATAAAGAAGATCTGTTACGTTAAATCTTTTTAAAATCTGCTGTCAGCTTTGTGGGATTATGTCATACTGCTGACCTCTAAACTGCTTATCTCCTGCTTTTATCCAATCACTGTTGTCCGTCGACCTCCTAACCCGCCTACTCAAAGCAGATGTTAAGATCTAAAAGTGAGGATTGCTCAAACAAAGTTGTTTATCACAACCACATTGTATTTCACAAGCATTACAATTGTATACAGGGATGTTTTCATGCTCTAAGCTGATGAAGTCATTGAATTTGTTGAAGTTATTTGGAGGTTATGCAAGTTTCTTGCTGCTATCTTGTGCACATCCAGTTATCCCACATGTAATGGAAGTACTTTTCATAATTGTGACTCGGATGAGTGTGATAGGATGTCTATGATATAATCGTGCAGTATCAGTTCAGTGTAGCATAACTGGAGCCTTCATTTGCTATTGAGACAAGCACAAACTTCTACACCTTGGCTTGTTATTATTTATAGACATGAATACACTTAATAAAAGTTCAATTTTGCACCAGTTAATAGTGTGCAGGCCAGTTATTGGTTTGCTTTAGGAAAGGCTATAAACAATTTCACACCTTGATGACTCTGCATGCAGCCTCAGTGAAGTTAAATCCCTTCTGCTGTTTTAAAGGATTTGAGGGAAAGGTAATTGAATATACAGTTTTCCATATATCTATGCTATCATCCTGAAGTAACCCAAATCGCAAAGAGGGCACAGCTGCTTCTAAAGAGCGCATGTATGGCCTACTTAACACATCCGGCTCACGTTGACCTTTAACCCTGTTGCTAAGTGAAAGGTGTAAGCTCATTTCCTCCAAACCATTCCATATTACAGAAAAATGTGCTGAGGTAATGGTGAGGAGACACCTGGTGGTTCACAATGTTGTAAATAATGTGTTTCTAAAATAAATCTCAATTGGAGCATTAAGTACGTGTTAGTCTTTCTACTGTACTCAGTTGATGTGTTCAGATCATAAATATTTTTTTGGAGATGCTAGATGATGGGAAATATAATCTATAATTTATATAATTATTAGATTAGATTATTTAAAATAATTTAAATAATTATTATTTTTTAAACAGTCATTACTTTTCTTTGGGAACCTGCCTCCTTAGAAATAATTTATATTTAATTTTTGAAGGCTGTTTTCTGTTTACTTAAAGTATATCAGATCAAAATCTGATGCAATTTTTCAACCATTCGGAACAAATTTGCAACACCAAAAGAAATCTATAAGTTGAAGAAATGGTTTGATCTGTTTTATGGAATTTGAGGTGTGTTTAAAGGAAGTTGTCAATTTTGAATATAACAAACATTATCTGTATTGTCTGTAACTTATTCAGCATACTTATAAAAATCGAGATGCTTCTGTTTAAGAATAACCAATGTCATGAACTGTAGTTGTGACAATGACAATTTCGAATAAAAAAGCTGATTAGCAAATCAAGTGATTAAAGAAAAAAACATTTGCTTTATTAAAATCACCAGGTAACATTTCTGGAAAACTTGCTACAATAGTTTCTTTGTTTATTTGTCATTGACAACCAAATTGTGTATTAAAATATTTTTGTGATGATTCCTATGCCTTGCAGCTTAAAATATAATGATTTGTGTTTGGCAGCGTTGGGCGTGGCAGTTTGCTTGTGACTGTTACTTGCAGTGATTAGGATGGATGGATTTAACTTGAAAGAGTTTGCAGACAATCCTAGCATTGATAAACTTTTTGAGTGTAAAAAGGATGAGTTATTGTTGATTGCTTCTCACTTTAAGCTGAATGTGAATCGGCAAAGTCGTAAAGCAGACTTAAGGGCAGCTATTGTGCAGGAACTGGTTGTCTTCGAGATTCTTCCACAGCCGAGTGCTGAGGCGAAAGACAATCCGGATGATGATGTTGCAGGTACTCCACTCTCACGAAGAGAGGGTGTAGGGAGTAAAAATGGCAATGGGTTCATCAACTTTGAGACGAAAGCTGACACTGATGAGGAAGGGGCACAAAGTCCTGCGTCTTCACACAGGTCTCCTGTCCGTGAGGATTTACGTCTAAAGCTACGGGTCGCTCGCTTGCAGATTGAGGCTCAGCAAAAAGCTGATGCCCGCGAAGCTGAGTTGAAGCTACGGCTGCAGATCCGAAAGCTTGAGTTAGACATGGAGAAGGAGATAAGATTGAAGCAGCTTGAATTGGAAGCAGCTAAGAGCGCTGTCTCATCTGTCTCGAACTCAGTTCTGCCTGTTACTCAGAGTACTGTCTCTCCACCGACATCAGGTACTCTGCAAAATTTTGATGTTAGCAAATACATTGTGTTGGTTCCTCAATTTAGAGAAGCGGAGATAGATTCCTATTTCAATGCTTTTGAACGTATTGCTACTGCTTTTGCCTGGCCTAGAGATGTGTGGTGCGCAAGAAATATGTGCATCCTTAACTTTAGAAGATAGTCTGAAATATGAATGTTTAAAAAGTGCTATTCTTCGTGCTTATGAACTTGTTCCAGAAGCATACCGACAGAAGTTTCGTAATCATAAGAAAAGCCCAGATCAAACTTTTGTTGAAAGCGCAAGGGAAAAAGGACTTCTGGTTGATAAATGGTTTAGCACCAGCAAGGTACATGATTTTGACTCCCTGAGAGAGTTAATGTTGCTGGAGGAGTTTAAAAGAGGATTACCAGAGAAATTGGTAATTCATTTGAATGAACAGAAAGTGTCGTCGCTGAGTCATGCTGCTGTTCTTGCAGATGAATTTGTTTTGACTCACAAGAATGTTTTTACTCCATCCCACCTGACTAGTTCACATACCATAGGTCCAAATCCAGTTTCTAGACCCAAAGCTTCTTCACCACGTTTACGTGAAGACAGAGAATGCTTTTACTGTCACAAACGAGGTCATTTAATTTCGGATTGTTTGGCTTTGAAAAACAAACCAAAGAGTGTTGGGTTTGTGAAAACTCTGAACAAAACTTTAAAGGAAAATGAAGTTGATGTGAGTTATCATCCATTCACCTTGAAGGGGTTAATTTCAATGACTGGAAAGCCTGAGGAGCAGGTTGAGATTAACATTTTGCGTGACACTGGGTCACAACAGTCATTTTTGCGGAGTGACAAAATAACATTGCCAGAAGAATCCTACTGTGGATCTAGTGTACTTATTCAAGGTATTGATATGACTATTAGTAAAGCTCCTTTGTATATGGTACATTTAGAGAGTGAATTCTGTTCAGGATTGGTTAAGGTAGCTGTACGTTCAGTTCTACCTGTCAAGGGAATTGATTTTATATTGGGCAATGATCTGGCAGGAGGAAAAGTGATGCCTTTGTTGGAAGTTGTGGAGGACCCACAAGTGTCTGAGGATGTCACTAAAAACTCTTTTCCCAATGTATTCACTTCCTGTGCTGTTACTCGTGCCCAATCTCGTAGATCTCAAAATGAGGTTGATTTGTCTGACTCTCTTTTCTCACCTTTATTAGCTGAGCCGTCTGCTAAAACAAATATCTTGAGTTATGTGGAGAAGTTCCGAACTCGTCTCCATGCTGCCAACCAGTTAGCAAAACAGGCGCTAACAAATTCACAGAAAGTCATGAAGAGGCAATAAGACAAGAAGGCAGTAGCACGTTCTTTTCAGAAAGGAGATCAGGTTCTTGTGTTTCTACCGGTTGTCGGCTCTGCTCTTTCTGCTCGTTTCTCCGGTCCGTACACCGTGAAAAGAAAAATAAGTGAAACGAACTATGCTATTCACACACCTGATCGTCAGCGTAAAACAAGAGTATGTCACCTCAACATGCTCAAAGCTTACCACCCAAAAACAACCAGTGTCATTTCTGATGAATGTCCTACAGGTGTTGTTCCGGTTGTTACTGCTGTTGTGGAATTAGCTAATGTTGAAACTACTACTTTGCAACCAAGTGATGAAGATGGTTTAACCTTGAAAAATATTCCTGAGTCAGGTGTGAGACTAACAAATTCTGAGATCATGAAGGATCTCTCTACCCATTTAAGTCATCTTTCTTGTGCCCAAACGGCGGATGTTTCTAAGTTGATCACTGAATTTTCTTGTTTGTTTGGAGATGTACCTTCTCAGACTAACGTTTTACAGCATGACATCGAAGTGACCACTGATCGACCCATCAAGCAGCATCCTTACCGTGTGAACACAGTGAAGCGGTCAGCTATGAGGAATGAGGTACAATATTTATTAGATAATGGTCTTGCCAAGACAAGTTACAGCCCATGGAGTTCACCATGTCTTTTAGTTCCCAAGTCTGATGGAACCTTCAGGTTCTGTACAGATTATCGAAAGGTCAATGCGATAACAGTGCCAGATTGCTATCCACTTCCAAGAATGGAAGACTGTGTTGACAGAGTTGGTTCCGCTCGTTATGTCACAAAGCTTGACATGCTCAAGGGATATTGGCAAGTGCCTTTGACTCCTCGTGCATCTGAAATCTCCGCTTTTGTGACACCAGACTCGTTTTGCCAGTACACTTCGATGGCATTTGGATTACGCAATGCACCAGCCACATTTCAGCGTCTTGTAAATCTTGTGTTAGTTGATGTGTCCAATTGTAGTGCCTATCTTGATGATATTGTTGTCTATACAAAGACGTGGGCAGAACATGTAGCAACTCTAAGAAATGTGTTTGAACGTTTTGCTAAAGCAACTCTCACTTTCAATCTCGCTAAGTGTGAGTTTGGTCAAGCCACCGTAACTTACTTAGGAAAGCAAGTTGGTCATGGTTCTGTGCGACCACTGGATGCTAAAATCACTGCAATCTCTCAGTTTCCTGTGCCAACCACTCGCCGAGAGCTGAGGAGATTTTTAGGAATGGCAGGTTACTACAGGGGGTTTTGTAAGAATTTTTCCACTGTTGTTCATCCGTTGACTTCTCTCCTTAGCCCATCGAATGATTTTTGTTGGAGTGAAGCTTGCCAACATGCTTTCGAAAATGTCAAGATGCTGTTGAGTAGTGCCCCAGTTTTGGTTGCTCCCAACTTTAGCTCACCGTTTAAATTAGAGGTAGATGCTAGTGATGTTGGAACGGGAGCTGTGCTCTTACAAGAAGATGCAGAAGGTGTGGATCATCCAATAAGCTATTTTTCCAGAAAGCTCAATAAACATCAGTTGAATTATTCCACCATAGAGAAGGAGACTTTAGCTTTATTGTTTGCATTACAGCACTTTGAAGTCTATGTTGGTTCCAGCAGCTTGCCTATTGTGGTCTTCACTGATCACAATCAGTTGGTTTTCTTGTCACGCATGTACAATCAAAACCAACGACTTATGAGATGGTCTCTAATGGTTCAAAATTATAATTTGGATATTCACTATAAAAAGGGTGTTGAGAATGTGTTGGCTGATGCATTATCACGAATATAATTGTCAGAGGTAAAATTTTAAGGGGGGGAGTGTTACATATAATGTCTTGTTTTCTAGAGTTGTTTGTTCTGTGCCCGTTCTTGTCCTATCTGTTTCCCAATCCAGGTTCCACCCATTACCTCTCACCACCGCTCCAGTCACTCTGCAATACGTCATGAGGGATATCAATCACCATTAAATTGATGACGTCACCACATCACCACCCAATCCGGTTGCTCCAAAACGACCTAATTTGGATAAAGGTCTCGACACACCACCATTGATCAGCTCTGATCAAGATCCTAGGCTGTTGTGCGTTTTGTTGTTGAGTTGTGTGCATTTGTATAAGTTGAGTTGTTGTCACGCTGCCAGTTGTTTTGACTACTCTGGTTCTCCAGAAACATTGGCTCGGTCTATTTTTCTAAACCTCTGAAGGGAGAGAAAGATAGATATCACGTGATATACATTCTGGGACATTACACGTAGGTAAACCTTTTTACACTCAAAAAGTTTATCAATGCTAGGATTGTCTGCAAACTCTTTCAAGTTAAATCCATCCATCCTAATCACTGCAAGTAACAGTCACAAGCAAACTGCCACGCCCAACGCTGCCAAAAACAATTCAACTTTCGGACTCAACCACTCAGAAAACAGTTTGGAAATCTTTGCAAAAATTCAGAATCTTAACTCGTTTTGGATTTTTGGATTGTAAAATGAAAAAGGCGGACGAGCCCCCAAAAATGTTACGTTTCTTTTAAGATGGGAAATGACTCTGGCCGTAACATTTATTTTGCAAAGAAAATTAAACAGTTTAACGGAGTGGAGAAACCAAAAGAGACAACAGCACAACAAATGACTAAACAGAGTGATTGATTTATTTACAACTATTTACAAACAACAAGACTAGTGTACAGACAAACATGAACAGATCAAACAAAAACCCAACCAACCTGAAGAGAGAGTCCCTCCCCTTGATGGCGCCGGTTCCCTGCAATATCCCCAGGAAAATAATATCTCTAAACTAGCACAAAGTATAAACAAAATATCAGGCAAGTACTGTTTAACTTCTAATCTACTCTAATCTTAGTTACAAGTGAGCTCATCACCTATCTAGTGTACTAACAAAAGGTTTACCTACGTGTAATGTCCCAGAATGTATATCACGTGATATCTATCTTTCTCTCCCTTCAGAGGTTTAGAAAAATAGACCGAGCCAATGTTTCTGGAGAACCAGAGTAGTCAAAACAACTGGCAGCGTGACAACAACTCAACTTATACAAATGCACACAACTCAACAACAAAACGCACAACAGCCTAGGATCTTGATCAGAGCTGATCAATGGTGGTGTGTCGAGACCTTTATCCAAATTAGGTCGTTTTGGAGCAACCGGATTGGGTGGTGATGTGGTGACGTCATCAATTTAATGGTGATTGACATCCCTCACGACGTATTGCAGAGTGACTGGAGCGGTGGTGAGAGGTAATGGGTGGAACCTGGATTGGGAAACAGATAGGACAAGAACGGGCACAGAACAAACAACTCTAGAAAACAAGACATTATATGTAACAATAATATATAAACTTTCTTTTTTAGAAAAGCTCTCAAAAAGTCGGAGCGCATTGTAAGAGAGTTCCATGATTTTTTGCATTTTACCCATTGAGCACAAGTTGTTAATGGAGTGTATGCCGAATGTGACGTTACTGAACTGCTAGTTGTTTACTTCCTGTTGCTGCTATTCACACTATTGGTTATTTTTGTACTGATGGTTTGTGAAGTTTGTGTCATTTTCAGTTTTACTTTCAATGTTTAAAAAAACAACAAAACAAACAAACATATGAAGTACATCTTTAATTTCTGGACTTAGTTGTTTTTGAGGGTTTTTGAACTTAAACAACACCATCTTTCAGTGAAATGACTGCAGCTGGAAGAAAGAGATAGACTCCTATACATTATATATATACACTATAGTAATATTATATACACTATAGTAATAGTTATGAACAAAAATACTTCATTTAAATATTATTTAGTTAAACAAGTTTTTTTATGTCATGTGTTTGTTGGTAGGTAACTACTGCTCTTCTTGAATAATAGGATCTCAAAGTAGAGTAGAATTATATTTTAACAGTATTTCTCAAACAACGCTCAAAGCAAGCTTGGATGCAGACAACTCATTTAAGGAAAATAATTGCATACTGCTTACATGAACTCTCGTTATGAGTATTAAATTGGTACTCCAGTATTTAAGTGTTATATTAGTATGCAAAATAACTATTAATCACCACAAATTAAAACATCTGAACATGTGTGCTTTTTTTTGCTTTCGTAGCTGTATAGTACAAATTGAATATGGGCTATTGTATATCTTAAAATTCTACACACTTTGAGTTCTGTTTGCTCTCAATTACAGAGAAGCTTCTTGACATCTCTCCACTTACGTGGCAGGAAGCGTGGCCACCGTCTCATATTCTCTTGTTGGATTGTTAAATTGCTAGCATGCTTTGAAAATGGCACAGTCATATGATTCTTTGGCATCAAAGTAGACATGCAGACATCGGTTGCACAGCTGGACCACAGCATTCGCAGCAGTTTTACTGTCCTTCTCCTTTATGTGTGTCTATCTGAAGCTGCTATAGGAATGCAGTCATGTGGTCCCAATCAAGTCCTCTGTTTACATCACACTGCTGCTCAGGAACAATGTGCTTGTGTTTCCAGGCCTTAAGAGACCCGCTGCTTTTCTCTTATCTGCAAGCAGCGCTTTGATCAGTATCATCTCCCGTTTTAAACATTTCGATCACTGTGAACATTAGGGAAATCTAGAATAACAAGGCCATGGGTAAAGTGAGAAGCAGACGATGAGGGAAAATAAGAAAGTAGGAAAAGAGGTTTATGTATTCAGTTTGAAAGGGTAATAAACTCCTTCTTCAGAATTAAACTTCAAGAACTAGTTTTTTTTGTCTGAAAATGCTAAGGCTTGCAAAATTAGTTGGGTAGCTTTCGACCTAAAAAAATCGATATTACTTTCACCCTCATCATCTCAGTCTCACATGATAGCTGGTATGTTCTCTCATTATGCTAACAAATAAATATCAGGGTGGGATTATCAAACAGCTTTGAAATGAGATTTAGTGGCATAACTGCGAGGTGATTCACAGGTTCACCTGTGAGCCACACCAGCTTCGAATCTGCATGTCAGAGCTTAAAAAGAGAAGGCCTTTTGAGAGCAGTCGCGCATTATGGCAGGGGTCTCAAAGTCAAATCCTGGAGGGCCGCTGCTCCTGCAGGTTTTTTCAGTATGAAACAATTGTGTTGTGTTAAAATCTGTGTTCTGATAACATCTTCCATGATTAGAATTGGGCGGAAAGAATCTTCCTCCACAGCTTATATTTTGTTTGAATGCCTTGAGTGATCTCTTTGAACGTAAACAGAATGTCATGAGTGGTTAATTTATTGAGAATAGAGAAAGGAAAATAAAAAATTGAGACTCGTGAGCAGAGCAGATCGCCTGCTGCTCTGCACCCCAAGTCTCTCCACGCAGAATTCTTGTTTAATTATTCAGCTCTGCCAGCCCAGGGCCCTGCCTCTATGAATCCGTGGGCACATTATGGCCTGTGGATGACAATGCGCTCTATTCATAGGCCATCTCTGAGCAGGCCTTTTTTAGAGCTCAGGAGCTCGTGAAGGCTGTGGTATGAGAATGCACTAGGCTTTGTCTCATGGGACTGTGGGGATGTGTATCGCTGCTCTCCTTTTGGCTGCGTGTTGTTTGAATCATGGTATTTTTGTTCCTTTTTGTGTGACTCTGACCTAAATTCACGTTTAAGAACACCTTTGAGCTTTCACTAATTTAGTGTGTGTATGTGAACACAGGTAGAAACCGCTCACCATTCTTTCCAAGGCATTGTCACGGAGGCCGATTTTGAGGAGCAGATCTCCTGCTGTGAGGTCTGGCGTATGATGAATAATGTATGATGTTGGGTGACTAAGAAGTTGCCACCTGGACAAATCTTGATACTTTCTTTCAATAGTTTGTGTTAGTCATCGATGCAGTTTATACTGTGCTGCATATTTTTTGCTCTGAAAGCAATTAACCTGATCGCTTCAATGTGCTGTAAGATGCAGGCGCTTTCATCTGCAGTGTAATGCACTCCAGGCATCTTATGAGCGAAACGTGCTCAGAGATAAGACGGCAAGGTTGATGCTAGTCTCTCTGATATCCTGGACCCCCTTACTGGTGGAACTCATCCTGGCGTTATCGCAAGGAAAGAATTTCAATGGGAATCCAAGGTATTTAGTTCCTTGTGTTGCTAGAGGTTACAAAACAAAACATTTTCAGGTGGAACAGATATGTGGATTATTAGTGTGTGATTGCAGCCGCTTTTTAAATATTAAAATTAATTCTGTTTTTTTGATAATACCCTTAAAAGTTGGCCATTCTAGTATTTCTATGATTTTGGATGTCACAGCCGGCTCTGAAGGAGATGGAGACCAGACACAAAAATCACATTTAAAGTATTTATATAACTTATGAATGGAAAAATCAGGCCTAATTATAATAAATTTATCAGGATTTACATGCAGGGCCATGCTGGTGGAACCGCGTGGTTGTTATGTGACTAGCTTTCACCCAGGGACACATAGGAGAAGGTTTGGGAGAAAAAACACACATCAGTTCAGCCGGGCTCTTCATTTAGTGGTCCAAATGATAATTAAGTGTATGAGTCATGCCCCTCCAGCCGACATCTTATGTTTTGTTTGACCTGAAAAGCAGAAAAGAAGAGCATCTGTGTGTCCACTCTCTCTGAGACAAACGCAAAACCTCCAGTGTTGATTTGCTACCAAAAATGTGCTCAGATTGTGCATTAAACAGGTGAGACATAGTGGAGGGGTTTCTGTTCTGTTTTCATCTTTTTCAAATAAGTCTCCCTCAGTGTTTGTGTTTTCTACTTCTTTCAGCACTCTTCAACTATAAATACAGCAGTTCTTCAGCAGAGCAACATTAGCTTAGAACAACGCTCTTGCTTTTGCTTAAGTTGCCTCTGGTTATGAGAGTGTCTCTCGTGCAATCTATAGTTTGCTCATTCGTTAGTCAGTCTGTCTATAAACAAATAAAAATACAAAACATCAATAACATTCACAAAGAAACTTTGCATGAAAAGATGCAGTTGTTTAGCCAACAACTCTGCTTTTCAAAGCAAGGATAAATAACCCTCTATGCAAATAGAGCTCTGAATACACTGAATGATCTTTTATACCTTCAGTTTTATTATGGGTTATGTCAAACAGCAAAACTTAACATAGTTCATGTTGAAGTAATGTGTCTATGTCTTTCTGGATAAGACAGCACTGAGATGTTTTTAAAAAGCCCCCATGCAGCGTTGCCATTTGCATCAAGTGTCTTTGGGTGAAAAGGTCTTAGATCTATAGTGGACTTTTCATTTAAAATACTGAATTGCTTCCACTTCACCTAATGCAATCTTTAAAAGGTCATCCGTTCTGTTTTGTTTCCTATAATATGCTTTGCACGCTTCTTAACCTATTCCAGCATCTTACATATGCTAATGGAAGCCAATGTATTGGAACGTCAATGTAGTGTTGAGGAATTGTCGTTCCAATGGCAGCACATTTAAATGTGGATTTTGGCTGGACATGATTGATGTTAGCTTTTCAGTCAAAGTAGACTTTTTTGGAAAGGGCCTGTCCTTGCATCTTATCGCTTTCTCCAGTGTGTCAGACACTTCAAACCACTTTCTCCAGTTAACTCGATTTCCAAGAATCCAGCTGCTTACCACTCAATCCACAACTCGGCTTTAGAATCGCTCTATGTGTCCATACGACAGGAATCATAGCAGAAAGGATTGGCGTTTGAGACTCTTGAAGCAAGAGTTATTTTCACTTGGGCCTCTCGAAATAAATCGATAGCAGGCTTGAAACAAAAGACAAGTTCTCTTTGAAAGGACTTGGGGATACAGTGTGGTCTTTTTTTGTCAAAGTAATCCCCTTTTTCAAACCAGCAGAGAATACGAAATCTCAAAAGAGAGACTAAGCTACTTTAATCCTTTGTCATGCCCAATAGCCACTGATCTTCTTCTGTGGGACTTGTATAAAAGCTGTGAAAGAATGCAGAGAAACTGACTTGGGGATCCTAAGAGTTGATCTGTTTTGCGAGACAAGGATCACTTTGGCATGATGGGAAGACAACATGACCTTGGGTGGAGTTGACGTTTTATTCTATAGTTTCAGTCAAATCGTCATCGGTTGCCTCTTCACAGAGAAAAGTGTGACTCTTTCTGATGGACGGCTGTACAACAATGCAATCATTATTTTTCATGACGGACTCTTATACCTAGACTTGAAGCATTACATCTGTTAGTTACAAAAAATATGATTTTGAGATTACATTGTTGTGCTTTTTTTTTCATTTGTACTTGTATATTTTAACATTGCGTAATTGTATCTGATTAGAAAGTTTCTCAAAATAATTGGCAAATTGACTTGTAATGTTAATAGAATCTTTTACCCAGTCATCTTTTTTTCTTGCCTTAATCCATTTGGCTTTTTTCAATCAAAACAACTAATTTATTTTATCACCACCTTGTAAAAATCAGTAAATATTATCATAATGTAAGTTGTTTCTCTTCTTCATGTTTTACCTTGTTTTGCTAGAAAATTCACAACTCAGCATGATGATAAAAATGTAACAAATGTTTAATGCAACAGAAGACATGATATTAGCCACCTATCTACATTTTTGTATGCACTTCAAATTTGATTCTTAGAGTGCTCTTCACTTTTAAATATCAATTTGAAGGAGTTTACTTGAAAGTGACTGTGGTAACTAAATACTAGTGACACAAAAACACAAATGCACAGATAGACACTCAAACAACGCTTGTCTTGTGAACATGAACCTGTTGTTCTTGTGAAAGATGTTAAAGGGCTTTTCTCTGGTGCACACAATGCAGGAAGGTGGGATAAGGTTTCTACCCGATTCTACTCCTCTCTCCCTCTATTTTCTCCATTGCTCTCTCTGTTTTTCTCCCTCTCAGCGTGGTCAGGCGTGGCACCTTGTTCGCTGGGTGTTATATTACTTCTCTGCAGGCTCACTCTGTGTGTGTGTATGTATGTGTGTATGAGTGCGCTTGTGTGATTGTATGTCCACTGAGAGGAACACAGCTTGAATTGTACTCCCTCAATGGCCTCTCCAAGCAGCTCAAATACTCAGAAATTAAACAGTGCTTGAAAAGGTTTTTTAAGTTTACTTTGTCACAATTCAACACAATATATCTTGAATGCAATCTTCCTTAGTTTTCCATGCTGTATTATGTGTATTTTTAGTTTGGTATACTTTAGAAAGTATGAACACTGTGAAGCTTGTTGTAATTGCATACATTGATTTTGTACGCGTATATAGAATCTTCATAGCACTGTGTTACTGATTTTATTTCTTTTAAAATTTATGCAAGAAAACCTGACATTTCAGCAAGTGTGTTTAAATAGGTCAGTTTGTTAGTGTGGATTGCTTGTCAGTAACGTTGTGCACTTTCTGGGTAACATTTTCTTTGTAAAAAAAGCAACATTCTTGAAGACAAAGTTAAGTTCAATAAAAGTAAAGGTGCCATATTATCTCTTTTTCAAAGCATTTATTTAGAATAAATAAATGACCCCTCTATACTGTCACTGCATCCTTAATAATAATGTATTTGATACACCTCATGTTTTTGGGTTCCTCAAAATGCACCATTTACCTCCTGCTCCTTCCACTGCTATGCTTCTGCCACGCCCCTGCTGAATGAACTTCATGTTACTGAATTTGGCAAGGAGTATATTATATAAGTGACAGACAATGGCTCTGTATGATGTAATAGTTCCTTATATATAAAACCCAGAGCCTGACTTGGAATTTGAATCCACTGTAGAACCACAATGCTCCTTCAGAAGGTTTTAATATGGTAAATAAGATGTTTTTACTCTTTTACATCACATGATTTATGCATCTCATCTCATTATCTAGTTTTCTGAAATTTATGACACTTTTAAGACTTTTAAGACTATTTTATAATCATGTAGCTTAGAAATACTTTGATAATGATACACTTAAAAATGACAATTACACACACACACACACACACACACACACATATATATATATATATATATATATATATATATATATATATATATATATATATATATATATATATATATATATATATGCGTGTGTGTGTGCGTGTGTGCGTGTGTGTGTATACATAATTTATTGTTTATTTAAGCTTAGCCACTGAAAACCACTGTACTTACTGCTTAGCACTTCAGGAAAGTTGTAAAAGAGTCAGTTTTTACAGTCTTCTATTATTATTTAAAAACCAATCCAATGTGAAGTGCCGCTCACAAATACAAGTCATCTTTCCCAGGTTTTGGTTTTTGGCACACACAAAGACTACAAATTTCTGGCAAATATATATATTTTCTGCTATTATGACACTTCTGGAGCTTTTTTAAGCTCCCAAAAAATGAAAATAGGATTAAACAAGCATGCATGAACAATTCTGAATAGCACATGAGGCATGCTTTTTTTTTAACGAGGGAACAACATTAAAACATGTTAGAAATGTCAAAAAAGACGAGTTTACAGGTTATGCCACCTTTAGGCAAATTAATTAAATGATATTTTTATAAGTGACTGTCCTAAATTAAGTATTGCTCAAAGTTTTAGTGAAACACATTTCAGGAGGAGCACCTCATATAATGAACTAATTGATTCCAGAATTTTCCCATCACCAGTTCGTCATTCCCCTTAGCTATGCAACTTTTTGGCGATCTAATGATATTCGCCATCTCTTCACCATACTTTGAACATCACGCAGAACCCTCTCCCCTAAAGCTCTTCTTGTACTCTTCACTATTTTTACCAAACCCGCTTGTAATACTGAAGTTAATTTTGTGAAAGTGTGAAATCGTCAAACACAGCTTCTGGTACTATATTGTAAATTCACAAGGATAACAGTGTAGTTGAAAACATCTGGCTCCGTGCTTTAAGCAAAAATTACACCCTTATGCAAAAAGTTAAGAAAAAATATAAAACTTTTCTCACAGTAACTTTTCTTACATGCAGTCTATAATGGTCTAAAAAAGTATATTGTTTGTGCAGACATTTTGTGAGTGATTACCAAAAATGGCTGTGTTTGTGAAATCTACACTTAATACACTTATTTGATCATCAGCTGATCATAAGACAGTAAACTCCTTTAGACTCCCAAAGTCGTACTCACAAAGCCCTGAGGACCCATTCTGTCCCACTGTATCTGACGTCGTTCATTACAATGGATGTCTCTGTGTCGAGGGTTATGTGCTACACAGGGGAACATTCCTGCCCTTATTGGCTCTGTTTGCCCTGTTCTCATTCCTACTTTTATCTACAATATTTAAAATTGTTTTATTGTAAGCGTAAAGATGTACTTCCCTACAGAATCACTCTTGGTGTTCATTTCCTCTTGTGCAGCATCTCTTTTTGCCCTCCTCAAACAGAATTAGGAACTTTGAATCCTAATTGAGTCTCCTGGTGGTGTTCTTCCCATTGCACATGGAATACATTAGCTTTGACTTCAATACCCGCCTTGTGCCTTGTTTTAGATTTGTGAGGTTCTAAACTGGAACTCTGCGTGCTCGGGTCATTTAGCATCCTGTGTTCATTCTGCCAAGATTTTGTGTTTAACCAGTCTGCTTTTGTTGTTGCTTGTATCTTGGGATGTCCAACATTATATATATTTTTAATTGTCTTTCCTGATAATATCTTCTTTGAATTAGTTGTGTATTTTCTTTCTCAATCAGTTATGGATAGTCATGCTTTTCAATCAGTAAGCTCATTTGAAAGTGTCATTTGGACCATTGACCTCTTCATTAGGCTGTAATGGGCTTTTGTTAAGCTTACTAATTACTACTCTTATGAGCTTTACTGCTGGAACACTATGCTTTCTAGGTTTTAAAGATTAGCAAAGGTGTAGATAATAATATCTGTCAGAACGCATAACATTTTATAGGCTTTGACATGTTGCATGGGGACATCACCCCATGATGTTCATTCACAGTAAATGTGAAATTAGGGACTTGTTTTTAACCAGGTTATGTGATATTTTTAAAGGAAACATACAATGTTCAAAAATTATTTTTTTACTCTATCTTTGTTGTTTGTGTTGCAATTATTAGTTGTATTTAATTTAAAAGTAATTTTATTAGCATTATATTAATGGTGGTATGCAGAACAAAAGAGCATGTTATTCAGTTTGATTCCAGAACTTAAAATCTTAATTGATTAGAACAAGAAGGCCATCTTCTGAAAGCATTTTGGGCAAAGACATCCTGACAATTTCTGACCCTAGTGTTTATGTGTACAAGACTGCACACCCTCAAACACATATTTTTGTCTCTCTTTTTTTCTTACACAAACACAGTATTACTGTTAGATTTGCAAATCTGAAACTAAAAATGAAAAATGGCGGCTGCTGCCTTGTATTCATGAGCCTGGTTGCTAAGCAACTCTCCGTCTGTCTAGGTGAGTTGGACTTTCTTGCGGTGGAAGATGATTTCTCCTTGTGGAATGGGATTGAGGCATTTCAGATGGGAAAGCTGCTGTGTCGTCAGCTTGGCCCAGTTTACCAGCATGAAGAGAAGTGTTAAACAAGGCGCCAGATTTACGTCAGTGTGTGGAGTCATGGTTGAACGGCAGTCAAATTTTTAGCTGTGAGATTGCTAATAGGAAGTTGATGTATGTGCATTTTTCTTTCTGAAGTTATTACAAGCGGGATATGCAAGATTTAATGTAAATTAAATTGAAAAATAAACACAGGAAAACTTGTATGTTTTGATTATAAATGTAATACTCTACTTATGAAAAATTTATTTAAGATTAAAATAGAAATCTTTTTATATCTGTTAAATAAATACACAATTAATGAATTCAATAATTATTATTTTAAACCATTATCATACATTGAGGGGCTAATGTTTAGAGCATTTTGGGGTTAATTGAAAACAGTGATATCTGCTGTTGATGCACAGAAGTGCAAATACAGCAATAGTTACTAATAAGTACATGCTGCTTTTTACAGAATCATTTCTTTGAATAAGTGAAACAGAGCTGGGTAAATAAATGCGTATGTAGTAGTTATCGTTATAGTAGATATGTAGTACAATGGTGTAGATAGTTATCAATGTGAAAATATGGTCCATGTTGTTTTGGTCTAAAAAATTTAAAGATGCACTTTATTACTTTGCTCTGTATTACTTTATTATAATTGACAACCCAGCAAAGACGAAGCTTCTCTTAGAACCTGAAACCAAAGATATATTACTAATATTATTATATATTATATAAATTAAAAAAACATTCCAAAATGTTCCCTGCTGGTTGTTTTTGAACCCATACAGTAATTTTTCACTGAAAACAATGAAAACATTCTTATTCTCATTGGCCATCTTAGTTTTGTTTTTGGATTGTTGTGTATTCAAGTACAGCATGTCTTAGTGATGCAATAGACACATAATCTAGACTGCATCCACAAGCATCATTATAAGTAAGATTCAGACTTAAAAATTATTCTTGAGGATAGATTTTAAATTCAATCTAAATCGGCTTGTTGAGATTTGTAGTCTTTATCAGCTATTGTCACAACCGCAGTTCGGAAATCTCTGTTATGCAATACACTACTGGTGCAACTTCATCTGTGATAATAGTTTTCTCTGTTTGGTTTTTATTTACTTGAAGGGTGGAATCCCATTCTGGTTAATCTTTATAGTCTTTGAATGGTATGGAGAGGGACAATCAAAGAAAATCGTGAGAAAATAACTAGGCTTTGTGTTGCATGAATGAATGCAAGAGAGACCATCGACCAGGCAAACAAAGGTTTGTCTCTGCCTGCCTGCCTGCTTTGACCTGAATGCTCTCTCATAACTGGATGCTAAATTGAGGCAAATTAAATAAATATGTGTTTGTAATCATCTCTCCACGGACATTTATTATAAGCAATTGTCTGTTAAAAAGAGGATACTAATTTCATGAAAATGGCTTGTTCCACAGACAGAAAGCATTAGGCATGGCTAATGCTAATAGGTTCATATTAGAGTGCTGATGTAAATAAACTGGGAAGCTAATACAAAGTAAGATGGAGTTTTGCCTAATCAATGTTAATTATCAGGAAACTGAGTTTTTCTTTCTTCTCCGCTGGTTCTCGTTTAAATTTTTTACAATGGAAAATATTTGTTTTCCTTCTTATCTTAACCATATTAATTCCAATAGCCTTTTTTTTAGTTCAAACAAAGTGACTTGACTACTTTCACTGTAAATTGTGATTCAATATATATGTGAGACGAATGTGATTATGTGTAAATGGAATCCAGAATACGCAAATATAGCAAACAAATTAAAAATGCAGTCAGTGATTGTAATGTTAATAGCTTTTCAGCATGACAGGCCAATCTAACTAAATGTCAAGGTATTTAATATACAGTTTTACCTCAAGGCTAATTCTGTAATTATGTTATTAGCTAATGCAAGGCTTAATTATTTGGTGTTGTACCAAAATTTGTAAAACCATAACAACAGCACACTGCTAGTGTTTTTTTTTATTATGGTGCCTTTCTAAGATGACTCATCACATAGAGAACACTGTTTTTGATGATGCTTTATAATAAATGGAGAGTGAAAGGGAGAATTCTGTGTTGATTTCTCTTTTGGCACCTCTTGTGTTTAAGTTTTACTTCAGTCAAAGGAATTGTCTGCCTTGCTAAAGAGTTTACTCACTACTAAATATAGGGATTAGAATGTTTAGGCAGGCTTTAGAGATTTTCTACTATATATTACTACAAGTCAAAGAAAGAGGGGTGTGTGCTAGAATTATTTGCATTCCTTGTCAGGAGGCCTCAGATTTTTCCAGCACAGCGTTTGGTTCTCCGGGGACATTAAGTAATGTAGACCCATTTTACGCTGAAAAGTTTATTTCATCCAGTGCTAAAAATACAGACTTGAGGAAATGCTTAACTATGTGACATCTATTATCTTTGCTCTGAATATAGTAACATTTACATTTTGTAACAGCAGTCAGTCAGACAGAGAAGTCGGAATGTATTATGAGCTAATTTTTTGCTGCAAAGAATTGATCCCAAAAAATTATGAGGCTGTCAGGATTTCTGTGTTTCTTTGTCTGTAGCACCTGTTTTTGTTGCACATTTTCTGTTTCTATGAGAACTGACCTTTGGCAGAAACACTAGCTTCATTGGCATGAACATTTTCCATTCTGGAAATTTTTAAATTTTTTTCCTTTTTATTTTTCTTCAATTGAAAATAAAAATGTTCACTTTAAATTATAGCTGCAAAATTTTCAGATATAGACTGAAATATAGATATAAATAATAGAAAATAAACAATATAGTAGATACAAAAATTATAGATTTAGCTATATAGCATTCTCTCAATAGCACCTTGCACAGTTTTTTTTTTGTTAATAATGAAACAACATCAAAACAATAATTATATTCTTAAACTTTTAAAACAGAGTATATATTCTGTGGCCCACTAGGAATGGACGTTGAGACCCCTGGCTTAAAGGAACAATTGTCTTTTTCTGAGTTAAGTTGTCTCTACCTCGCTTGTTTTGGTAATTAGCATTTTAGCCTTTTTGAATTTATGATTAAAAATCACTCAATATCTCTGAGAGTTTAATAATGAATTCTTGAAATTTTTAATTGAATGAATACTTAGTAAAGCATACCTTAAATGCTTTTTTGGGATAAGTTATACATTACCGAAATTCAGAATGGGCAGAAATTGTTAAAGCTATCCATGTATTTTCCAGCCTGTCTGCCCTAACATGCTTGAGATGCATGTTGTGTGTAAATCCTGTCACAGCCGTTTTCGTCTGGCCTATGTTGTTTTCAACTCCACCTGGTACAGTACAGGGCAACAAGGATGGCTGCTGAACCCAAGCCATCCCCTCACAGATCGCCCTGCATGTGTTCATCTCTCCTCAGTGTTTGGCAGCAGCATAAACAGTGTGGCTATGCCTGATTTCCTCCTTTTCCTCTACTTCTGATCCTCCGGCGAACCTGAACCTGGTTCACTTTTTATGAGAATGCCGGGGAGGAGAGGAGAAAGATTTGTCTAAGATGCTTAAAGCCGTTTCCAGCAAGATGAGGGCAGCGGTGCGTTGGCTCCTTACCAGATTGGTGATTTCCACTCTCCGTGCCTTGAAATGAATGTTTGAGGGAGGGGGAATAAAACACAGTGCTTTTATTTATTTCAAACAGTTGGCTGGGTCACCACTTTTGGCTAGCACTCTACTTTCAGGATGTGTTTGTTGATTTTTTAAGAAAACAGAATGATAACTAAAGGTGAAACGTGAAGAATGATAAGGATGTGTCTTAAAACATTTTCTGAATCCATGTCCAAAAATGTTCTTGCTGTATGTTACATCCTAATCCACTTTCCTGTTATACAAGAAGAATACAATAGTTCAATTGCTTAATCAAAAAGTAAAATGGAATCTGTGGTATTCATGGCTACAGATTTAATTCTTTAGTTACTTGTTACTTGAAAATAATGAAAACATGCTAATAGTACTTAGACACTGGATATTTGCTTTCAGTTCCTATCTGAGGTTTTTATCCTTCAATAAAATCTCTCATGACTCAGGGTCAAGCTTAATACATGGCTTTATGCTGGTGACCACTGACTGACTTTAACGGATTAAAGTGATCCGGCTCATGGATCTTTCTTTTACAGCACTTCCCATGTGGATGGAGATGCAGAAGCATATGTACATGCATAATACATGTGCATACTCTCATTCAGGCTGTTGCATAAATTTCCTCTCACTGGGAATCCTTTGCTCAGATCTTACATGGCACACTTCAAAAAGAGGTATTGTTTCAACCTCTGAAACTGTCACACTTAGTCCAATCCAAGTGCATTGTAAACCAAATGCGACTGTTAAAAAGCTCTAATTTTAAGTGTAAACTTCCATGTGTGGATGGTCCTCTTCCCACTCGCTGTGTATACACCTGTGTTGGTGGTGGTTCAGTCATCAATGAATAATCCCACGGGAGCAAGGTACCCTGTCTGTTGCCATGGTGACTGTTGGCCTGATTATTTTGTTCTCAGGCCCACACATTTGTGCTGCACTGGTTCCTAAGCACATGCTCAGATGCCATAATTCAGCTGGTGATGGGCTCAAAGATGTCCAATAAAGATCTACTGGGCATTGTGTCTGTGTGATCTATTACATCATTTCCTCTGTGACTGAAAGAGAGCTCACTTTCAGCTCTATAGGGAGAGATTTGACATAGCAGCCGTTTTTTTGTTTGGCGCTAGTATAGAGAGTTACTGACAGTGTGACTGCAATTGTGATTAAATACATATAAACACATATTTATTTTAAAGGCACGCTAATATGCAAACTTGTGTTTCTGAAATTTCTGTCATGTTTCTGTTGTTTCTTCTTCAAATACACATCTGAAGTTGTATTCACATTAGTTTATGCATATTTGTAATAATTTGTGCTTTTTCTGGCAGCTCAGAGGAGCTAAAGGAACATCTCTGAACCCTTGGGGAAGCTTTCCTTAGCTAAAGCTTACCCAGGAAGTCAAACAACCAATCATATTTCAGGGTTGTAGAAATGTCGCTACAAAATTGGATCAACATGCAACAAGTTATTGAGTGTCAGTGTTTAGCTGTTCTTTATAACCGTTCATCCTTAGTACACACAATAGTTATTTTTCTTGGTTGTATGCCTGAAATTAATTTCCTTAATTTTGTGTATCAAAACTAAAAGCAACACTCATTTCTCTCAGATAACCAATCAAATAACCGCTTCATGAATCTTGAAGTTTTATATATATTTATATATAAATGAGTAGGGATCTGTGTAGATTTAATCTTTGCAGGGTTTATGATAAATGTTATAAAAGGTGTAATACTAGCCTAGAGGATTTCAAAATTTATTATAAATGCATTTAAGATGGCTTAATAGGGCCCCTTTCATATGTTCATCTTCAACAAAAAAATTTCAATACTATTAGAGGATTTGTTTTTTGTCTGTTTTACAAAGGATCTCCAGTCACACTGAAGAAAAATAAGATCTAAAAGCTTTAATTCTATTATTTATTATGGAGAAACAATATTTAAATAAAAATGTATAGCAATATGTTCCTCGTAGTACTGTATCAATATGTAAAATGCTGTTCATATTTTTATAATCTTAAAATTACATTTATTATTACATTTGGCTACGATAGATATCTTTTTGTAATGTGAATGCCGCATACTTACTCATCCCATTTATACAGGTTTCACCAAAAGAGTTTGTTCTCATATGAAAATATTTATTCTAGCTTATAATATTGCATTGTATATTCTAATAAATCATATCATTTTTCATGTATTGTGAGCTATATGTAGTGTATCACCAAATTCCTTTCAATACACACTTCTGTGGCTTGTCTTTACATATTTAACCTGACCTAAATCTGAGACATCTGCAAATCTGAAAGTCTCTGGTCCAGACCTCCAGACACAACTGTTAAAAGATTGATATCCCCATAGATTTAAAGAGCTTGAGTAACCTCTTCTGTGCTAGAATGCTCTCAAACACTCATTCTCATTATACAGTGTTTCAGCTCTTACTGTACTGGGATTGCTCCACTTTGTTTCAGTTCAGCATCTCTGTTCCTGTTTTTGATATTTTCCGTAGAGATGGACTTGACCATACTACCGACACTTTGGGATCACAGGGTCCATAGCCCTGGTTTTTTTATGATTTTATAATCCAGCATGCTAAAACTCCAGCTGTTGAATTATAGATGAGTGGGTATCAGTGGAAAAACGTGTGGTGGCTGTATAAGAGCTGAGTCGAGATTGAGGCAAGAGGCTCAGAGCGCAAACCAGTGGAGCCTGGTGCAGGTTATCAGATGTTGTCCAGGAGAAAGGATGAAAAGCCTTCTGGGAGATTCTATTATGGCCATTTTGAGGTAGTAAACAGCACAGAAATATGCCAAGGGGCCTTGGCTTCACATCTGAGTGGCCTGTCCTGATATCATGATAACTTCATCACTCGTCTGTTCTCTCATTCTTTTTCTCGCTGTGGCGCATGCTTTGGAAAGGGCTTGTGTTGTGGATCCTTTTTTGGAACTGGTTATATTACATTTGTTTAAGTAAACCTGCTAAAAAAAAGTCTGTCAGTTTCTGTTTATGCAAGTTCATGATGAAATTGAAATAATTATGTTAGCATTTCATCTCATCTTTAAGTCATGTAGACACTTCCTGGACTTTCAATTATCTTTACTGATAAATTTCTATGTTAGGCAGGGGACATTGCCAATCCAATGTGCTGTTGGTCTTTGTTGTTGTTAATTGCCTGGAACCATCCCTGAGTGAGGTATCTGCATGAGCTACATCAGCTGGCTCCTTTCAAATTTGTTGCCCTGGGTCCCATGTGTGAGAGATCTCCTCCACCTAACCCCACATTATTACCCTGCCACAAGGTACTTTTAATTGTTTTTAAGATCTTAGCAATTTTTCATGATCATGGATGAGAGCAGTGGAGGGACTATACATCAAAAGATTAGCGTTTCAACTTTGCTTTAATCATAATGGCTGACATTTCTGTAGCTGACAATGATGTGATAGTCAATTATCAATTCTTATTTTGAAACATTTTCTGTTATTCACAGGTTATTTAATACTATTATTGTTGATATAAAACAAAGCAGACTTAAAGCCTGGGAAAAATATAATATTTTCTTTTTTTATATATTTAAATTATTATTATTAGTTTAGTGGAAGTGATCATAACAATGACACATTAAAGTGGTTTATTATAGTTTTTTTTCCCTCCGAGACACTGAGTAGAGAATCTGCAGTGTAGGAAAGTGAGCAAAACAATCAATTATCCCTCTAGTTTTGCTGGGACTGTAGTATGTCCCAATGACTTCCAAAAATATTTGTTTCTCAGCCACCACTTCTTCAAATAATTCACAAAAAGGCTAAATTGAATTTGAAAATTTCCAGGAGACACCAGGTTGAATTGGGAAGAGTAGGTACTGTAAGTAAAAATGATTAGTGCTTTGCTCACATTAAAACGAGAAGAAATAAACGGAATCACTTCTCTAATTAAAATATTTTCCTGATGCATTACCTTATGGTGTGTGGATCATATAGTATTTGATCACATGTTACAGATGAAGAAAGGTTTGGTATTTATTTCCTGTGGCCAGCAACACATTTTCCAACTCTATGATCGAACCAGAGGGCAAGTTGGTAAAAGGTTAATAATTTGCCAATCAGAGATCAGTGATGGGTTCTTGTAATGTATAGTTATTTTAATTGGCAAAAGAAATCTAGAAGGGTAAAAAAAATTCAGTTTATTACTCTTTTAAAAATGTAAAATATTGTCGTCTCGAGGCTAGAGAGTTTAATGAAGTATGATTGTGATGCAGGCTTTCTCTTTGTGTGCTTGTGTTTTTGACATGCTGCATTTGTATTCGTCATGTCATGCAGGGCGAGGTGATTAATATTCCTTGTGCTGTGCAGATGCCGATTTCAGACAGTTGATGCAGCTCAGAAATAGTCAGGCTGATTCAGAGGGAGTTAAGCAATGCTTTGATTCACCATGGAAGCTGAGATCCTCAGAGAGCTCAACGTTTTCATATTCACTATGTGTTTTCAGATTGAGCTCTTACTGAGAGAGAGAGAGAGAGAGAGAGAGAGAGGGAGAGAGAGAGAGAGAGGGAGAGAGAGGGAGGGAGAGAGAGGGAGGGAGAGAGAGGGAGGGAGAGAAAGGATCAGTAGGGCCTGCAGGCTTGGACGAAAGCTTGTCAAGGTCACCCTGTAGCAGTATGTGAAGCTGAGACAGTCCTTGCTGTAGTCAGTAAGTAAACTGAAAAAGCAATCCTTTTGATTTACTTGAAGCTGTTTACACTTATTGACTGACAAACATCAGTGGTGTGGTTACATCGATGTAATTAAAGGGTGAAGAGAAAAATTACTTGGCTTTAATATAACAAGTGGCAATGAATGTGGTGCCGAGGTTGACGGGTGACTGAAGTGTTGATGTCGTTTGGCTTTCAATGATCATCCACCCATTGCTAATACCATCTTCTGAGGATCTCGATGCTTATAAGATCCAGAGCGTATCTAAAGATGACGAGTCATCTCCATGGTAACTTGTGGATAACTTTGTTCTCTGCAACATGAAAAGACCTCGATCTCAGGAATTAGAGAGTAGCTCAGCTGCTCTTCTTATAGTCTACCTATCCTTTCCTCGGTCTCAACCTAGCTCCCGCTATACTAATCATCATGTGCTTTTGTTACTATTCATTTGCTGCTGTTCTGATCAAACATTTAGTTCGCTTTAAAACATTTTTTTTTATTTAGTTTACGTTTTTGGTTAACCCAGACATTTTTTATTTGCTTTCATTTAAAACCACAATCTTGGCTTTACAAGTTTTTTTACTGAGCCATTTAAATATGCGTACAAATCTTTGGATGAAACGTAACAATTTAATTATATATATATTTACCTGTTGTAACATGACATTAGATTGATTGCAACCTTATGTAATTGCTCTTGACTTGATTAAACTGATTAAACATTGTATATAAAACAACTATTATTCAATGCAGTTATGTGCACATTAACTAAGAATTATTTTCAGCATTTAGTTTTAAAACAAATTCAATATTAGGGTGTCACAGCTCAGCTGCCGTGAACAATGCCTGACCTTTTCCTCATCCACCGTTCTCCTAATGGTCCGCCTTGTCATTCTATTATTTTCTTTTCTTCACCTTGGGGACCTTTCACACTAACAGAAATATTCTCACTCGACTAATTTCTAATTTCTTGCTTGTCAGAGCTCTCTTGGTATTCTTTTGGTTGTAAAATATTGTAATTGATGATGAAACCAAAGATCAATACATAACTAATACAAAAGATTACACAACCACCGAAGAACCTTAAACATAGCAGATTACCATAACCTGACTCTTGAATTGCAGAGAGTATTTCACGGTTTTCAGATTTACAGCATTCGTCATAGGCCAGATTCTATTCTGTAGCTTTATTTGAATGTTGGATAGTTAATTCTAAAACTTATATATTTATTCTCCTACTATATTTATCATACCTCCTATTTGTGTTCATCAATCTTTAGGTCTACTTTGTTAACAACACAGAAAAGATTACATAAACGGCTTTATTAAACTTCTGCAATTGTTGCTCTTGTCAAGCACAGACCCCCTAACTGACAGCTTAAGTAATTTATATATTTTTTTCCCTCCACTGAAAAGAAGATTGAGCTCTTAAAGTTGTTCCCATGAGTTAGACGAATGCAAAGCCTGGAGTGAATTAATCTTCTCGGTAATGCGCTTTCATTTGATTAAATAGAATCTGGTGCTCTGCGATATTCAGGGAGGTATGCGTTCTGCGTGTTCATGGATTGCCTCTGCCAATGAACCACTCACTGACCCTGGGTGGGAGGAGGGAGTTGGAAGGAGGGTTTGGAATCTCCAAAGTGTTTGCAGTTCTTTCTTAATTGATTAAGTGTCACAGCGATGCGTTCAGAATAGGACGCCTCTTTTAAAGCTTCTGTTTGTACAGCTGCTGATTTACGCTTGAGCATTTGCAAAGAGACACAGAGATGGAATTGGAACTAAGAACTCAAATAATGGCATGATGTGATTTGTGAATGCACTCAGTTTGATTACCTCAGTGCTGTGATAGATCCGTGCTGGCTGTTGACTGTGGCTCCTGTGCAAAACCAGATGAACCCATGCTGCTAGACAGTCTGTCTCCTTCATGCGCTGCTTTAAAAAAGTAGGTTAAGTGTATAGGTGTTACCATTTTCTCAAAGTTGAGAGAGTTTCCCTAAAAATGTTTCCAGATTTATCTGTTTTGTGTTAAAAATGGGATACAATGCAATTCTTAATTCTTGCTGATAGTTATGTACACAATGCCATTGTAAGATTTATAAAAATTATAATGGAAACATTATAATGAGACTAGCAAGTGTAAGTCCAAGACAGCGATTCACAGGTGCTATAGATGGTGCTTTATAGGTTACTTTATGCTTGCAGTATCTGGATTAGACTTGCTACTTGAGTTCATGATGGTGTTATAAAGATTTGCCCTACCTTTTCAGATTATCCTAGGGAAGTTTCCAAGTAAGCCACACCTACACGAACAGACATGTTTCAGTTGAACTACTCTAATGTAAAAATTCTACCTCAGAGTAGTTTCATTTTGTGGGTGAAACGTATAAAATCTTATATCTTTTAACATTGCACATAGAGTTAGCACAGTTTTATAGGATTAAGTTAAGCGTGAAACTACCTTTCCTTGATTCATGAGGATTTGTGATTGCATGGTGAGAATTAGGGCAGATTTATTGGTAGGAAGAAATGTTAGAATACTGGTACTATGTGGCTGATGTAGACTATCAAAGCCAGCTAACTTTCCCTACTCAAAACAGCAGCTAGCTAAACATCCGCTTGCGAGTTTTGTGGCAAACTTAAGACCTAAACATAATTACAGATGTCCACATTTGTTTTACAGTAATTTATTGTAGTCTATCTTTTATTTATCCCTTAAACAATTTAATCAAAAATTATGGTTGGGATTGTTACAGTATATTAATCAAGGCAATTACATTTTATTTGTATAGCACATTTAAATAGACGTGTTGTAGTCTGGATTTAAATGTAACTTTAGCCCCTCTGATCTCTTCGAATGCCTGAATTCTGGATTCTGGTTCCAGCCAGGAGCAGCATAGTAACTGAAAGCATACTCTCTCTGTTTAGAGCAAACCGATGGTAGTTCTAACTGACTTGAACATCATGATCTGAGAGCTCTGTTTAGCTTCATAACAGAGCAGATCTGTTATATTTTAATCCTGAGCTGTTTTGTAACTTGCATACAGTATATTAGTTCAATGTAACTCTTGTGGATCAAGAAAAGTGTTGGTACCGTTTTTAACATCCATCAGTGGCTTCAAATGTATAATGGTTTTACAATATTTAGGCACTTCTTATTGATGAAAGAATAGTGCAGAAGTGGCGTACACCATCTTTAAGTAATTGTTTGGAAATCTTAGACTTTATATTATTGAGTTTACAGTGACTTTAGAAAGTAATTTGAATATGATTCGATCAGATGTGCTATTGTAGCAAGGTTTTCTAATTTATCTAACTTTCATCCATTTTCTGGCCACAGCTGCTTGTGTAATTCACCAAACAGAACAGGATTTGGATTGATTTACTTCAGAGTTATTCCTGTCATCTTATCGATGCATCCATTGACATGGCTGGTCGGGATTCACTTCAGAGTAAAAGTGATTTGGAAAGGACCACCGTGGGGAGTCTATCATTTTCGCCAGCTAATCTAAATGCAAATGAGTGGCTGGCATGACCCTCATCTCCCAGAAAGCTGGCTAAATGTTTACAGAGAGTAAGAGGTATTATTTAACAAAGTTCTGGAAGAAGAGATACACTCACATGTTGACATCAGTGGTGAAAGGGTCATTTAACAATTGTAAGGGAGGTCCGAACTGACTGAAGTCTGGTAAGTGCTTGTTTTCTGTATGTCTAGTATAAATTAATAGCCTCCTCTCTCAGTCAGTCAGGGAGAGTGACATTTGCTGACAGTCAGTGTGACACTGCGTTTCTCTCATGCTCATGTGTTCAGGTCAACAGGGATCTCACGTTCTTACTGAAAGCATTGTCGAGCTCAGAGGCCAAGTATAAAATTCAGTCGACAGGTAGCTAGGATCATGTGCTGTCAATTTGATGAGGTTCTTGGGGCAGGTTCAACATGACCATGTGAATTTTTTTCTCCATGCTGTCATTGAAAAGTCCCACAAAATAACAGGTAATGTTTTTATTTACTGGAAGTGAATATTATGATCTGATACATTTTTAAGGGATTTTTGGACACTATTACGACACTTTTGTAAAGGAAAATATATGAGTTTAGCTCCCTTTTCCTAAGCTTAAAAAAGCTTTACTGCTGTAGGTGAAAGTATTTAATACAAATGTTAAATGTTTTAGTGATGTTAATTTTGGAATTAAAACTGTGTGAGCATGTTTATTGTTTGCATATTTTGAAATACAATTGTTATTTTGTGCAGCATCATGTATCGCGGTGGAAATAAAGGTCTGCTGATAATAGTGAGTCAAATTCTAAAATTCCAATCAAATTCTGATTACTACAGATCAGTTCGGGGTCTAGCTAATTAGAGTTTTACTGTGAGCTGATTAGAATTTAAATGAAAAATCCAATCTTGGTGCCAAGTTGATCACTGAAGCTCGCAATCATACTAAGGCTGAATTCCAGTCCGCATACTGATCAGAGCGCTAAACATAGTAAACAAACCGAACAGTGCATAAGCATTTAACACAAAGTTTATGGTTAATTTCTAATGAGAATCTGAACTATTAATATGGTACACACTTTTCAGTCTCATGATACAGTGGGAGAGAAATCCTAAATGAGAGATTAGACAAAATTAACTGGTATGGTGATGCACACATTATGGCAGACATAGTAAGTGGTTAGACATAAATTTGACTCACGTGTTCCAGATTCCAGCACCCGAAAAACTAGGTGTATAATTTGTATAATAAAAAGAATTAGTAGTTCTAATATTCAACCAAGCATTTACCTTGGCTTTGAGAATTCCAACTTTCAACAAGCTTTCAACTCCTACTTTCCAAATTCTAATGTAGTCTACATCTGATTCTATGCTCTCCTTCCTTACCCTGTGCTGGATGTTAATCTCAGACGCAGAGCTGAATGGTACAGTATGTAGAGTAAGAGCTTTAGGCTGTGGATTTGTGCTGTAGTAGAGTGACTCAGCGGACCCAGAATTAAAAGAGCTTAGACCACTTTATTGACCCTCAAACCACAAGAGTCTTGAGCTAAATTGCTTCGTTTTAAAGTATATAAGTGTAATATGCAAAGTCCTCTGTTAGCAGAGCCACATATTAAAGGTTTTTGAAAATTGATGGATTTTGGGAGCGTTTTAAATTGAATTGGACCCTCTCACTGCAACTGATCTGTTAGTTCACTTTTAATTTGCACATACTGTACCTTCAGGAACGTGATTGAAAGACTCTGGCATGTGGGATATGGTAAGCTTATTGGTCGTGTTTTTTCATGCCACATCTGCTTAGAGCTCCAGCAGCGCACTGGGTCTGAGTGTTTTTTCATCTGCCTCTGCTCCAAAGCCAATCTCCTAACAGAGCATCAGGTTGTACAGAGGTAGAACTAATCAGACTCTGTTTCTGTATTAGGCGAGTGAACACAAGTTGAGAGTTCCCGTCTTTAATCAAACAGCAGCCTTCCTTTCAGTTGTTTGATTTTTATTCTAGTTTCGATGTGGGAACCTAGATGTGGGAACCTAGCATAGATGTGGGATTTATCCAACTGGAGTGCTAACGGGAGATTGGCAGAAGTCCTCCAGAATTTCTATTTGTTAATAACAGAAACATTATCAATTTAACTAGAAAATTGCATTCCTGTAACTAACTGGACTCACACAAGGCATTACAAATGTAGCTGCACCATCTATTAAAATCAGCCAATAAAACCAAAGAGGTCTTTTCCAGAAATACCAAAGGTCAAAAGAGCAAACTGTAAAAGAAAGTGAAAAAGAAAAGGAGTTAGGGAATAAAGCTATAAAAACCATTATCAATGGTTGACAGACGAATTTATATGGTATATTTATATGCTTTCAAGAAATTTGTTTGAGTTTCTTTAGGTTTATTTGCTGAATCCATCAGATGCATGCTATATTTATCATTCAGAGCACTCATTTAAATCAGTTGAACTGGAATATGCAAAGTTAATCTGCACGGGAACTGACATACTCAGAGATTGGTGAATCTGAATTACTTTGAGCGTACATACAATCCCAGCTTTTTCTGTGTGTACTGTGTTTTTGTCTGTTTTATGAGGCCCCTGGTGTCTTAGAGTGTTATACCATTAACAGCTCCTTGTAAGTGACTGCACGTTCATTATTTGATCACAGGAAAAAGTGCCTCAAGTTTCAAAGCAAAAACCTCAAATAGAGAACACCTAGGTGTGTGGACTCGTTATCCAGGACTAAGTGGGTAAAGAAGATGGATGGGTGAAATCTGTACCGCCGAATGTAATTAACATCAATATCATGCTCCTGCTCCTCTAAACTGCTGTGTGAAATCCTGTTGGTTCGTTAACAATTTGAAGCCGTTCAGACATCTTCCGGAAACAAGTTTTGCATGAGTCTTTGCCAAAGGCCTCTGTGGATTCTATAATCTGCAAGACTAATGGAGAATTATCACTCTTCTGTTTGCTGACTACAGCTTTCTCTCTTACAGTCACCATAGTTACCTGATCTCCCATGACTACAAGTCTTCCATAACCTCCTGCGTTTATCCTTCTGAAAAATAATACACTGCAAAACCAAGCAATTCCCAGTAATACAAAGCACACATTGCTTTTATATTAGTTGTGTCCTTTGGAGAATTGTGTGGAGGAAAACACCTGATGTATCAGATCAGATAAGGGCTATCACGACTGAAACCATCCACATTGGCCCTTCCCGTCAATGCGGTGCACTTCCTGTTATCTTTTTTCATGTTAGTAGTGCTTGTTGATATCGACACTTTGCTCTGGCTTCCATAGAGCTATCGGGCTTATCACTGAGCTTTAACAAAGGGAGGGTCAAGGGAAGAGAGCATCCTCTGGGAAAACTATTTCAATTTAAGTATGGTGTATTCAACAAGTTGCTAAGACAAAGTCACACGCTAACATTGCCTTACTGCGTAACGAATGCCTGCCCTTGTAAGAATTTTAACAATTCACCCATTATTCAAAAGTGAAATTTACCATGTCTTTCATGATTCAGTAAATCTCTCTCTGATGGCAAGGATTATAGTGACTGGGCTGGAGAGACCAAGCATTAGCAGTTTTCTGAGATCTTGCAGCTCTCATGAGGGTATAGCGGCTAAGAAAAACATGTTGACTGCTTTTGGTCTAACTCAAACAATGGTTTTAACTGTCAGAAATAGCAGTTAGTGCTTCAGGCGCATGCTTTTGTTTAGTAATTTGATCCCTGTTCAGCTGTCCAGAGTAAAACACACGTCTCATTGTTCCTTTTAGACATGCGCACTGAACTGTGTGGGTGAAGCATGCAGTTGGTGTGCAAATATCAGTAGTGATGTCAGTTGGGAGGGTCAAGGGGTTTGAAGTTGATTTGATGAAGATGGAGTTTGAGGATTCTTTGTATTTAAGTCCCAAAGCGCATTTGAACCATTGTAAGTTATGCAAGATGATAATTAAATATTTGGGATAAGAAGGTTCTGAAAATTTGTGAATTCAGAGAAATTATTTGAAAGCTAAACAAATAAAGTTTTACATTCATCTACATCCTTTCTACTCCTTATGTCTTTTGGTTCATCCCTTGAGATGTGAAACACAAAAATGCTTTTTGAATAGTCTGTTTGTCTTGTCTTTGACAAACCCTGTAAATTGTGTTGGGGATACTCACCATGTCAGTCTCTTTATATTAGTTACACTTCTCATTGTGTTGTTAATTACAGCTGTACATGTTAGCTTTTACCTTGATCTCACTTTGACTGGTATTCTTCGACCTTAAGTCACACTATCTCCAGTTGTTCCTCTTTTGCAACGTTAGCTGTATCCTTAATGGAGGATTTCAGTAAAAAGAACATAGTTCTATGGGTGTTCAACCCAAGATCATAACACCTACATGAACCTTAGAAGTCATGACTGCTCACTTGTAAAATCCCTATTGTACAACTATTGTTTTTCATCCACCGATAGAGATTCTTTCTGGCGGTATAGTGGTAGAGATTGTTTGTGATTGTATGAATTTAATATCACAAATAAGGTATGCTAAAAAGGTTTTTAGATGATTAAAAAGAAAATTCCTGGATACATTTTTATCCAAACAACTACTTTTAATACAGTCGTTCAATGTCTAAAATCGTCAAACGTATTTGAAAATGTTAATGTAAATACCTTTGACAAAAATCATTGAGATTTGCTTTGGCTTAAAGTATCTTTACTAAAGTTTCATCATCCGCTGTAATGACGTTTTCATACTATTTGAAGTGTGTGCCAAGTTTGTCAAAGATTCTTTAAAGACACCATGTTTGCATCTTCTAAATTTTCACTTCACAAGCAGGTATATCACCAAAGCAGATCTGAGCACTTGACTTGCTGCTTGATTAGATCCCAGTTGAATACTCGCTCACACCACACAGGAAAGCAATGACATCACAATATCCTGTCTTTTTGGAACACAGCCCTATGACATCATACACCCCACTCACTCACTCCTCTGATTGAGAGTGCTGAAGATGGCTTCTATTTCACAAATCGATTTAGCTTTGGTGTAGTACCATAACACATATATGCTGCTCTCATGGACAAGTTACGAAGGACTCGTTAATATTCTTGAATCACAAAATCCTCTTACGTTAAAAGAAGAGTTTTTCACTCTAGAGCCAGTATTTTCCAATTCTTTCCATTGAAGCCCATTATTAAGACGTTTATTCTGAGGAAAAAGCAGAAGGATGGTTTCCTGTCTTTTAGGAGCCATAAACTCCACCACCTGTAACATGTAATTACCAAACACAATCCTGCACAATGAAGAATTGCTTTGTGTATGCATTTATTACTCAATGGAATGAAGGAATTCTATTAGTTTGAAGAGATTTTTTAATTACCACCGTTCCATCCAGATGTACAGTAAGTACATACAAGGGGTAATCTGATCTTTTGGAGGCTGTCCTGCAGCAAAGGACTGTTTTTCTTTCAGCTCAGAGTCTGTTCTGAAGGAATGTTAGACGGGTGGGTCCACTATCAGATCCTATTTCAGTCCTTGCAGAGAATTATCTAAAAAACAAGATACAATTTTTACTATATTCAAATTGGAATATCAAAAATGCATGTGGCAACATCATGTCATTAGCACTGACATCTGTAACAATGTTTTGAATGCTGTGTTAAACACTAGACTACTGGGCTAAATACTAGAAACTAGATATATAGTAACTAAACACAGCCCTTCTCTCTCCTGTTGCTCTATACCTAGGCACTTACTGTTGTTTTTAACGATCAGAGATGAGTGATATCTTTTGCGGCTTGCAATGTTGTTCAGGGGAGTCTGATATCACTACAATCTGTCAACTGAAAAATGAAAGCACATACCAGCCTTTCTTCAATTCATATTTCACCTCCCTCTCTTACACACTGTATTTAAGGCAACATAAAGCTCTGGGGTTTGAGTTGTTTCCAGATTTGTTGTTATAGAAAATAAAATTTCTAAATTACCATTTTTCATAAAACCTTGCTGCTGTTTGTATATGTATTCCATTTCAGTTGACCGTGTGCATGCAACAAGCCTGACAGCTGGCTTTTGTTTTCTCTGACATGTTTTCTGTTGGTAGGCGCCAAGAATGAGAGAAATTTTGCCAACATCACACTTCCAGTGGCACACCTGAAGAATAACAGTCCGATGGCTTGCTGTCTTTGTCGTCACCCCTATTTTTACTCTCTTCACCAGACATTTGCCTTTTTCTGACTTTTAATGGTTACATACTTGGACTTAGGTGTCAAAAAATATGAGGGACTTGTCCCCCAGGGAAGGACAAGCAGAGAATAAGACAGCCAGACAGACAGAAAGTGTGTCTATGTTATAGTGTGTGAGAAGCAAAGAAAAAGGAAGGGAGATAAGGACAGGCAATGCTATGAATCCCCTGAGCAGAACTCAGCATATAAAGCAGTTTGATTGGCGGCAAGTGGGTGTGAGGAAATGAATCATCCAGTCTCTGTGTTAAAAAAAACCTTTTCCTTTTCTGCCTCTGCTATTCTTTCATCATAAAGCCCCTTCATCCTCCTCCTCCTCATCAAGCCTTTTGTCTCCCAGACATTTTTATTGAGCTGTTAAAGATGGCACAAGGGGAAAACACCCTCCCGTGCCACTATGTTCTGTCTTTCGAGGGACTAAAGTATGAATGATCATTAAAAAACTGAGAGATTGGCTTTGTTTCAGGGTATCAAGTACCTGTCAGGGTTCTGTCACCTCTTCTTTTTCCACCATCATGTCTTATCTTCAATGTCGGGTTATTGTCTTATCATCTCTATCTTGATTGCTCTCGCTCATCGTCTAAAGGTGTTCCGTGTTATGCCCTCTCCTCTCCTCGTTCTGAGCTCAATTAACGTTGGCCTTTTTAAGGCTCATTCTGCCTCGGCTCAGTGCGAGTTATTGTTCTTGTATGCTGCCGTGTTCTTCACCAACCTCTGGTCACGTGTCCAGCTCTGTCAAGAACCCGAACGGAATTGGCTCCACAAACTAAGCAGGTTTGGTTTTTCAACAGAACGTTCTTGTTGGCCTGGGACTTACCGAATGGTACCAGGATCCCAGTGGGATTCCTTTTCTGTTATTTGTCTAGCCAAGACATTTTTGGTTCTGTTTTGGTCCTCGTGCCTATTTTTCTGTTTGAACGCCTTGGTTTTGTTGTTTAATAAAGTAAACTGAGCAACTCACCTCGCATCTGGGTTCTATCCTTCATTATTACCTGACAGTTCAATATAGGACTTTCTGGTTGGAGTATTAAGGGTGCTGTGGTTTTAAATCATGTCTCTTGATGTTTGCATGTGGCTGTAGAGGTTTTATAATTAATTTATTATATGAATCAGGACCACTTTAGCTTCCAGTGGCCATGTGTTCATGGTTCTTGTTTTTTATGAGCACATGACTTTGTTCTGTGTTCATGTGCTATGTGCATTACACTCTCACATCTTTAGCCTGCTTAGCTCATTACCTAGAGATGCCATTCCATATTATCACCATTCCTTATTACCTCCTTGTTTGATCATTTGAACCCTCTGTGTTCATATTTTCTCTCTTGTAATGCATCTGTTTTGGACGTTTCATGTTATTTAGGGTCGTTTTGTGGATATTTTGTGCTACTGAACTATAATTATGAACAATGTAATTAATCCAATGTAATTGGATTAAGCTTCTGAAAGTACAACATAAACTGTATTCTAAGGGACTCTCTTGTTAGTTTTTTTTTAATGCAAGGTACATGAATTAGAAACTTTTCAGTTAAAAAAAAAGCATTTTTCTGAAGTATTGTCAAAAAGAGTTCAGCCTCAGAAACATGTTTTAGATTATCAATCTGAATTACATATGATTTATCATGGCTCATTCTAAAGCCTCAAAGCCTAGATTAAATACCTGATCCTACAGAATACAATATTTATTGACAACAGCTTCTTTGAATTCCCTCTTATTTTCAGTCTTATTGTCTTCTGTCATGTATATCTATGCATGACACCCTGGGGTGTATTGTAGCACAAATGTTATATTTTATTTAAAAAAATGTATAGCACACAAAATATTAATATTTTTGGTTTGTGTGGTTGGGTTGATGTTGCATGTTCTATTGCATTTGTTTCTTGCAGACTTAAGTGTTTATTGCAGTACATTCTACCACGGAGATAGTCAGAAAATGTGCTTAACCTGGTTTGTCAGTGAGTGGGTGGGTGGGTGGGTGTTTGATTATAGCAGGGTACGAGGTTTGGGAGGCTGTAGTGGTTATGAGCATTTTTAACTCTCAGGAAAGCAAAATCATACAAATATAGATCAATGATTAGAAACTCAATTTCACACACATACGAACACAGCAACAACTGTCCGAAATGTTGATTTTGCATAATATGGGAAACTTAAACCTTTATTTTGTATCTAATAAATACTTTGGCTAACTTTTTATGAAGCTTCCTTATGACAAGACATGAGGAAACAAGAGGACAGGTGCTGGGTTTTGCATAAGAATGATTGATTCATCATCACTCTCTCTTTTAGTTATTCTGTCATTTTTTGAATCGCCGCCAGTCTCTCGTTATACTCCAGATCTTTTCTTAATTTCCTTTCAAACTTGACGCGCCAGTCTCCTAATGCTTTATGACAAGTCACAAACCTAGTTACATTAATCATTACAGGATGAGCTCACCATCACCAACCCCCCCCCCCCCGAAAAAAACCCAATAGACTAAATTCAGCTGGTAGTTATTTTTCATAACCTCTCTATGCTTTCCTCATTAAATTTTAGCTCACAATAAAACATTTTTAGTGAATACATTTTTTTCCTCTGTGTATGGCACAGCAAACAGGCATATAAATACTGTATTCCCCACTCTCTCCCTTCTGTTTTGCACTTATTTTTGTTGACAGATTTGGTTTGGCTGCTTTCTTATGCACCCTTTTTCTTGCAGGTGACATCACTCAGAAAGGCTATGAGAAGAAGAGGTCCAAACTGCTCGGGGCATATCTCCCACATCCTCCAGGTATGAGGCACATTTAGAGGGTCAGCAAGTGCATTTGTATCCACTGAATTGCATTTGCAGTGCTCTAAACAGCTGATTCAGTCAGCAGATGGGTTCGCCTTTCATTCTTTCATTTGAACTGATCCCAAAAACCTGTGATGGGATTTAGTTTGCTATAGCAGAGTATTCTAGGCATGAAGATCTCAGCAGATGGGTTTCGTTCGTGGATCTTCATGCAATGCCTTTTTAGGGCAGAGACCTTATGAGTTTACAGATTTGTTAATTAGATAGACAACAAGTGATTATGTATTGGCTTAGTCAGTATGTTTATTGATAGTTGAATAATCATCTTTGAAAATGCAATTAAGAATTGAACATTTAAGATGGTATTATTAAAGGTTTAGGTAATTGTGATTAGTTGTAAGTAATAACTCATTGTGATTGACAGCATAATAAACAGATTATTATTTTATTACACGTTTTGTTTAACAGCAGTTGTATAACTTTTATAAATAGAATTGAGTTTAATGCAGACATTTGAATGTTTACTGGAATTGGTTTGATGATGCGCTGTACTTCCCTCTCGGAAGTACTCACTCAGCATGCATTGCCTAATAGTAAATTCCTATTAAAAGGGCTCAAATAATTGCATCTGAAAAACAGAAATGCTCCTAAATACAAATTGAACCAAATGTGGATAAATTTGATTAAATTTTTGCAAGATTTAGCGGAGTATATTTAGGTGATTTATGATGGGGCATATCAGATTAGGTTATTATTACTAATGTAGTCCCAAAGATTCAAGTCACAGGCGCTCCATTTTTTTTTTCACCCTTAGAAAATCTTATTTGGAAAGCGTGGCTATCCATAACCCAGTCCAGCTCCAGACTTAATCGGTCTATTTGCCGCTTGTTCTTCAGTGCTTCTTTAGAATGAGCTGATAAGTGACTCTAGGCAGCAGAATTAAGAGGCTCCTCTAAGCTCTTCTTGAGAGCTTTATAATAGGTGCTTGGAACTTTTCTCTTTTATTTTAGTGATCTGAAAAAAATTGGTTTTCAGAGCTGTATTTCATCATGAGTTTTTCAGTTACTGTACCTGGACAGCCTTTAAGGTAAATGCTTTGCATTTAAAATGTCAGTAAAATACTGAGAAGTACATTGTATCACAGATGTTTTTATTTGAAAGCAAAACTTGTTAAAGGATTCATACTAATGTTTAACATTTATCCAATGGTTGACTGTTAATCAATGCATATCTTTAATACTCTTTACAACGAGTGGTTGTCAGATTTTTTTGCACTGTAACTGCCTTTAAGATTCCATGGTTGACACATGTTTTTTTTTTTAGACCTCAAGTGAGTGATTTACAATGGATGCAACAATTCTCCATTTTATGCGATTCGTTTTTTTGGTTCCTCATTTGAATAACTCATATGTAATATTATTTCAACAAGCCTGGAGAACTACAAGTTTACCGATGTGAACATGCATACGTCAGAGAAATGCCTTTCTGCAAGCAAATGATCAATTAATAAAATGCTCCCTGTGTAGATATTGCTTTGTGTAGATATTAATTAAGGGAGAGCTAAAGTTAGAGGGGTAACATTTAACATGGCAAGTGGATGAGAGTCAGCGAGGGGTCATCGTCGACTTTTAAATCTTTGGTTGCCGACAGTTCGGCTGGGAAAGAAGGGTAAACAAAAAATCACTGTGTGCAAACACTGCTTTATCAGATGTAATGATGTATCTAAACGTGACTACACATCTGCGGCATCATCACGCAGCTAGGTCCTGTAAGCGAAGTCGAACGAGTCACATAAACAGCAGTTATTGTATAGTTGTACAACAAAAAATTAGTTGTCTGTGAAATGGGATTTCAACACCTTATAAAAGAGCTTGACCCGTGCTACACAATGCAATTGCGTACGTTTTTAGTAAGTCTCCACCATGGAGATTTCTGTACTGCATATATTTGTAATGTATATGTTCCGTTTCATGTTTATTTTCAGCAGTTTTTAGCAGGTGTACCTCATCCTTGCTATGTACAGTGGTTAAGCTATAATGTGTATATATATGTAACTTTAAAGTGTAAAGTACTCATTACATCTCAATGCATTTCCACATTTAAATTAGCCTGAGCTAAGGATCATTGAAAGTGGATAGTAGTTAACGTGTGCACAAACTACCAACAAGAAGAGCAAAAGGTCATTGCTGTGCAACTCACTTGGTTTCCTTACGTATAGTGTAGTATTCATTGCAAAATGACAAATAAAATCAGAGTTCAAACTGATTCATAATGGATTGCTCAAAATGAAAGTTGTTTGAATCAATCCTAAATTTGAAGTCCAGTTTACGCATGTAAGGACATGGAGATGCAATAAACCTAATCAAATTAAGAGTATCCAAATTAAGGGATCCTGGTAGAGAACCTGACATATATGGTGGAACAAATATGGTGTCATATATGGTAGAACAAAACCATGGACAGACAAATGATCATATTTTGTGATCAATGGATGGATGCATGGTTTATTTCCTGGAAGATGAATTTCCATAGTAGATAGGTGGATGAAATGATTATCTGATTTCCATCATGAATTGAAGGATGGATCTTATTGCATGAACAATTGAATATGGTCAATATCCATAGTTTCTGGATAGATGTTCCTGAATGAATGGTTATTGTCCTTTTCCATGATGGATGGTGGCTATATTTTTTTAATAGTTCAGAGGATATGCGTCAGAATATATATTTTTTCAATTGCTGAATAGATATGTATTATTGGGTCCCTTTTGTGGATTTAATAATGGATGGTTCGATCTGCTTTAGCCAACAATTTTATTTCCCCAAATATATGACTCACCCTGAATTAGAAAGTTAGTCCAGCTCTCAGGTTGGTCGGTCATTTTCTTTGGTAGAGTATGCTGTAGCCGTTACTATAGTTACTCAGCCTGGAAATAGTGGGTGAAAATGGAAAGATATATTTTTTTGCATATGTGTACCATAAAGCTTTTTATTTGTATCTTTCTAAGGTTTAAAAACCTTCAGAAAAGTAGGACTAAGAAGGGCCTGTTTGATCAGCTTTAGATAGTAATACAACCTGTCCAATCATTAAAAAAAATCATATCTTCATGTATTTTATTCAATAAAAAAAAAACTAAAGATTAACTACAGGTAACATCTATACAAATAGGGCAGCCTTGGACACAAACAAGCCTAGGTTGTGTAGTGGCTTTTGATGAAATCTGATTTTATACTGTTGTAAGAACTTGAACTTTTGAGATCTCAAATTTGTGCCCTGTCTTTGGCTGCATTGTTGATTAGCAAGTCTTCAGTTGCTATAGCAACAAGCAGCCCGCATGTTCCCAGTTTGTGTCCTGGTGAGACTGTATCTATGACATCATCCACACTCACAAAGCATGTATTATAGGCTCTGGCTTAAAGAGTGGTATGCTCCAGATTGCTGCTGTAGCTGCTACTATTTAACAATCATGCATGTGATGGCACTGATGTATGTTAATAATGAATTGTTTATAGTACAAAATAATTAAATGAGGTCCTCCTTGATTCTGGATGTGTTTGAGCTGTAGTTGAGAGCATCAGGTTCCTGGAACAAAGAAACAACTGTTTCTGCTGCTAAATTCAATCATTTTGTCTTAAAATAATGATCAATTTAGTATAAGCTAAATTAGTTTTATATTAAGCATTTAATTTTTTAATCTGAAATGCATAGAGTTGTTACACAAAGTTTTAGATAAACCATCTGTTTATCAGTCTAACATAAACCATTTGTTTATCAATTTATATGAAGAAACTTTTTGGCTAGCTAAATTGAATCAGACGTAATTTCTTTGAAACTTGAATTGTTGAAATGCCTTTGTGTTAAAATGAAGACTGTATAAGGTACTGTGAGTCAGAAAAGCACCATTGCATCCTCCACTGGATGCATGATTCTGATTTAACCTGCTGTCTCACCTTCTGCTTTATCCGAGGAAAAGATCCACCAGGCAATGTCTTGCAGTATGTCAGCAAGTGGCTAAAATGGAGTTTTTTTAGCTTATGCTTAGAGGTTTTGGCTGGGCTGCCAACCCACACCTATCCTTTGTTAAGTGTCCTAAAATCTGCCAGGAAGAGTAGAGCAGTGTTAAAGCTCTTGATTTTGATTCCCAGAAAGAAAAAGGACTAGAGAACTGAATAGAAGAGAACTGACTCATTACGAGAATCGATTGAATCATGGCTTACTGCAGACTGTTCCTGGAATTAAATGTTTTGTATGTTATCAATTAGGCCTGTACATGAATGGATATTTTGGGAGGGTTGTGAGCAGAGAAACAAAAAATTGACATACATGAGCTAATTGAATATTAAAAAAAAACTGAAAATTCATAATTCAAAATGTTTTATTTTTGGAGCTGTTTGGAGTGGTTGTTGATTTGGACACCTTTTTAAACTCAGTGTGATCAAAGTCAGCTTAATACACATTACCTGAGTAAAGTGTGTGTGTAAAAAAGTATATAAGTACAGTGAACATGAAGAAAAATGTGCAGCTTCTAAAACTTAATGAGGACAATCTGGAGATGCTCAGAGCATTAATTTACGCTTTTGCTTCAACTGGCAAAGTTTTTTACGTCCTCTACTGCCTTGAAATAGTTACTAAAGTTAGACCTTACCTTGTGTAGGTCAGTTGAGTCACCTCAGTGTAAGTATTTTCACTTGAGTAGAAAAAAATCAGCAATTAAACTCAATTTAACATCACAAATTGATATTTGTGCTCCTTGTGGTATTATGCTACTGTAGGACCCCCAGTCGATTCTCAAATTATGTTGTTTCCCTTTAAGTAGTCAATATAATTTTTAGTACTGTGCAACTATGGGTGAAGCACTGTCATCTTCGCATTTTTGTTCATTTTCGGGTTTTGTACGAATTCTTTGGGGTTTTCCCACAAGTTCATTCTAAAAGCGGTTTAGAAAGTAAGAAAAAAAGTTTGTCATGACACTTCTGATGAAATCTAAAATGCCATTCAAATATCTGTGTCAATATGTGTACTAGTTGAAACCACAGATGTGACTTTACAAGAACAGGTTAGCAATCGGTATACATGACTTATCCTCTTGTTTTAGGGCTGGAGTCCATGGGACACGAGCGCAGGCCGCACCTGATGCCCTCCTCTGCTTCACGATACCACCGTCGGCGATCCTCTGGCACCAGAGATGAACGCTATCGGTCAGGTGAGCCCTCTTAATCCCAGAAGATTCCTCCATTGGAATAGGGGAAAACTGAATTAAACACAAAATATGAGTCTCTACCTCATTTTTCAATTAAACTTTTACTTACTTTATAAGAAAACAAGGGATTATTTATGAATGTAATAAACTTTGATGGTTTTATCTGCTTGATGGGATTTTTTTTGGCTCAAAATGTCAACTTTTTAGGTATGCTTTGAAGAAAACTAAAGATCAGTTAACATTTTTTTCACGACAGGGTCTTTATTAATCTTTCACAAATGCTGACTTGAAAGAAGTTCAAAGAAACATAAGTAGTCTGCAGGGAATTGAGTAATACGTGAGACAAAGTTTTATGTCTATGTCAGAGATTAGACTTGCCATTTAAGTGTTTGCTGTTTTTATGCAAAATGCTGTCTGATCTTTCAGCATATGTTTATGCTAGAACTTGTTATAAAAAGGCATATCCATTATCAGCACTATTATAAATCCTTGACACGCTAAAAGTTTAGTAAAAAATTCAGTTGCTTTCAGCTGTTATGAGACAGCGTTTTTAAGCATATTTAATGCATTAATGTTTAATCTACATTGCAAGTAATAAATCCAAGAAATTCATATCCATATTGGGTTTTTCTGGCAAGTGAAAACAATGTCAATGCTTTGATGGAATCTGCTGTTCTGGATCTCATTAGTGAGTCCAAATAACAGCTTGGATTATTAGAAGCTGTGACTCTGCCTGTGTGAAGAGTGAAGTAGTGGGTACAACTACAGTCACATACTCTGAGTCAGCAGTGCGAGATGGCAGAAGGGCTGGAGGTGGTGGCTTAGCTCATCTCATTCACGTCACTCTTTACGACAGCTTGGAGGTCAGTGAATGGTTCTTTAAAATTCACTTCATTTGAGTTGTTTTTCTCCTCAGATGTTCACACAGAAGCAGTACAGGCTGCACTGGCCAAACACAAGGAGAGAAAAATGGCGGTCCCCATGCCATCCAAACGCAGGTCCCTGGTGGTCCAAACCTCCATGGATGCCTACACCCCCCCAGGTGAGCTTCAAACTTGATTCTAAATTTCAGTTCATTTAAAGTCAACATGAATATAATGGTCTTGTTTAATGGATGACTCACACAGAATTCTTATTATTACTTATTACTATCTTAGTATTATTTATGTAGAGCTAAGTTCATGAGTGGGTTTGGTACTGTCTGCAGTTTTGAGACATTGATAGGTTGACAAAATAGCATTGATAATAATAAAGTAATATAAAGTAAGCAGTTCTTTTTCTATGACATTCATTTTCAGAAGAAAATTAATATGGTAGAATATGGTACTGGCCACGGGAAGGTAGCTGCAAAAGACATCTTAAAAATTGTTAAAAAAAAAGGAATCTACCTTGTGATGGTATTCATTATAATTTGTCATTGACTTTAGCTATAATCAGATTTTTTTGTTGCAAAATTATTTGGAGCTTACTTGATTTCACCAGCAGGGACTTCATTCTCCATTCTCATGACCTACTGAGGAAAAAAAATGCTCCTCAGTATCATCCACTTTTTTTCTTTCTTTTCTTTTTGTTTTATTATTATTATTATTTTTACAAATATATGCAAACTCATCAGCAGCATAATACTAGCTTCCTGGCTAAAGCTAACGGAGTGTAATTACATATAGCCTAATTTGAGTAGAAAACCTAAAACTTTTCCACCAATTTACTCCTCAGTGCAAGATTTGAATTGAGACTACACGGTGGCTTTAAGTTGCTCCGCTATTTGTCTATTGAGACATCTCAACATACAATGTATCACTAGTCTAGAGTAAACAGATTGATTTGGAGAAGCAGAATTCTGCCTAAAGTTCAGATTTCTCATCTTCTAAAGGAATGATCTGTTTTTTCTGGCACGACAAGAAAGTGTGTGCCGCACCACAGGAAATAATTATGTGCTTTGCTGTTCATGGTCTTTCAGAATACCCATGTCTTCTCATTGACTTAAAATGTAAAACATATCCAATCCTTGCTTTTCTGCTTGTTGGTGTGAAAACACTGTAATATTTTTACTAGTCAGCTCTTCTTCTGTCACCTTGAAAATAGTTGTCTTTTTAGGAGTGATTGCTTTCTAGATGCCAACCAGCATCACCCACTTTAAAGACCTATGCTTTAGGATATTTTTGACAACGGTTTGCTTCCGGCTCACATGTAGATGGGACCAAACAGTGTTCAATATCCTATTTTCAAGATAAAATAAATTAGTAAAAAATATCGGTATTTCATCGTAACATTGACCTACATGAACTCTTTTTAAGTTCATGTAGGTTCAGTTCTCAAGTTCAAGTTCTCTTCATTGTTTAATACAGTGTCTTGTACAGTGAGGTTAACAAACCCCTTTCATGTTGACTTTAATTGGACTTTTCCACCTTCTGGGCTGAGTGTTGAGTGGGTCTGAGTGACTCTCACTAGGCCTCTCCCCCCTCTCCTCTCTGCCCCCACTGACAGACACCTCATCAGGCTCGGAGGAGGAGGGCGGCCAGGGTGAGGGTACCCCCACCTCCAGCCAGGGCAGCGTTAGTATGGAGCACTGGATCAGCCGGGCCATCCATCAAGGTTCCACCACCTCCTCCTCCTCATCATCCACGCAGAGTGGGGGCAGCGGAGCCGCAGGGCGCCTGGCTGACGTCCTGGCTCAAGCACATGTTGGCAAATCAGGTAACACTTCTGCAATTTCTGCATTCATATCTAAATAAGCCCTTGTAAATCTAATACACCCTGCCATGGCCATAAACCCCACCCATCTTTCCTCTGTGCCATCATTTATTACATCTTCAATATCTGTGATGTCATGGAACCATTCCTTCCATAAAATTATGGATTTTTTGTTGATTGTCAATGTATTGCCAAAATAGCAGATTTGTTTGAACGGTGTGGTTTTCGTAGATTTTGATGCAAGTGCTGAGAATTTCTGTATAAATTTTAACATGCATTTTAAAAGTCTGCAGAAAAAAAAAATCCTTATAGACCTGTATCCATTAATTCCATTTTAGGCAGTTCCTTGAAGCCTCTGCTCCACAGATGTTAAAACCATCCATCCAGCTGATTTTCAGTGTAAACACTGAACGCAGCAGGAAGAGGAAAGGGTTTTGCTGCTGCTTTCCCCTCCTCCACATGGTGGCTGGAGGAAGAAAATACTCTTCATTTTTCAAAAACCTCACAAAGCCTCTGTATCCACAGGGCTTGAAGTTGTAGACTGTGGAAACTCTGGCGCCTTAATGGAGTTATGAAGTGGTGTAGGATGCTTCTATAGAGCAGTTTAACGTCTGAAGAAAGAAACACATCTCTTTCACACCATCCTGTTTCCTCTCCCAAAGTTCATCTATTTTTATTTTTCCTCACTGTTTGGTTCCCTCATCATTGAATTCCCTTTCCTGTATCAACTTTCCTTCCTGTTCTGCATTTCAAATCACTCTAGCCTTTTTTATTTCTGTTAAGAAAGCAGTTTCTTTTTAAGACCATTTTCACAGTTTTACCAGAATGACATTCAAAATATTCAAAAAGCTTAATTTTCCAGTAGACTATCTTAACATTACAGAGGAAATGTACTTTTTGTAATGTTAGTTTAGTATGTCAAAAAGGATTTCCATAATAACAGTTCAAACGGAAAAGCGGAAATGACAACATCTTGAACATTATTTAAGGTCCCATATTATGTTCTTTTTATTGCATTCAGAACAAATATTTGAGCCCTCTATACTAGCGCTGCACGTTAATAACTTTCAAAATGCAATATTTTTCGTAATGAATCACCTTTTAATTTTCACAATTTTAATCACCTCGCATGTTTGGCCTCAGCAAAATGCCTTGTTTACGCTGGTCCCTCTTACAAACATGCTATTGCCACAACCCTATTGATTACCACTCTTATTAGCCTGAATTCAGCCATAACGTAAACACACTTTTGTAACATGTTTTCATTTTAAAACATTATAATCGACAGACAATGACTATGCGTGAAGTAATAGTACCTTACCCAGAGTCTGAATTGGAATTTGAGTCCATAGATGAACCACAAATACCGCAAAGGCTGCTTCATGACGCGTCCACATGGTAAATATTACATAGTTACCCTTTTACACTGTATGATTTCTATTATAGGGGTACTAATTGATGTACTTTATTAGAGGTGTACTTGTGACAAATGCATGATAGGATTAGTCAAGGATTGTGCGCTTGGCTTGAAGTATGAAGTATTGAAGGACTGCTCACAAACAAAATTGTCCTTTCCACATTTTTGCTGATAGGCAGACACAAAATCGAGCAACTTCTGACTAATAAAATCATTCTTTTGTAATCCAAACAAAACATTAGGATCCGGATTTGAAAACGCACTTGTTTGATATTGTTTATCCAGTGCAGGTCTGCTGCTCTCACACTTCCAGGACAAACTGCATTTCCCACTCTTCGTAGAGAGGGCCTGTACTAGCAATTCGTATGATTGACAAGTGGGTGGGGCAAGAAACTTGGGCGGTTATAAGGAAACAGGGCAGTGTTAAGGAAAATGAGCTGTTTTCAGCTTACAAAATAGGAATAAAGGATTGCTCAAACAAGTGTGAACTAATCTGAATAGAACTTGAGCCATGTTTTTGGAGAAAACAGAAAATCCACATTTTCATCGTGTAGCACCTTTAAGGTCAAAATTGTTGTTTTGTCATGTTTTTTAGAGACAGATTTCATTGATTGACTTTTGTATTGTTAATACAATTATAACAATCTAACTTCATGATGGGAGAGACAAAAATGTTTACTGTAAAACAGAATAATCAAAGGATTTTTATTGCATATAAAGGGCAAAAGTTAATTAGATAGAATGTCTAATATTAACTTATATCGTTAAAAGTAATTTGCTCTGACTAATATAAGCGCTGTGTTTGCTCAAACAGATGTTTTACCAGCACAAAGACTCAGTTGCCACTGAGTTGATTTCTTGCGTTTAACAAACTAGTGTAAGAACCAATGTAAACATCCTTATTGACCTTTTCAACTATTCAGTTGACTGCAGCTTAATCCAAAGCCGACATTTAGCAGACATCTCTTTTTTCCAGAAACAAAACAAAATATTTTTCCAAGCCTCTTGTGAAATCTGGCATGAGTATTTAAAGTCATTTACTAATTTGGCATTGCAAACTGTTAAGAAATTACAATCGTCCATATAATTGGATGTCCAAGGTGCTCTATTAACTCTGAATAATTCAATTTGATTTTGCACCTGGCCTTGTGGGGCTGGGGCTTAGCAAAGGGCTTTGTTTTATAAAACATTGTTTTATGTGTTGCTATGATCCTCTCTTTTAAGACTTAAGCATAAAAGATGAGACAGACAAAAAGGAGAAAAACATAACCGTCTCGGTCACAGTAAAAAAAAAAAATCTTGCAAGCTATATGAAATACAAATGGTATTATCTTGAGAAAACAATTGCGACTAATTGAGAAGTTTGGAAAATTCTATACTTAAATGCCTTTTTCAAGTGAATTCAGAAACTTATTTAAATATACAAAGAAATCAATTGAATACTCATTAAGAGCAGGTGAGGCCAATATACGTCAATCCAGACATGAAGGTATTTTTTAATGACAGTGTTTTTCCTCCATCTATAACAGGTCTAAAATACAATTCAATGGCAATAATTGACTGAAGATATTCCACTTCTGAAAGCAGTAACATTTTGACATTCCCCCAAGTCAGCTGTTCTAGATTCAGCATTTTCTTTAAAACTTGAAACACAAGCAAGCAATTCTGTTTTAGAAGATAAAGAAAAAATAATCGGTTCTGCATAAACTCAAACAAACACTTAAGAAATGAAAACAGAAACAAAACCATAAATTAGTTTCAAGTTTATTCAGTTTTACTTTAGAGTTTAGCTTACTGTAACATGAAATCTTGAGTTTAAAGGACTCAAAATCTTGGCTTGCCTTCAATGCTGCTTCAGTGAAAAAACTGGGAACACAAGGATGCCGTGTAATAGAGATCATCATTCTCAGACAACCAAACCAATAATCAGTTGCATCCAGGGCGCATTAGTCGTGCACCTCTAAAAGCACAGCAAGGTTTAATGTACCTCCAGCCCACTGCATTAGGAACAAACTCTGAAAGTGGTTTCCAGTTGTTGCTTGTATCCTGTTGACTGTATTTGTTACATTCCTCTGAGAGATACACGGCAGTGTGGTGCGCCTGTAGAAATCCTCTGTCATTCCCACCTCCTCCATCTCTACCCTCTTCATACAAGACATCCTCTCTCTGTTGAGATCATGGCTTTGTCCATGCACGTCTCATCAGCTTCCCATCCATGTCAGCGGCCTGTGCGAAGCCGTGCAGCTCTTAAGTTTCTGGTTTTCCTCCTTCCCCCTTCCTTATCCAGGGCCAATTGCTCACCTCTCATTGAAGAGAAAAACTATGCTCGGCGTAGCAGAGAATGGAAACTCCATGCGACGCTCTTGTGAATTTGGATCAGATCTACTCTGGCCACCACCATTGGAGTCAGAGGGTCAGTATATGTCCCTCAGTACACACACATTCCTCCCAAGTAATCCAATACCTTTCTTTGTCCTCAATATGGAGTCCAGTGGACAGTGTAGCATGCACTGTGTTTGTGTTTAGAATCGTGTGCTGTGAACTTGATGTTTTTGAACTCAATTGTCAATCTTACAGTTCTTTGTGCTGTTGAACCCAAAATACTCTTACGAGAAGTCAATGTGTTTCCCCTGTCTGTTTTTTAGGTGATAAATTATGCAATGCTGACTTTGTCAAGTGTCCAGTCTGCTTTTAGATGCCCATTCCTTGTCTCAATGTGTATTGTTGATTTTTGTTTGTGACATGTTCTTCTTAAGAAATTTTTTTTAATTGATAATGCTTTGCTATTTGCCCATACTGTCTTTTGAATCAAGGTTAAGTGAGATTTAAGTTAATGATCAATCTGCTTTTAAAATGAATGTATACTTATATGAATATTGCAACTGATAAAACGTCAAGTTATGTAGCAAAGTAGATATGATAAAAAAAGCAAATAAAACCATTTGAAATGTTTTAATTTGGTTGCTTATTTTACCACAAAATTGGTTTCAACTATAATACATTTTTGGTTAGTGAATACTGGTGCGTTTTAATCAACAATCATTTTTTTTATAGTATTAGTATTTTATAGTATAAGTATTATATAGTATTATTTTGATTCATGGATTCAGTATTTAAAATTTCCAATTAATTGTAATCATCCAAGTCTGTAAAAACATATGACAGTCTATATAATAAAATTGTTGATAAAAATATATTTTTAAAAAGGGTTAGATGCATGTCTGCTTGGAAAGGACATGATTTTCAGAAAATTATGGCATAATTTTCATTTTGTTCGTCTTTATTCGTCCTTGTATATCTCTGTTAAATGTGCATGCCTATTTGACAAAACATTAAATGTTTTATTCAGTCATACAATTGGAGCTTTGATACATGATATAATCTGCTTACGTTCAAGGCTATTTCCAAGACAAGACAAAATCCAAAAGAAGTTCCCTTTTGAGAGAGAAGTCACTATTTTCCAAATGTCTACAGCTCACATGATCTTTGACGTCATTTCTCTTGTCTTCCTACACACACCTCTGGGGTTTGAGGAAACTCCTTTTCCACCACATTAGTGTCCATGTCACTGAGGAGCAGGGGGTGGAATGAAGAGAGAGAGAGTCTAGATGTAGGTTATTTTCAGTCTGTTACGTAAGCACTCTTGCTGCTGGGTGTTTTCTCATACACTCATCAGTGCTGAAAGAGACAGGAGACAAGGCTGAGAGGCCGGTGATGAAGCAGGAGGTGAGGTGAAATACAAGACACAGGAAGGGCAAATCTGAAGGGGGGACAGAAGTAAATTGTTGAAATCGAACTAAATGAAATGAAAGATAAAATAATAAAAATATTCTCCCCTACAAATCAAAAAGGAAAAAAATTGTTATTATGATCTTCATGACGTTTACGGCACCCTTTGTTATGTGACAATGTTGTATCTCAAATGTGGATCAATAACCATTTATCTAGCTAAAACTAGAAAGGAGGGACAACAGGATCAACATCTCAGTTCTGCATTGCATTTTTGTGGGACAGTTGAAGAGTTTATATGTGGAAATCCAGTCATTTTTGACATAATGTTAAGGTTTTAACCAGATTTCAGGGGATGCGCTAGAGGCCTGTGAGTCATGACCTTGCTTTGTCACATCCTTCGTAGAAGGGAGACATCTTTGCTTCCATGCTACCATTAGCAGAATCCTCTCTGTCGCTGATATATGACTAATACTTCCATTTGCATTTTATAGATACAGATATTAGTTTTGTATGTTAGACTAAAATCTGAAACCGAACTACTTTGTCTACTACACAAGCTAACCCACTTAAGTGCATCACTTTAATGTAATGTCTCATAGAATCTAAGCAGCAAAAAGGCCTTCTGTGTTTGCCTGAAGTTTCTGTTAAAATCATTGTTGGTTTACTTTGATGACCATGAAATAGTGCTGTCTCATTAGTATTCTCCTCACTGTTTGCCATGCTGTCGTCACACACGACTTGTAATTCCTCTCCCGGTGGTTTGATGGAGCTTGCGCTATTAGTGAAGGAAACTTGTCAGAATTAGCAAAAGGCTACTCCACTGACAGCTGCCGAGTGAATGTGCTTGAAAACAGTAAATTATATTTATTTATTCAGCGTCTGACCGCAGATACTCTGTAGGAATGTCATAATGCTAATGCATGGCAGCCAAGGGCACAGAATGTGAAAGATATTTGAGGAGCTGAATGGAATGAGAAGAGGCAGCAGACAGCTGAGGATTTATGATCCGTGAGAGAGGGAGAACGGTGAGAGAGAAGCCCAGCAGACTCGCTCACTGGAAGAAAACTGGGCTGTAATTAAGGAATGAATGAAAAAGATGTATAATGTTACTCTTGCGCTTTTTGTGTCAGGGATTCATGGTAAAGTGATCACTTACCAATTTGGCAGTGAAAGAAAAGTTTGATTGTAAATTATTCTATTGATTGATTAGCTTTTTATTAAACCATTTTAAATGCATTTGCTGGTTTAAATCTGAGCTTGCAAATCATTAACTCCAATAAGGCATTGGGTTTTCTATGTAGACAGTTTGATTTTTCATCAGTTGGACAGTGGCTGATTATCCATTTTATAGTATTGATTAGTCCACCAGTGACCACTGTGAGCTGTAAATCCTTTGAACACTTGGTTATACAAGGCGTAGGCTTTCTTATCCATACACTTGTAATAAACTTCAGTCTTGATTTATAATTTTTTAATCCTCTTTTTTTTGTTAATCTAGAGAATCACTCAGCCCCTCCGGATGTCACAACCTACACTGACCATCCTATTCAGGTGGAGAGGCCTCAGGTGTCTACCGTACCCCGGACAACACCTAAATATGGCAATGCTGAACTTATGGAGACTGGAGATGGTGAGGAATTTTGGAAAGATGTCTTTAAAATGCCAATTTATTACAAGCAATTTTGATTCTTTATATGTAAAGCCTGTAAAAATCTAAGATTATATTTCTGAATGGTTGTATAAAAAAAAAAGGTTTTATCTCAACAAAACCACTTCCGGTAAAAACAAGCTTTTTTTGGGCACTGTGCCAAGTGACTCTGCTCACCGCTGTCTGGTGCAAGTTCAGAAGATGCATGTGAGAGCAATATAATAATAACAATACAAAGTAAAAATATCCAATATATTTAGGATATAGACAGAATATCCAACTTAATCTTTTTTTCTTTATGAGGAAAGTACAGCAACAGGATCCTCTAATAATCTTGTGTAAGTTGAACCTTATCAATTTTAGCCGAGACTGATTCATAATATTTACTTTCAATGGAAGAAGTTAACAATTCACAATGGAAATAGATGTGTATGAATAATAGGTACATTTCATTTTAATGAGTCAATCTTAGCTGTTTAACAAAACATTATATTTAGTCAATTTCCAGTGATAAGCAGCAGCTATGATTGCTATTTTAAGATCATGTAGGTAGATACTTATGCTAATTTAAAATAATACACTGAGTTGGGGATGAATCACGCAGAGTTTGTACAGATGCTAATTTCATGTGGAATGTATTTATATATTTTAATTTTTTACATTATTTTACAACAAAATTAAGTTACAAAAAGTTACCAGGTATAATGGTAGAAAATGCATTATGATATATACATAACTGTGTATGTTTGCCTATAAGATGATTTGTTGTATTGAGACATTAATATTACGCGATTAACCAACTGTACATTGAAATAAATAATATGTTCACGGGATAAAGTTGACACAGTTAAAACATTACCACTCCAGATCATAGGATAATACACAGATTCAGTTGGGGCTTAACAAGTTCAATATAAAATAGTTGTTTATGATAGCTACACAAATTGAGATGCTCTGTTGTGAAGCTGTGATTGAGGACATCGATCTATCTCTTAAATTATAATGGTTTCATTTAGTCTCATGGGAATGCCCCTCACTGCTTCTGTCAGAGGTGTTAATCAATAACGTTTGTAAAATTGATTTGTTGGGGGTATGCTGAAAACTGTGGCGTTGATACCAAAGCAAACACAATTGGGATTTGAACATCTTCATTTTGCTCATTCAGACATCCAATTAATCTCTTTTCAGCAAAACAGTTCAGTGAGTGAGTGTGTGTCAGGTAGTTTTTAAAGTGATTTTCGTTTTTTGTGCTCATCAGGAGTCCCGGTGAGCAGTCGGGTTTCAGCTAAAATCCAGCAACTGGTAAACACGCTAAAGCAGCCCAGACGACCTCCACTTCGAGAGTTTTTTGTTGATGATTTTGAAGAGCTTCTAGAAGGTGAGAATGTACCTACTTGTGAATTTTAAAAAGGGAAACATGCACAAGCTTTTGATTAGATGATTCAAGAAAAAAGCTGATTAGTGTCCTTTTCTTAAACAGATGCTAGCGAGCACCTCAAAGTCATATTAAAAAAAAAAATCAAAGTTTGACACCCAAATTTTGTAAAAAAAAAAAAAATGCAATATCAAATTGACATAAAAATATTTAAATTGTTTGAATGTGGCATGATCAGAATTTTTTTTCAGAAATATTTAATATCTAAATTTTATGTAAAAGAAATAAATCTGAACAACCCCATCTCTGTCTAAAGCAGCTTTGAGAAAGCATTTTTGTACTTCTGGTGACCTAGTTTAGACTTGTAAAGCACTTTTAGATATTCATCAGAAATCATCCATCCATCCATCCATCTTCATGTCGGCTTTATTCCCTTTCGGGGTCGCCACAGCGGAATGAACCGCCAACTCACTGGCATATGTTTTACGCAGCGGATGCCCTTCCCTGCCGCAACCCATCGCTGGGAAACATCAGAAATCAAACTTAGCAAAAAGCAAGGAAGGTTAATGTCATCATAAATTCACATTATTTCGAAAAGCCGCATTAAGAAGTTTAATAAGGAACAAAAACATTCTGGTGATAAAAAGCTAATCAAAATTTCTTTAAATAAAATTGTGACACTAATTTGGTGTCAAAATTATTGGCCTACTTTACAATAATTAAATTTAAGTAAAATTTTTACCCAAATACCACTGGCAAAACAATCCAGTGAAATAAAATATAAATCATATAATACAGAATGAGGTTCAAACCTTGAGTAATATCTCATATATATGTCAGCATATCAATCAACAGTATCAGTATCACACATATAAAAGTATCAGTGTGATTACCCTGCATGACCATATTTTTCCACTATTTGTCATATTTCAGTCCAGCAGCCTGACCCCAACCAGCCTCGGCCCGAGGGCGCTCAGATGGGTCCCATCCGAGGAGAGCCACTTGGAGTGGTAACTAATTGGCCACCATCTTTGGAAGCTGCTCTGCAACGCTGGGGAACCATCTCACCCAAAGCACCTTGCTTGACCACAATGGACACCAACGGCAAACCGCTATATGTCCTAACTTATGGTAATACATCCATTTCCAACAACAGAAAAGCAGAACACCAATTTACACTGACAGACAAATGTTCTCCAAAACCTAGTCATGTTTTGTGACTACAGTGCAGTAAGCCTGTCAATCAAAAAAAGAGATTATGTGCAATTGGCCGAGGAGCGTGTTTGGTTTGGTGTTCAAACATCAACACTGACAAAAAAATCACATATTACACTTTTAAAAGGAAAAATAGTAGTTTAAACAATATTGTCTCACATGTGTTTTGTGTTAACGTTTTCATTTTGTTCTAATTTTTAAAACGTACATTGTTGTATTTTGGTGGTTGTTGGATTTACGGAGACACCGGTGCTCATCTTAAACTAACACTACTGTCCTGGTCTTTGTTTACTAAAGCTCAGTCATGAGGAGTTCCACATTGGGCTTGGTTTGTGTAGCATGTGTTTGATTACATGAATGTGAGTCTTGCTGATTTCAACCCCTAAGAACCCCTGGAAGCAATGCATCACAGGTGAGAATGTGAGGACAGGTTTCCAGTGTGTCTGTGTGTGGTTTGAAGGATTGCTGTCTTTTTTTCAACATCTTTAGCTAGACACATACAGGTACTGCTCATATACTTAGGAAATCATGAAAAACATATACTTATTTCAGTAATTTATATACGATATACATTTGTTTATTTTAATTGTTAATTTTATTTTTGATTATTATAACTGCAATCTAATGAAAACCCCAAATTCAGTATCTCATAAAATTAGAATAACGTCAAATCGTTTCATATTAAAAACATCTGGTGGCTAACTGTAATCAGCTAATTAACTCAAAGCAGCTGCATATGGTCTCGCAGTCTAGTTCTGCAGGTTATACACACAGTTGACATTTTCCCGAAAGATGACCATTAATACCTTACACAAGAGGGTAGATACAAAAGGTCATTGCAAAAAAGGCTGGCTGTTCACAGAGCTCTGTGTCCAAGCAATTATTAGGGAGGTGAAGGAAAGCAAAACATGTTGTAGAGATCAGTGTACAAGTGTACAAGCAAAAGAGATAACCGCACACTGGAGAGGAATGTCAAACAAAATCCATAAAAAAAAAAATTGGGGAGATTTAACTGCAGCTGGAATCAGTGCTTCAAGAATAACTACGCACAGATGGGTGCAAGACATGGGCTTCAGCAGGTACATTCCTTTTGTAAAGCCTTGTGAGAAGCGTTTCGCTTGGGTGAAGAACTGGACTGCTTTAGAGTGGTCCACAGTTATGTTTTCCGAATTTTGCATTTCCTCAAGGTCTCAATGTCTGAAGGAAGAGAGAAATGACACAGAATCCAAGTTACTTGGAGTCTAAAATAATGTTTCCACAGTCAGTGATGTTTTGGGGTGTCATGTCCTCTGTTGGTGTTGGCCCCCTGTGTTTTCTGACGTCCGCACATCGCCATCTACTAGAAAGTTTTAGGGCACTTCATACTGCCTGCTTCTGACCAACTTCATGGAGATGCAGATTTCATTTTCCTACTGAAATTGATACCTGCACACATTACCTTATTGGAGAACTGTGGTAATCGTGGTATCCTGTTCTTAATTGGCTAGCCAACTTGCCTGATCTTAACCCCATAGAAAATCTGTGAGATATTGTGAAGAGGTCACCCGAGCAGTGCCACAGACTCCAGGTCAGGCCGCATTGATCAGGAGTCCCAACTAAGAGTGCTGTGCATTCTTATGCTTTCGAAATTCATAGTTTTCATTTGGCCGACATTAAAAAGAATCCATTACGCTATATTGGTCTTAAGTGATATTCCAATTTTCTGAGATAATTCTTTTGGGATTTTGTAACCTTCATTAGGTTAGTCAGGTACAATAAAAAAAAAAACATTTTAAATATATCGATTTGTAAATGTAATATACAAGTTTCCCTTCTTGAATGGAATTACTGAAATAAATAATCACTTAATTATATGACCCGCACCTGTACATATACAGATGATTCCTTAGGTTGCTCAAATCCTGAACATTCAGTGCCACTGCTTGAAGCAGAAAATTCATAACAATTTCTGTTTGTGTGACTAATCCCAGAATCCACCAGGCAATATCACTCTCCTCCTGGGCTCTTTAACAACCTCTCTCAAATCAAAAGAGCAATTAAATTTGCTCAGAACGCAGGCAAGGAGTGAGATCCCTATCTCAAGCGCTACTTTGGTTTCACTGGGGTTTCATAGCTGCGAGTTAAATCCTGATAATAGCAGGTCAAAAATTCAGCAAGACAGGAGAGATAAACTGCTGAGGAACCCTTGTTTGACTCATCTAGATACTTCAACTTTTTGGAATTTGGTCATTTGATCTGAATTCGTATTTTTCCTTCAAGTGTGTTTTATTGTGTGAGAACTCTTCCATTTTATTGTGTCTAGTAAAGATTTGCACCACAGAATAACTTTCCTTAAAGGCACTAAGCAAGACTTCAGAAGAGAGGAGAGATTTTGGAAAATTATATAGAAAAGCTCTTTGTAATGATTTGAAATTAGAAATGTTATATTTGAAAATGTGTTTTTTTTATTATTAAGAAAAATGTAATTGACACTCATGAAACAAATAATTCATTCAGTTAAGTTAGTTTGATTAAACAAAGCACATGTGTGAATAAAGTTTTAATCAATAATTTGAGCCCATACAATAATGGTGGTGCTCATCCAATTCATGGGTTAATATAGCCTACATAGGTGAACATAAAGGCATATTTTTTGTAAGTTTTCCACACCCCTACCTCTGAAGTTGAATGAAGTGCTGGCCGTGATTGATGAACTGACTTCCACAGAATCCTGCTAAATATATGACTTCTTCTGCACAGGTAAACTTTGGTCTCGGAGTATAAAAGTAGCCTATAACATCCTGCACAAACTGGGCACCAAGCAAGAACCAATGGTCCGGCCCGGAGATCGGGTGAGTTTGGCAGAAAATATTCCAGATCAACACACACGCACACACACACACACACACACACCCACACACACACACACACACACACACAGATATATATCTCACTCTCAGATTGTTTTATTGCAATATTTAAAACCATAGGATACCACCCATTTGAATGATCAGATATCTACAATATCTAATGGTTGAATCCACCATAGTGTCCGTGTTGACCAGCACAATCTATTATATCTGCTAAGTGATGATGGTGCTTTTGCGGGGAGTGAAGACAAACATAACAGAATTTCAAAACTACTGAGGATGCAGTGGGAAACTTTCACATTATGCATGCAGTACAGGTTAAGCACTAGCTTAGACCAGTAGCTCAGGATCATTTAAAGGGCCAGGCTCCAAAAATGATTCTTTAAAACTGATTATTTTTAGCTCTTTCTTTAACAGTGACAAACATCTTTTATATGTATTTATTGTATAGAATTTTCATAAATGAATGATATACTCTTATGAAATGAACATGTACTGTAGATGTTTAAATGAACAAAAAATATTGCTTAACACTTTTGTATAGTTGCAGAACTAGTTCAGAATCCAAACTGTTTTATCATTATTAAATGATCTCATCCTGAACATTCTTGTACTGAAAATTTAATAAAAGCAATCTTAAATGGCTAAAGAAGTACAGTTCTAGAATATGCCTTCCAAAACTCCACATTCAGATCAAATATGTTATCACTACTAATCATATTTAACCTGGTTTAAAAATCCTTGATTAGTTGTACATAACTTAACTAAAATTAGTGGAAATGTGTGTCATATATTATTACTTTCTTCTGAGGAATAATTCAGGGTAAATGTCTGTAAGCCACGGCTGCAAAACTGAAAGAATAACTTGTTTCGTACCGAGAACATTGCTTTAATTACTTTTTTTCTTTGCTTTTTTTCCTCTGTCGTATGCGGTGATTTGAAGTGTGTTCATGTCAAATTAGCATGCCCTCGTGTCTAACGTGTGACACCTTACTTCTCTTATCACATCACGAGCAGGTGGCTCTTGTGTTCCCAAACAACGATCCTGCTGCCTTTATGGTTGCCTTTTACGGCTGCCTGCTGGCAGAGGTGGTGCCTGTTCCCATCGAAGTGCCACTTACCCGAAAGGTGAGACTCTAAATATATATCCAGCGAGAGTGCATGAATGACTGTCAAATACTGCATTGCGAAAGTATACCAGTTTGCCAACATGTCATTCTCCCTTACAGTTTTCCTCTGTATTTTCACTTTCTTTGTTAAGTGCCACCCTGGACAGTTGGATTTATTATTCATGAATTATGGAACACAGGACACAAAATATGCCTTGTATATATTGATTTTTGTATAATTTTTTTTGCTTTACTGTCTATTTATGAGATCTTTTATTTTGTCAGGCTGTTTGTAAATTGACAGGGTGCAGCATTTAAGTGCTTTCTCCACCAAAGTATATGTAGAATTCTACAGTTACCCACTATTAAACTGGGTTTTTGCTGGGTCTTAAGTCTTAAAACATGTAAAAAGACTTCTCTTAGATTGAGGAGTCACTACAATCATGTGTCCTGGGGAAGACTTTCAGCTTGAAAAAAAAAAACCTTGCAAGGCCTGGCATCTCATTTAAAGAGAGATATATCAGATTGATTTGAAGTTTTTTTCCCCATGTATAGGTCTTAATTTTGACTCTTATTGGTCTTAAAAGATCTTAAAAAGTATTAAATGAATTTTTATTGCCAAATTTGCATGTGCACACACAAGGAATTTGTTGTGGTACAGGGGAACTCTCCAGTGTTGGTACAAAAAAACCCAGACACAATAACGTTTCATAGTAACAGAGGTTATGTAAGTACACTATGTGACAAATGTGACACTATGAAACATGCAGAAACCCTTAATTATACCCACATTTATTTAGAATTTAACAAAAGAGTATATATGTGATGGGAACAGCTTGAGTTAAAGAGAAGAAGACTCTAATAACCATTCCATCTTGGGTGAAAATTTATCTGAATGTAATCATTTCAAAATGTTGTTTGATTTTTATTTATATTTTTGATAAATGCTTAATCATCCATAACATTACAATGTCAGTATAGTCTATTGTTTTCCTCTTGTTACATCTCAGACCATTTTAATTTGTGTTTCCTTGGAGAACAGTAATGTTTGAGTGATGTTAAGAGGATTCCAAGCTTTTGATTAATAGTGCATCTGCACCGAAGGACTCCTTGAGGTTGAGGATATGTGTGTTTAATTTAAGTGCTTGAAATAAAGTAGGGGAGTGGTTTTGTCTGGAATCAACTACACACTCATACCAAAAATTCCAGGAAAGAAACTGGAAAAACACTCTTTGTCTTCAGCGAGCAGGGCTGTCCGGAAACCAGCTGTGTTTTTCTATAGTTTCACCTGCACAAGCATTAGAAAAACAGAGAGGCAAATTGTGATTTAACTTTGAAGTTTTTAATCAAAAACTTTTAATCTTACATTTGATTTTTAAGCCCAGCTTTCCCTGAGAATCAACATTAGTTTTAGCATTAAAGAGACAAGAGTGCAATGCAATGGTGCTGAAGATTAGCTATACAATGATATTTGAAGCAACCATGTCCATACTTGATGAGTAATTAGCATCCAAACTATAGTATGTTTCTCATAGTACTGTAATACTTTCGAAATCATATTAATCATCATGCTGGAGATGATATAAAAATACCTCAATCAAAAATATTGTAAAAGACATATTGACACATGCTGTAAACAACAACATTTTTCAGTGTTTTGTCTATAATAAGTACGCTGTCACCTCCTCTGTTTGTATTTTCCTGCTGCACTGATGATGGATGTTGGTCTTAATCTCTCTCTCTTTTTCTCTCTCTTTCTCTCTCTCTCTCTCTCTCTCTCTCTCTCTCTCTCTTTCTCTCTCTCTCTCTCTCTCTCTCTCGCTTTGGCTGTGTGCTTTTTTTATGTGCATCAGGATGCAGGAAGCCAACAGATCGGTTTTCTCCTGGGTAGTTGTGGGGTTACTGTGGCTCTGACCAGTGATGCCTGCCATAAAGGCCTTCCAAAGGGACCCACTGGGGAAATTCCACAGTTCAAAGGTCAGTTTGTTCATACAAAGGTTCTGAGGTGATGTATAGTGGCATGCTGGAAGAATAATCAGCAGGAAATCTTGTACGTTTCACTGTTTAAAAATGACAAAAAAAAAAACTTTTCCCTAGAGATAATAACATTTTAAAACTAACCTTTTTGAAAAATAGTGTACAGCATGTTTAAAGTTTGTTCTAACAGTTTTTTTTAATTCATGCTCAACTCAAGCAGACACGACCTAGTTACAGATACAATTTGCAGTGTAATCAATCAGCATTAAAGTCTAACAGCTAAGGAGGGTTAAAAAGATCACAAGCATGCTAGTTTCTTAATGAACTTTTTTTTTTATTTATAGAAAATAACACTAACCCTTTTAGACATAGATTTATATGGGGCTTTCTTCTGTAAAAGTAAAACTTGTGTAAATAAAACAAACTTTTTTTTCCTTCACTTTTGTGTTTAGCAAAAGATTGCGATTTTTACTTTCTCAGTTCATGACTGCTTTAAAAAAATCTAGAGAACGATTTACCTAATAAAAGAAGCCATTCTATGTTTTAATATATGAAAATTAAAACTGAAATCATTGTTATATCAAATCTATATTCAATGGTATATCATATCTTTTTATTTTCAGACGAAGCTTCAAATCATGCTTTAGAAATGTATTAATCGAGTTATAGAGCATGAGGAAAATTATGAGAGCTATGGATCATGTCACGCATGTGATGTTATCTAAACCAGACTGCTAGCAGTCTGTATTTTTCACCCCTGTCTGTTCTCCAGCAAAATGAGAGCTGATAAAAATAGAAACTGTAGAGGTAATGAGTCTGTGATATTATTGTAATGATTAAAAGGTCCCTAGAGGATTTTAATTTAGAAAGGATGGACTTGATCTCATCCTGAAGCCCAGAATCATTTAGCCAGCCATGCTAATCACTCACACACATTCCTTTGAATGATAATCACTACTAATAAACTTAATGATAACCATGGTTGACTCATCAAGCTGCATGACTAATAAAAGAATAAAATCAATATTCATGTCTTCTATGTGTTTGGTCCCACCGCTTCATTAGGGTGGCCGAAGCTGCTATGGTTTGTCACGGAATCCAAACACCTATCCAAGCCACCACGAGATTGGTTCCCTCATATCAAAGATGCAAATAGTGACACCGCCTACATAGAGGTGAGCTTACTGCGATAGAACTATCAGCATATTCAATTCCTTGTCTAGCTTTCTGTGTTTCTATATGGTGCTTTTTTTGTGCCGCACCCATTGTAATTGTTTTAACAAATCTGATCGGTGGATATTCTGCATCTTATGCCCTGGAAATCAATATTTCCTATCAGCTTGCCAGGCCCGGCTGCCTCCATTAGCGAATTACAGGATAATGGATGATAAATGATTGATGCTTGTTTAATTGTGAATCGAGAGTCTTGTCAGAGATGCTGCATGATGGTCTCGTGTAATAGATCTGGGTTAAACTAAGTAGTGTGCTTCAGAAATCTGAGAATCTGTATCTCAACTGTACGGCTTTTCTGAGAAATATAGTTTGAGGATTACATTCAATGAGAAAATGTAATTTAAAGTATTCATTGAATAAAAAAATAATCTTTCAAAGAAAATTTAACTTGTTCAAACTGTAGGGCGTTATTTTCATGATTGTAAATCATTTTTCTTTTTCTTTTTTAATATTTTTCTTTATTGTTTTGTTTTTGCTAAATTAGTTTCATTACAAAGGCATATGAAGGAAGGGAGATGCTCCCACAGATATAATTTATATAAAACCCATTATTCTCTGCTTGGAGAATGCTTGATTTTTGATTTCAGGTTTTTAAATTGAAATAGGTCTAAATTATAAGTGCTCCAAAAAAAATATTCCAAACTAAGTTTAAAATATTTAGTCTAAATATTTAATTTAAAAGACATAATTTGACTTAAAAAAAGGTTGTAAATAGTAAACACACATCAGTATTTTAGCTCAATATGCAATGTACAAACGGTTCAAATCTTTCAGCTGTTCTCTAAAGTACAACAACTATATATTCTATATTCTATATAACTATATAATATTGAATATATTCAATTAAATTTATTTTTTTTATTTAAAGCTAAAATACAATTTATATGTTTTATGTTATCATAAATGTGTAGCATATCTATGTATATTTATATGTTTGCTTTACAAGCAACTTGAGCTGCAGGCTTTAATAAGCCTGTCTTTAATGGTTTGACATTTATTGTTAAGTTTTTTGTTTCTACTGTATGGTCCGTTATTGGTCATAAACACCTTGTTTTCAAAGAGGTTTGACCGTTAACGTTGGTGTTAATGATTGACCTCTGGTGTTTAACAATTTACAGTACAAGACCTGCAAAGATGGGAGTGTTTTGGGGGTAACTGTCACACGGATTGCACTTCTTACACACTGCCAGTCCCTAACACAGTCTTGTGGCTACACAGAGGGTAAGTTTAATACTCTTACAGGTCACAACAGGTCTGTCCTTGTACTGAAATCCCCTTTACCAGACACTCGGAGAGTAAAATAACACCTTTTTGTGTTTCAGCTGAAATCATTGTGAATGTATTGGATTTTAAAAAAGACGTGGGTTTGTGGCATGGAATCCTAACTGTAAGTGCTGGTTCTGAATAAAATAGAACAAACCTAACATCTTTTGTTCAATATTCATGGTGATTAATGGCATTTCCCCTTTTCTCAGAGCGTCATGAATATGATGCATGTAATTAGCATCCCGTACTCTCTGATGAAGGTCAACCCACTGTCCTGGATCCAGAAAGTCTGTCAGTACAAAGGTCTGTCCCTCCCTTTTAACAAGAGTATCAGATCCATTTGATTTTATAGTAATATAGATAAAACCATTAATAACAAACAAAGCAGTTGTTAAGAATTATGAACTCATTTTAAAAATGCTTAATCAACAGTAATAATACTTTCAGTTAATGTTACAATCCTCGTCAAAATTTTCAATCAAAATAAACTGAAGGCTGAAATGACTTCAAGTTTAACCACTAATTTATTATAACACCAAAAACAGCTATTTGTAAGTGACAAAATATGATATTGAACAAATACTTTTCATATTAACTAAATAGATTCAGGAAGAGGAGTTTAAAGTGTATAAAATAAATGTTAACATATCGAAAGTCTTCAAGATGATGGTTAATGAGCTTTTAATGTGTTTTTCATGTAGGTAAAGTGGCTTGTGTCAAGTCCAGGGATATGCACTGGGCTCTGGTGGCACATCGAGATCAAAGGGACATCAACCTGAGCTCCCTGCGCATGCTGGTGGTGGCTGACGGTTCCAACCCTTGTAAGCATGGTTAAAATAAGTGCTTTATTTTCCTTTATGCCTGAATAAACTTTCAGAGATTAAACAAGATGAAGGTTAAGAATCTAGCTGAAAGCCTCAGTCTTAAACATGTAGTGTTTCAACCCGTAGAAAAGACGAGTCAGGGTATATTGTGCCAAGAAGCCTTTTTCCCTAAATATACTGGTGCATAATACACAAATGGACACTGAAGGACACCGTGTTCCTTCTACTGCCTCTTTTATCAAAATGCCAATAAACTGCTCGCAAGGCGTAGTGAATGTGTTTTTGGCAGAATAAATGGTTTGCAGGGGTATTTGAGGTGAAAACTGTTATTTAATAGGTTTTTGGGAGTTAGATGTATTTCCTTAAATTTGATAAATGCAAGAATCTGTTCTCAGACCACTTTCAATTTCAGGTGTGCCAATGAATAGTATGCTTTTTCAATGACTTTTATATAACTAAATTGTTTACCTCTAATCTTGGATCTTTATTAACCTGTTCCTGTCTATCTTGGACTAAAAAGAGAGAATTAGTTTTTAAATAGATTTGTAAATATTTTTGTATTATTTAAATTACAACTGTACAAAGATACTTGAAGGTTTAAATAGTAGTAGAAAACACTTGTTATTGTCTTAAAAACAGTTATCATATATAAAATATGCAATATTCTCTCTTTCTGTCTCCCTGCAGGGTCCATCTCTTCTTGTGATGCATTCCTCAATGTCTTCCAGAGTAAAGGACTGCGGCCGGAAGTCATCTGTCCATGTGCCAGCTCAGCTGAGGCACTCACTGTGGCCATCAGGAGGTACAAACACGTTGTGTCTGCGACAGATCACTTTGTCCTTCGTTTTTGTACTTTCCCTCTGAAAAAGAGATGGAAATATGGCCACGGTTCATTTTTGTGTCAGTTTAGACAAATTGAAGTTGATGGTTTATGGAGAGCTTTACTAAAGTCTGCGTATGCATTCAGTCCAATTATCCTAAACCATTTACAAGAAAGTCGTGTTTTTTTAAGGCTCCCTCCATAATTATAGTCTTGAACAGTCCCGACGTCTTTACTTTGTGACTTGAATCAAACTTGAGAAAGAATCCAGAGCATATGGTTAGCATTGCATTGAACTCTGTCGTCGGACACTTTGACAGACTTTCTAGCTCTGTCTTATAACACGTTTAAGGGAATAGCTTTCATGAGCTTGGAGAAAATAAATTGATTTGCCTGCTATTAAAGCAGCTGGTGTCATTGAGGAACTATTAATGTCAAATACAAAAAAAATCAAGTTTCTGTTTCTGTCATCTAAAAACATGTCATAGTAATTTGTGGATTTGTAGAGAAACTCACTGCAGCCTTGTTTTTTATGCTGTTCACACATTTGGTTTAGTTCATGTGGTTATACTCTGGTGACAGTTTCCTCCCTGACTGCATTTTTGTCTGATTCAAACTTTTGTGCACTTTTGGCCGTTAATTATGTTAAGTTAATGTATGAACTTAATTTGTAACCCACAATTAAGTTATTTAGCTTCTACAGCAATTAAAGATCCTATTGGCTTAAAAATAGGTACATACTTGGTTGTAGTCTCACCCTTTTTCAATAGTTTTTAATCACTTGATTATTGAGGTAATCTTTCAATGTCTTTCTGATGCTGGTCCTGGACAGTCTTTCTTTTACGTGATGAGAGCTAACTTTTGTGTAATAAAACAAACTTTACCTAACTAGAGAGAGGAAAAGAGAGGTATGGAGCTGTGGAGAGATGAAGCAAGAACAAAAGATAACAAAGAAGTTTGAAATGTCCAGTAAGGTTGAAGGTCAGGTGCTGGAAAGTGAGGCCAGGTTTTTTTTTCTGAGATCTTCCCAGACCTTTTATTTTTAAACAGTCAAGGCAGTGAAGATTTTAAGAATACAAAAATGTAAAGATCACTTAAACATGGTGCAGTTTAAAGAAATGTAAATGAATAAGCTAAAAAGTCATAAGTAATTAAATACTTTCTATGTTAAGTCATTGAAATGTTTCAGGAATGTTTCAGGTCTGTGTATTTCACCTGGGCTCAGTTGGTAACAGATGGGAGGGGAAAATCTAAAGTTCTCTGCTCTGTTTTCACAGTAGTCAGATATGGATGCACCTGCACATGTTTCCCTGAGAGCTACTGCACAGAAAGAATTTCCAACGTATGTTCTGTTAATATGGGATATTTCTTATTTTAGACCCACGGATGACAGTAACCAGCCGCCGGGTCGAGGAGTGCTGTCCATGCAGGGGTTGAGTTATGGTGTCATCAGAGTAGACTCAGAGGAGCGCCTGTCCGTTCTCACTGTACAGGATGTGGGCACGGTGATGCCTGGAGGTAAAAATACACATGCATGAATGATTCTGAAAGTGTGCTTGTGTAAATGTTGTGTGTCTGTATTTAGTGCTTCATAAAGTGTGTAATGTTCATGATGTGTGTGCAGCTCTGATGTGTGTGGTCAAACCAGAGGGAGTTCCTCAGCTGTGCAGAACAGATGAGATCGGAGAGCTGTGTGTGTGTTCCATCGCCACGGGAATGTCGTATTACGGGCTTTCGGGCATGACAAAAAACACCTTTGAGGTTTGTGTCCTATTCGAGAGAGATTGATTTGGCTGGAGTTTGGTGGAGTCTCAAACGTGGAGTCCCCAGGCCTCTGCTCACACAGATGCTGAAATGTTCTGATCAAAGCATTTCATCTTTGTTAAATTGCTTTGAAAGAAGGAGTAGGATGTTTTCTCAAGGGTAGGTTTTCGAAAGTTTGCAGTGTAACAGCTCGAAGAATAAAAATGTGTGTAAGTTAGAGTTAAAAGACCATATGTAGAATAAACATTTACCAATTTTTCTTTCTCTTTTTTCTTTTTTTTAACAGTTAGATATCCACAGTGAGGTTTCAAATGTAAAATTTAAAACAGCAAGCTTCTAAGATAACATAAAAAAATAAATTAAGTATCATTTATTCATTAAAATGTAAATATATTTTATGCTAATGCAATATAAGCTCATAGTAATGACTAAAACAGTTACTCTATTTAGAACAAAGTGTTATTTGCTTTTGAATTTGTGTAATATTACTTTTTAATGCTGCAATATCAAATCAAACTACAGAGACTTAGTTGTAAATTACTAAATTTAAAGATGTTTCTGAAAATGTCCCTTATTGCCAAGCCCTCTCCCTTTAGAAATTGTTGTCAACAAAGACAAGCTGAGAGAACTGCTCCAAGTTTTTTAATAATAGCAATCAACACGAGATAAATATCCCATAGAAACATATGTTACATATGTCTCTTCATTTAGGAACAGTGTATAATATCATTATATAAGAGGTGTGGGCTACTGGTGACAGTCCAAATGGGAGGATAATCCATGAAAGTCCAAATAGAATGAAGTGAAAACATGTAAAATCCACACTTTTGTGCATCGAAGGGATACATTTCATTAAATTACTAAAAAAATAGACCATTTTAATACTGTAACCATTTTCATGGTCAGTTGTCCCTTGTTTATGGGGAAGTCGGAATTTAAAAATGAACATGCACTAAATAGTATCTCCAAAGTAGATTGTTTTATTTTTTATAATATTTCAGATGTTTTAAGGCTGTTAAACCCCTCTCTACACAGCATTTACACTTTTCCCAGACAGGCATTGTAACATTTATCTCTCATGTTTAAACACTCTCCTTTTTTTACCTTCCTTTAACATGTCCAGAAGTTCAGCTTTTTTATGGGTTGGTGAGCATATTCCTTTGTCTTTTGGGTGCAATTGACAGCTTAGAATGTTTTCCCGATGTTGTGAGGTTTTTTGTTGAGGGAAAATAAGCACTGTTAGTGATCGAAGGTTTCTGTACATTTTTTGTAAATTCCATTTGCATATCAGATTCAGAGCCAAAAAAACAGAGCTGTTTAGACATATAGAATATAACATATAGATAAAAACATTATATAATTATTTCAGTATGAGGGTATCCTTTTATTGTTGCTAATATTTCCCCATTCTTTCAGTCTTTTGTAGCTTGTAGACTACATCAATTTTATGATTTGAGTTTTCTAACAAAGCCTTAACAGTGAACAACTCTATTTTCCCATTAAAAAACAAATATATACACTTATCTTAATTGCTGGTGTTTGTTGTTGTGTGCTATCAGGTTTTTCCCATGACCAGCTCTGGGGCTCCTGTCAGCGAGTACCCCTTCACCCGCACAGGCCTGCTGGGCTTCATTGGTCCAGGCGGGCTGGTTTTCATCTCAGGAAAGATGGATGGTCTCATGATGGTGAGCGGACGACGACACAACGCTGATGATATTGTGGCCACAGCGTTGGCAGTCGAGCCTATGAAGTTTGTGTACCGGGGCAGGTGAGAACACACTAAAAACAAAACAAACAGAGAGTGTTTATTCTCAAAGAGTGAGAGGTTTATTTATAGCATTTAAGACTGTGTTTGCTTTGGACCTGCAGAGTGCAAATGAAATGGTTTAACACCTGCTGGGGGTGGCAGTAGGGAGAGATTGTGTTTGTTTTTACTAGTTTTGCTTTGTTTTAGGTTTCTTATATAACCTTGATAACTGTCTTTTTAAATATTACTCCTCACTCGGTACACTTTCATGCTCTGAAATTAATTCTATTTATGTGCACCTCCAGGATAGCAGTTTTTTCTGTGACGGTCCTGCATGATGAGAGAATTGTTGTTGTGGCTGAGCAGCGGCCGGACTCTACAGAGGAGGACAGCTTTCAGTGGATGAGCCGTGTACTGCAGGTGTTTGTGCTTATTATATTGGTCCAGCTATCCCTCCCCTCTCTGACAGGGGTCATTTGAATTGCTGAGTAAATGGTTCTTGTGGGGTCTTAAAACCCAAAACAGTCTTAAAGCCCTTGAAAAGCATTATTACCATTAAAAATACATTCTGATATCTTTGTCTTAAAATTGTGCTATTTAAAAAAAATTTCATTATGACATCTCTGGTGTTAAGTTTTGTTTTTAAACTCTTTACTTACATTACTGTGATCAAATAATGTAAGTAAAGCGCAATGTGCATCATTACGGTGTATGCTAAAAAACAGAAGAAGACAAAGAATAAGAATAAGAAAAAGAAGGAACAAATAAGAAGCAGGCTGCTTCAGTCTAACAGCACAGGTCAAAGCAGCTAGTTGTGACCATGGGAATATGTACATTTAATTTTAAGGTGGGGCGAAAAGGCGCGTTATCGGCGTTGGCTGAAACCGATGCTGGCTAACATTTTGAAGTATAATGTACGGTGTACAAAAAAGTTTCATCTTGGAAGTATGGCTTTGAGAAATGTCAGAGAAAAAGAAAAAACTCCACCAATTGTCTCAGTTTTGTTCACCTAGTGAAGTATTATTCTGAAATTCAAGGATTAATTTCATTTTCTTTGTCCGTGGGGCTGGCATGTAGGTCATAAAATAGGTATTATTTTTCAAATACATGCTCTTAAAAAGGTAAGTCTTAAATTTAACTTGTAGGAACTTGTAGGAACCCTGTGTGTAACCCCTGTCACCATCCAATCCGAATTAGAGTTATCATATAAAATGAACATGAGACAATCGAGCACAGAGCCTGTCGTTCATTCCTTTATACTTCGATGCATCTATTTTGCTTTTTTGAAGCACATCATTAATCCTACAAATATTGTATGTTTTCGTAATTCCCGAGATCTCCCAGAGGCATAGGAAAGGTCAGGTCTCAGCTGGCAGCTTCTTCTCAGCTCTATTTTTAAACCTCACCTGACACTCCAATGCATCTCTTTCTATAGGCGATAGACAGCATCCACACTGTTGGAGTGTTTTGTTTGGCTTTGGTCCCTGCAAACACACTCCCTAAGACTCCGCTTGGAGGGATCCACCTGTCGGAGACCAAGCAGCTGTTTTTGGAAGGCGCTCTGCATCCCTGTAACGTTCTGATGTGCCCTCACACCTGCGTCACCAACTTGCCCAAACCCAGACAAAAACAGCCAGGTTTGTCTGGAAAGGGTCACCTTTAATGTCGCTGTGAATTTGAAATTTTAGAAAATCGCTTGTTTGTGATGGTTTTTGTGATACACTCCCTTTTTGGCCCTGGCAGAGATCGGACCCGCCTCTGTGATGGTGGGAAATTTGGTCTCAGGGAAGAGGATCGCTCAGGCCAGTGGCAGAGATCTAGGCCAGATTGAAGACAATGATCAGGCAAGGAAGGTGTGTGTGTGGTTCCATGGGGCCTCGATTTTCATTGTCACTGCATTCACCCTTCATCCACTTCCATATAGTTCACACTTTACCATGTTGATTTCCATTTAGCAAAAATAAACTATATTTTATTTTATATAAATATATTTTTATAAAATATATACAAAGATATATATAAATTACTTTCCTCTTCAAATGCTGTGGTTTGAAGATAGTCATGTAATCTTTTTTTATTTATTATAATCAATTTTATAATTTTTTCATGCCAACTATTATTTTATAAACAAGTTGATGTTAACAGGAATTGTATTAACAAAGAATAGCTTTGTGCTAACTGTGGTTTTATTTACAATAAAGTAGCCTTGTGTTAACGGGGATTTTATTAACAAGGAATTAGTTTCACAAGCACTAACATTTTATAAACGAGGAAGTACGTTGATGCTAACATGAATTTTACCAACAAGGAAGTAGCTATATGTTAACTGTAATTTTATTAACAAGGAAGTACCTTTGTGATAAATGGGAATTTGTTAACAAGAAATTAGCTTAATGCTAACTGATAGTTTATAAACAAGGAAGTAAGTTGATGGTAACAGGGGTTTTAATAATTAGGAAGTTGCTTTGCACTAACTGTAATTTTGTTAGCAAGGAATTGATGATAATTCCAATTTTATTAATAAGGAAGTATTACTGGGCTAATTTGGATTTTATTGACATGGAAGTATTTATATTTTTCAATTATTTCAAATCTTAGCCAGACAATATCAATGGGTGTAAAATACACAATGTAAACATAGCTTTTAATTTGATCGAAACAAATGGATTTAATAAATACAAAAAAACACACACACATACACAAAAATAACCAAGGTCAATAAATAAAATCAAGAAAACTAGTCAGATGGTATTAAAGCCTGGCAGATGTTATACAATACATCAGTCTGTGTATGTGGAATATGAATGATAAAGAAAATGTCTAAATATATTCACACATTTTGGTGCTTATGCACAAACTATATCAAAGTTTGTTCTGGAGAAAACATACTCGATTGTAAATGGGAAGGCTGGATTAGTTGTTTTTTGTGTTGAGTTGGCATCTTTGGGTTGCTGTGCTGTCAGTCAACTACTTTGAGGCCAATACAAACCATTACACTGCTCTCTCAGGCTGAAAGATGGCAGCCATTATTCCATCAGCCTGTCCACTATGCACTCTGCTGTAACCACACACCCACATACGCATGCACACACGCGATCCCACAGCTGTCGACATCACACACAAACTCTTCACACGTGTGCACAAACCCAAAAATTCAACAGTTGTTGACTTCAGCCTCTTGCATGCCTCCCTCATTCTCTCTCTTCACTCTTTCCATCACACCCCTTCATGGGAATGCACTGTCTGACACCAACAAATGTTACCTCTGCCATCTGTGCGGAGTCACAGCTATGCATGACTTTTTCCATTTTTAACACCTCAGTTTGTATGGTTACTTCCATTCATTCATGCTAATGAAAATCAGGCCCATTGAGTGATTGGAAAGTTAAGTTCATATTTTTAGTATGAGATGTGTGATCTGATGTGGAAATAACACTGGGAGATGAGGTAACAACTATGTTCACTTACAACATTAATATATTACTAACTATGATTACAAATGATTTTAAAAGAAAATTCATTTGAAAATGAGTTGTGTGTACAAACATACAAAGATTCATCTGCAAAAAAATGTTTTAAAGTGGGATAAAATAACCGATTTTGCAATAATTATCTCAATTTTCTACCCATAGTTCCTCTTTCTGTCTGAGGTTTTGCAATGGAGAGCCCAAACCACCCCAGAACATGTGCTCTTCACCCTGCTTAGCTCAAGGGTATGTCTTCTACTGTGTTTGCATTTGATTAAAATGTACACTTCTTCTTTTGAAAATAACATATATATATATATATATATATATATATATATATATATATATATATAATTTTACAAATTATTTACTTCATTTTCAGCATTCAACTGTCTGCAGAATAGTCTTAGTACCCTCTTTCAACTGAAATATTTTCATAAATGATTTTATCCTGCTTTGTAAACGAGGGATGTAAAACAGAGCCATTTATCATCATACGCTATTTTAAGCTGCACACAGTCTCTATCGAAAAGTTGTGATAAGTCATCCTGAACTGTGAAACTTGTTTGTTTATGTGCCTGCAGGGAGCTGTGCTGAGCTCACTGACCTGTCTTCAGTTGCACAAGCGAGCCGAGAAGATTGCTGCCATGTTGATGGAGCGAGGCCACCTGCAGGACGGGGATCACGTCGCGCTGGTTTACCCCCCTGGTATGAAACCCACATACAGCACAGTATCTCAGAAATGTGAAAACCAAGTTTACTCATAAATCTTTTGTGGTTTTAAAATTATATTAATCTATCTTTAGTCAATTTTAGTAATGGAGTGTCACAATTCATGTGATGTTTTTTATTATTTCAGTTCACTCAAATTAAATATTTATTTTTAATATTATATCACTTTAAATAATGATTATATGGATGAAGGAAGTATTTTGCTGATTAAAAAATCTTTGTGCAATCTATTCCTAAAGAAAGTGGCATTCAAAACAAACAAATATTACAAGGAAAAAAAGATCCAGATATTTTAGTGCATACCCTGAACTACAGAATTGCACCCTACAATAGTTGTCCTTTAAATCTGTTGCTGTGCTAAACTTCATCTAATATGATTTTAGAATGCTTAAACTTGTTTTGGGAGCCTCCATCCATAGTCTGATATACACGCAAGCTCAAAAAGCACTTCCAGTCTCTTGTATGCATTTAGTTTGTCCTGTTTTCAATGATTGCATATTGGTTTGTGCCACGACTCTGCATTCAAAACCCCTCTTTTACATGATGCAAATGTGTGGTAATTGGTTTAGTCCCAGTTTGGCAGAAGAGGCTAATCATATGTGATTTACAAAGCTATACTCAGTGCTGTTCTTTGTTCTCACAGCTCCTCTTGCAGGTTACTTTGACTATAAAAAAATCATATTCTCTGTGCATATTCCTTTTCAATTTACAGGTATAGATCTGGTCGCTGCTTTTTATGGATGTTTGTATGCTGGCTGCGTACCAATAACAGTACGACCGCCACACCCCCAAAACATTGCCACTACGCTGCCCACTGTAAAAATGATTGTGGAAGTAAGTATATCTCTGAGTTGTTTATCTGTGCAATGGATCATGTGCGACTCAATATTGGATCATTTGTGTTCAGGTGAGCCGTTCAGCCTGTGTAATGACCTCACAGATCATATGCAAACTCCTGAAGTCAAAGGAGGCGTCAGCTGCCGTGGATGTCAGGACATGGCCCCCTGTTCTGGATACAGGTGAGAGTTACTGAAAAAACCTTGTGGCATTTCGAGGGACAATCCAGCATTCTCTTGTTTTTTTAACTAGTTGTTAGCATTGTTATTACACTAATATTGATCAGATAATTGGTTGCGTACGACGAATATCAGAACAATAGATGCTGTTGTTGACAAATGAGGGCATGCAGAGTCTTCGCAGAGAGCAGTTTGTAGTTTGTAGGCTTAACACACAACTATAGATTGGGCTTTAGAGGCTGTTGACAAGACAATATGCAGCTGAATAAAAAAAGAAGCATGACGTTTTCAATTCTCTGTTGACTGATTGGCTCTGCTCTTTTTCATGTTCAAAACACAGACAATGGGCTGACTGACAAGAATATATTTGTTGATTTATATCAACAAAAATTAGACCTGTCAGATTGATCAGTGTAATTATGAAGCTTACAGATCTTTTTATCATAGAACCATAGAGTCACAGAAAAGAAAAAGACACACACACACACATCGCTACCACGAGGACAATATCTTTCACACATTTGAAAGGCTTCCTATACTGCTGGTTAACAATATGCATGATAAATTGATGAAATGTTGCTTTCAAATAAGAAATAACATCCATTTTGAGTTTTTGGTGGAACTAATTTCTATGTTTAATTTTTTTTCCAGATGATCTGCCAAAGAAGAAACCTCCTCAGCTCTACAAGCCCTCGAATCCAGACACATTGGCATATTTAGATTTCAGCGTCTCCACTACCGGGATGCTCGCAGGAGTAAAGGTGTTTGATTTTTTTCTGTGATATAACTGGGATATATAATAATACAAAAAAATAAGCTTGAAAGCTTTGGAAAACCCATCTCAGAGAAATAAATCCTTCTCGGGTAGCTGTCGGCATGATCGGGTGTCCTGCACACAGAAACCTTTATTCTTTTATTGTTTTGAAATGAAAACCTGGTTTCAAACAGACGGCCACTTTTCTGTCACAGGAGACATGAGAGTATTTGAGGCCACCCAGTATTGTTTAGTTCCTCTGACAGAGCTATTCAGGCCCTCTGAAGCCTTCTATTACCCACTCTTTTGTTTGTAATTTACAATCAAAATAGCTTTAAGCCTTCATTACAAATATATTATGTCATTTGATTGTGTTACTTAAATACAATGCATATACAAACCTAAACTACTTTACTCTTTTGATTTTAATTTCATATGTGGCTTTTATTATTTCTAATTGTACAAGTTTTCACTTGCAGCTTATAATCTAAATATTTTTTCCCCACATTATGTTAGATGTCCCACACAGCCACCAGTGCCTTCTGCCGCTCCATAAAGCTCCAGTGTGAGTTGTATCCATCGCGAGAGGTTGCCATCTGCCTGGATCCATATTGTGGCCTCGGCTTTGTCCTCTGGTGCCTCTGCAGGTGAGAAACTAAAGGTCTTTTCTTACAAACGGGAAGATTTTTGTACAAGGATTTCCAATCAGAGACTAAGTTCACAATGGTTAACAAATGTTATGCCCAGTTTCAGAACAATGTAAATAAATAAAATATAAATGTTTTTATGTGTTCGGGGGTTTGTAGTTAGTATAATTTGAAACCCAAATATTGAAATCATTTCCTCAAAACATTGAAAGCTTAAGTTTGTAATATAGTAGGTTTTAGCTGTAAAAGTGATCGTACAACTGATTTGACTGTTTCCCAAAAGAATCAAGACTAAATTCATGCTTACACATTCAAGAAATTAGCCATATTTACATAAGCATAGTTTTAATTAAAGAATTTAAGTAAACTAGACGACCTGACCAAGAAAGGGCTACAACTACTTGAGGGGAAATATAATTTTTATACTCCATAAAAATATATTTGTAAGGAAAAAAATTTCACACAATTAAACACAAAAACAACAGTCATATCCATAATTTAATGACATGCAGAAAAAGCATCCACATATTAAGTATTTGTTGATTAGTAGGCCACTGCTGGGAATGTGTAGCATGCTTATAAGGTATATTTATTTTATTTGATCCTATTTTGTAACTTTGCTGTTCATGTAACCAAAAAATAGAATAAATAAAATCTACTTATAAATGTGTATTTATTTATTTTATTTTTTTTGTTTTTGGAAATGTATTAGCTTGATAAGCCACAAATATTATATAATTGTGCTACAGGCACACTCAAATATATGAGTTTTTTATTAAAAAAAGTTAGCATTTTTCCTGAAGATAATCAATAAGACATTCACTTTAGTTGGAAGAGATATGTCACATGTTCCCTCTCGATTCATGAATCATTGCCTCAAATTAATTTAGCGAAATTCTCATTTTAAATGCTAAGATATTCCTTTAACAGTAAAACCAGGCCAGCTCAATGGGTTTCCAATGATCAAAAAAACTGTAATAACCTAACCCTAACCCTAATCCGAACACATTTGATGGTTAAAATTCTGTTCGGTGATTGGTTGAACTGAGCTTAGCAGTTTGATGAGCCAAAATAGCGCTAAGGCAAGTTCTCAAAATTGGCATGAAAATACACACTTCTGCTGTGCTCACACCAGTATGTTTTATGCTGTGCTGTGTCTTCTCTGGTGTAAAGCATGTGCTCAGCTCCTGTCTCACTTGATTGATGAGCTGGTCTCCTGACGTGTTTCAGTGTTTGCTTCTGAAGGGTTCTCTGCTCTCATGCTGTGGTAACGGTGTGTTTTCTTCCATCGCTTCCTATTTAAAGTGTGTATTCCGGGCATCAGTCCATTCTGATTCCTCCGTCCGAGCTGGAAGTGAACCCTGCTCTCTGGCTGCTGGCTGTCAGTCAGTTCCGGGTCAGAGACACCTTCTGTTCTTACTCCGTCATGGAGCTTTGCACCAAGGGCTTGGGCCTGCAGACCGAGTCCCTCAAGGTACATCCTCTAATATATGTCAGTCTTTTCTAGTTTAGATTTTATTTTAGATTTTGTAGCATTTGCTGTAGTGTTTCTTGGGGGTTTCTTTGGTGTGTTCAGGAGGTGTGACTGTGTGTAATTAATGTCTGCTCTGAGTTAGTGAAGGAAAGGCCGCCTGTGCCTCCTGGCAAGCTTGTCTTGTAAAATCGTGTTTTATTTACTCTGATGCAGTGTTTGAGATTGCTATAGTTACTTGGAGCAGGCTGGAAGCACTGCAGAGTTTGTTAACATCTTGACGATCAATGAAGAGGAAAAATCAGACCCTAGCCAAATGACATTTTTTGGTATAATGAGTTCGAGCTTTGAAAGTGTTTATCAGGAACTGCATCAACAGCTTCATAGTTAATGCGATCACAGCTGAAAGAGCTTCACAGAAGGTTCTCCTTCTATCTGTTTACTTTAAAAAGAAAATGTTTGAAATTATTGTGCATAATTAAAAATAAACTAAACAACTTAGAAAAACAACTAAACAATCATTTGAGAACAATTTCTGCTTATGCTTTAGGCAAGGCAATGTTCATTTGTTTAGTAGCACATTTCACACACATTGATAATTCAAAGTTCTTCACAGAAGAATATCGAGAGTAGATAAAAACATAAAAAACATTTTGGATCTCCCTCATAGGAAGCCCATGGATACCTCTTCATTTTTAACAAAGATACTTGTTTAGGCTCTCAGAGACATATTTTTTTTGCAATTCTTGATTCATTTTAACAGATTCACAGGTCTTTACAAACCAGTATCTATAACTTCATGAGATGTTCATGAGATCTTCATGAGATGAACCTAAGCAAGGATGATTTAAGTGAACCATCTCCTTTAATTAGCATTCATTAACTTTATCATTGGTTTTAATGTTGTTTTTCTATTACCAGTATTTTGACACTGGCCGCTCAAACCTCACAAGAAATTCAAAGAGCAAATACTTGAAAAAAAAATGTAATTAACAAAATAATTTTTTAAGCATGCAAGCCTAAGTTTTTTTGAGAGTGGATTGAATGTGTAAAATTACTCCCGGATGATAGATTTTGCTTATTAAAATTCCTAAATATACATGTGCTCCCAAATGTGGATGTTTTTTTAGTCGCTGTTATATTTATCGTTGAGCGCTTTGTGGTCGTAAAATGATTAAATGAATGACTGCTTATACATCAGATGACTACTCATACAGGAGATGCTTTTTTGAGAAAAATGCTTTGTGTAGAGCTTCAAAATCTAGATTTTATTGTTGGTTGTAGATTTTGGTTTTAAAAGATTATCAAAAACTAAAAATCAATGTAATACTTTCTCTCTTTTAAGATTGTATATAACTCCGGTAGGTTAGGGTTTTCAGACATTGACAACCTACTTTTCATAATTTCTAGAAGAGTATTCTAGGAATAAAACAATTTTTTGCTGAAGTAAAACAGACAAACTTAAGTGTTTTTTCAAGGGATGGAATGATAAAATAAAAAAGTCTCACATCAACATCAAAATTCCATTTTGTTTGTAAATAAATGTAGGTATCCTTTACATGCTTATGAACAAAAGTTTGTCTACAATTTTTTTTACAAAATATTAAAATTTGTTGTTAACATATTTATCCTAATCTAGATTCACAATTGATTTTATTATGGAACCAAATTTAGATTTTTGTCAGCAAACAAGGAATGGATAATTGTTAAGGAGCAATATGATGTAAACAAAATCAATGTCTAAAACTGAAAACATTTGCCACAGATATTTAGTTCTGCATTTAAATTAATGGTATTGCAAGAAGATGTTTACACTTTTATAAAATAAAAACATTTAAAATGATCGCTATATGTTGAGCTTAGCACCATGGGAGATCGGCTAAATGTGATGAGAAATGCATCTTATACTCCTGTTCAGAGAAAAAACAGTTGTACTCCATGTGAAATAATACAAGAAACTTTGTATATATATATTATTAATAAACATCAAAGAATGGTGGCCAATTTGCAAAGTTTAACAAAACAGACCCAGAAATGCTTTTTACATTTGTTTTAATGTTCACAAAAACAATTAAACAAAACATTTTGATGCAGTATTATTTTTTTGCATAAGAAAGTGTTAGTGAGCAGCAGGAAGCATTTCTCTATGAAACTCTATTATTACCATTAAAATCAAAAGAGTAAAGTAGTTAAGGTTTTTCTCCAAAATGAGCAAAACATTCAACAACATGGATTGTCAAATATTTCACATCCTCTATAGTTGTATATGCATCGCATTTAAGTAACACAATCAAATGACAGAATATTTTGTTTCTCCTTGAGGCCCGTGGGCTGGACCTGTCCCGTGTGAGGACATGTGTGGTGGTGGCTGAAGAGAGACCCAGGATCGCCCTCACCCAGTCCTTCTCCAAGCTCTTTAAAGACCTTGGCCTTCATCCGCGGGCCGTCAGCACTTCCTTTGGCTGTAGAGTCAACCTGGCCATCTGCTTGCAGGTTAGTGGCCATTCCAGGAGTCCTAATCCCTCTGCCAGCGTTGTTTAGCAAGCCGGCTGCAGCCAGGATTAGCACTCTCCAGTTCACTGAGAGGATTTTCACTGTGCCTTTAGTTTGTGTTCTCAGGGTTGAAGAGGTAAATCCAGGTCAACATCGAAGTAAATAAATGTGCTGCACGCAATGTTAAATATAGCTTAGTCAAGTGATAGGGGTTTTCCCAAGCCGCTCCGGTGAAGCGTTTATGTAATAGCGCTTGAATGCACGATTCTGATAGGTGGGATTTTTTTAATGTTAAAATGTAAAATGATAATAGGATAAATAAAATTTCAGGAACAAAAAATAGTATACAGATATTTTCGGAAAAATGGAACACTTGTTTCACATGTTTCAGGTTTTGTCAACCAGAAAGTCAGAAATAACAGAGAAAAAAACAGCTTTTCCATACAACTAAACATGAGGCAATAAATTTCTTTTAATTTATGAGCAACACAAACAATTTCATATTTCTATCTTGAGGGTATTGTAGCCCTCTAGCTATACAAAACTGTGATGTTTTAATGGTGCAAAATATTTTTGGTTTTTACAAAAAACTTATTTTTAAGACAAATGTATTTAAAATGAAAATCTCAAATTTATGGCCATGTATTAATTTCTGCAAACTCATTATGAAGTACAATTGTTTTAAACATTTATTTGAACATATTTAAAGCTAAAATATTTTATCAAGGGAGTCATTTTTCATCATAAGGCTTGGATTGGAAATCAGAAGTACGTGTTTCAAAATCATTTGGTCTTGCTTCAGAAAACTTTTGATTTCCACCCACTGTCTTTCATGAAAGTATTTCATCTTACTTTAACAAGCAGAAAGCCCTTCTACGGTCAGTCAAAGCTCAGGTGTTTCTATGGTTACACACTATATAGAGATTTTTTTTATATGATGAGATTTTTTCACATTACGTCATAATGATCTCTGAACATTCACAGTTTCTTCATTGTCCTGATTGTTTGATGGCGAGAAAAAAACAGAGAAGATTGAGTATAGATGAAGTTCAAAATAATTGTTGGCTAGATGTGTAATATAGTAAACTTTGATTATTAACATAGTCTATAATAATGGACCAATCTTGCTAACACTAGATTTGAAGAACTGCACAATAAAGGTTTTCCGTGGGATCTTAAGAAGTTTAAAATCCCAAATGTTAGGCTCTTAAAAGTCTTACATTTACAGTTATAGGTTTAAAAATATTTTTTCTCATGTGAAGCTCATCTGATCTGATCTGTCTAATTTTTTGTGGTTGATTTGAGGTACTCCAAAACATAAAGGTGATGGTAAGTGGTGTAATAAATTCAGAAAAGGCTCACATACACTCAAAATCATAAAAGAGATAGTTATGGTTGTCAGAATTTGAGAAATGACTGCAAACACTCATAAATACTCAAAATCTTAAAAATTATTCTTAGGGTTGCCAGATATTGACATAAGACTCAAAAATGGTAAAATATGTAAATGTGATTGTAATGGTTCCCAGAGAATGAGTAATTGTGCTTCATGCTCAAAAGCATAAAAGTGATTGTTAGGCTTGCCAGAGTTTGAGAAAAAAAGTTCATAAATGCTCAAAAACTTAAAAGTTGGGTTTTCAAACAATGTTTTTTAAGCATACTGCTTTTATATACTGCTTTTTCAACGTTCTTAACTTGGTTCTTAAGTTCATGAAACCTGAAGAAACCCTGAAAATAACATGTCATAGTTTCCTCATTTCTCTTTTTTTTTTGCTTTGCTACAACGCATGTTGTATTTTCCCCAACATTTCCTCCATTTGACATTTTATTTTCTTTTGTCAAATTCACAACTCTTCATCCCATCTTTCTCTTTCCTCACTCTGTCCTCTCTCTGTCTGTCTATCATAGCCGCACAGGCTCGGGAAGCTTGTGGATCAGGTATGGACGTGCAGATTGGAGCTGGCTTTGGGTGTGGTGTGGGTTCCGCTTTAGCTTCTTTACCCCTGGCCTGCTGGGCTCTCCATCCTTGCGTTGTGTGGCTTTTGCTAATGTAGCTTGAGCTAGAAGCAGGGAATGACTGATTCGGTGTGACTAATTTATCAGACTAATGGCTGGCCTGAAGGGACTCGCTTTCCTGAACTCAGTTTGGAACAACCAGCTTGATCCTAGTGTCCAAAAATGGAGGAAAAGTTAGTAAATGATGCCAGTAAACAGATTAACAGGGAATGGAGCCCAGAAGAGTGCTGTTCTCAAATGACCAGATGAACCAAAGTGTTCGTTTTACACTTTGGCATGAACCATTGAGCACCGTAGTTAATCTCAAGATTAAGTTGTTTTTGTTTCACTCAACAACAACAAAAAACTGTTGACATGTTTTCATGTATTGTAACTAGGCTCAACTGAACTTGTTTTTATTTATTGGAACTGATTTATTATTTGTTTCATTACGTGTCATTCATATATCATTCATAACACATTTCAGAACTTTTATCAAAATGTAGTGTAATTAAATATTAACCAATAGTTGTCAGTCCTGATCTACATGACTAATAACTACTACTCATGTAGTTATTCTCATAAGTGCACACCGACACTACAGATTACTAACTTTTGATAACAGTGGAGAGACTCTGGTAGCAGCGACATAATGTCACGTTCAGCAGTATGAAAATATTTCAAAATGAATGATTATAACCCTAGAAAAGCAGACTATAAACTTTGCTCCGTGAAAGTATAAACAAAAGGTTCAAGTGATATAATAAAATGTCTGAAATGTAAAAACTTGTTGTTTATGACAGCTGCTTTGTAACAGAATAATTATGTTTTGTTATAAATATTGTATTATTTTCTTAATTTGGTTGTGCAAATAACTTTTTTATTAACTGATTGTACTTTCACAACCCTGCAGTAAAAAAATAGTTTGTTCAGAAATACATAGAAGCTGTGCCAAAATTATTTTTCTCTTAGAGTAAAAAAAATGCAAATTTAATTAAAATGGTGTAAATGGAAGTACAGAATTATGGTTCAAAGTACAAAACATGTCATATTGAAACACTAAAGTATTTTATTTTATATTTTCTTAAATATTTGTAAATGTAATAGTTTGGAAGAAATCGAAATGCCATGATACCTAAAACTCGTGTAAATGATGACATTTCCTATACAGGAATGTGTTGGAGTGGATTTAAAATATATATTAATCAAGCTGTCAGCATCACAAAACAACTAGAACAATGTTTTCTCAGCTCGTACAGTAAATGGATTACTTAGATTTTTTTAAGCCACTCCTTACCACTCAGTTTCAAGAGGAAGTAATGGCGTAAGTAAAAGAAAAGACGTTGGGCATTAGTGATTAGCTAAACATAAATTTTACAATTTAAATTACGAGAAAAAAATACAAATTGCAGTTACCCTGCTATGATTAAACCAGTTCTAATAATAACTAATAAACCACAAAGACAACTCTTCAAGAGGAAATGAGAGGTGCCCGTCCTGAAGAGTGATTGTTTGCTGCTCATCCGGACTGACCTGACACTGGCCTTGCTTTGTTTGAAACCGTGTAGCTGCACTTATTGGCTGTGTTTTTGTAGAGTAGAGCTCTGTAATTAGGTGGAATGGTGCTTCCCCCTCCTCGTATAACACATTGTTTTAGCGTGACATCACAAACACAAGGGGCTTTGTTTGGAACATGAGTGCCTACACATGAAATATCACAGACTCGAGCTCTGTGTGAGTCAGGGATCTCAATGAGTCTCTCAGGAGACGACCGAGTGAACAAAGCCAAGCTCTGTTCTTCAGATAGAGAGAGACCTCTGCTGGCCTGATGTTCAGGCAGTTCCAGAAATTTTCTGCTGTCTGAATACATCAGAGTAAACATGAATTAATGTGTTGGCAAGTTATGGAGCAATGCTTGTTGGAGCCTGTTATTTATTTTTTCAATTATTTGTAATTTTTAACTATTGTAGTGTTTTATTAAACCCATTCATTACCCAAGTAAATCAAACCTTTAAACGAAGCAATCTACAAACATAGGTTAATCCCTTAATTTTAGAACATAGAAAGTATTTAAGATAAATGCTACATTGTTTTCAGCTGTTCAACTACAACTTTCTCTATGATGAGATTATTAAAATCACAGCAAAAGATAAATATAATTGTATTATATGATAAAAATGGTTATTATAATGATATAATATAATAATCAATATGATTATTTGCTCAGTGATTTCACATATATTATCCTTATTTTGACCAAGTAATGCACTGGTTTAAGGCCATAGTGGGGGCTTAGTTAATAGAATTTCTTAGTTTTTTTTACTCAACTAGTTGTGTGTATGTTCCCTGCGGGTACTGCAGTCCAAAGATAAGCTCCAGCTAAAATTTTCCTTAGGAGTGAATGGCTAGTGAATGTGCTTCTGTGATAAAACTGGAGACAAGTCCCATAAACACTTCTCCCTCAATGTGAGCCAGAAACTAACCCAGCAAAACTAGAAAATAGATGGATACATGAAAAAGAAACCTTGAGATCTGAAGGAATTCATTTGTTAATGTGACCGGCTCATTATGAGTTTGGTGATATATCATACAGTTAAATTATTCAGCTAATGTATAATTATCATATACATTATGAATAAGGTTATTAACTTATATACGCTGTGACATTATCTGCAGCACTTTTCATGTGTTGGTCAAAGCATCATCTTTGCTTTTCGAAGTGTTTCTAAAGCTGATAAATCATTTGCTGTTTAAAAGACCTGCAGTTCTGCAGAAAAAGTCTGAATTTTGAAGTCTGTCAGCCTTTTCTCTTCTCCACAATCACCCACACATTCATCATCCCCGGCTTCATAAAGGATTCTCATTTTTCAATCCGCTTTCTCATAACGCCTCTGTCCATGGCATCATTTATAACTGTGTGCCTTTCAGTGTGATGGTTTTCTGTTTAGGATTTTCCTATTTTTAGTCCCTTGATCATCTTTGTATAGTATTTAGAGTCTGTGAACTCTAGATTGGCTACTAACTAGTTAACCAGTGATGTGGGTTGACACCAAGGACACGGACTGGGTTCTAGTCTTTCTCATAAACCAGTGTATGAAGAGTATGTATTATCTGGTTAATGGCTTAATGTTGCGTGTTTCAGGGGACATCAGGACCAGACCCGACAACTGTATTTGTGGACATGAGAGCTCTTCGACACGACAGGTTAGACGTTTACAGCAGCTTTTAATGAGGCAGGTTATATTGTTGCAGGATTATATTGTTAGTTTTCTGTTTTGCTTTGAGGGATTTTTAGTCTGTTTAATTGTGCATTGAATATGTTTAGTAAAAGAAAAACCTGCTCTTCAAATCCAACCAAAATAAAAGAATATATTAAACTCTTCAAAATTTATAGGGAACACCTTCACTTTCGTTGCCTGAATGTTCACGCAAGTATTTGATCATGCGACATGTAAAACGGTCTATTCAGAAACCGTAAAGTAAAAGTCAAAGGAAAACAAACAGTCCTAAATGCTTAAAGAAATGCCTTTTTGCCTTTAATGTTTAGCTTCATTGTTAAGTATTAAATAAATTTTGCATTAAATTAACTTAACTTTACTTTAACCTAATTTTATGCAACAGCGCCCTGGTCATTTGTTTTCAATCTTGTTGAAGACTTTGATGAGAATAAACATTTGTGGCCATATCAAATTGTATTTCCTAATGTTGACGAATGTGTAACATCTATTCCTGCGGAGGATAATGGAACGCATTTCATCATCAATTCATAGAAACACAATGAGCCCTAGCTATCTCTAGACAACTCATTAGCGCTCCTTTACTCTTACACGCTCTGGAATATAATGTTCTGTTTATTTACTCAGGAGTGTCGAGATCTGCTCCTGAGAATGCCATTATTCACGTTTATGAGCTAAGAGCTGTTAGTTTGTCAGGAGATGAAGCGTCTGCTTTTTTCTCCTCAGAGTTCGGCTGGTCGAGCGAGGATCTCCACACAGTCTTCCTCTCATGGAGTCTGGAAAGGTACTTGTCGACACTGTTAGAATGAATTTTTTTTTAAACAATACAGCAGTGTAAACACTCTCACACCCATCATTTAACAGATTTTACCAGGAGTTCGGATCATCATCGCTAACCCCGAAACAAAGGGTCCTCTGGGTGACTCTCACCTGGGAGAGGTCAGGACTTTCTCAAAGATCAATGCTTAGTTTTATTTTAATTCTATTGTTTTGTTTAAAATCTGCTTTAATTTTCTTCAGATCTGGGTTCATTGTGCTCATAACGGCAGCGGTTACTTCACAGTGTATGGAGATGAGACCCTGCAGTCGGATCATTTTAACTCCCGGTTGAGTTTTGGAGATACGCAGACAGTGTGGGCTCGAACCGGATACCTGGGTTTCCTCCGCAGGACTGAGCTGACAGATGCAAGCGGAGGTGATCTTTAAGTTTTTCTTTAAGGGTTATGTTGTCTGTGTTCTAGTTTGGTTTGATGAGACAAAGCTTCTGTGTCTGTAGAACGTCATGATGCGCTGTATGTTGTGGGTGCTCTGGATGAAGCCATGGAGCTGAGAGGGATGCGATATCACCCCATTGACATAGAAACCTCGGTGATACGAACACACAAGAGCATCATGGAATGGTATGAACTCCTCCCTTCAAACACATTCTGTGGATTGTACTGTGCTTAATATTCAGATGTCCAATTGAGCTGCATGATGGTCAGGTGGTTAGAGCCCAATTTCCTTTGTGAAGTCACATGCACCTCTTGCAGAGGAAGCCCTCATGATCTCATGTGTGGGTGGGTTGGTTTGCTCCCACGACATAAAAACATGTAAATAAGTGAGTTGGATACCCTAAATTGACCTCAAATCATGCCAAATTAGTATGAACTCTGCTCATACAACACTTTTATTACAGCTCATTCTTCCTAGTCTTAATCTGAATTAAACAAGGATAAATATATTTCCTGATTTCAAAAGGAACTCATTCATTCATTCATCTTCATGTCGGCTTTATTCCCTTTCGGGGTCGCCACAGCGGAATGAACCGCCAACTCACTGGCATATGTTTTACACAGCGGATGCCCTTCCCTGCCGCAACCCATCGCTGGGAAACTCGCATGTCTTTGGATTGGTGGGGAAACCGGAGCACCCGGAGAAAAACCCCACGGGGGTCACGGGGAGAACAATAGAACTCCACACAGCAAGGCCACCTGCCCCAGCCGAGCCTAGAACCAGCGGCCTACTTGCTGTGAGGCGACAGTGCTACGCACTGCGCCACCGTGACCCTTCAAAAGGAACTTTTCAGCTCTATTTTAAATGTTATTTTAATCTACATTAAGCCCCTTTATTATAAAGCTGTTTTGTAGCAACTGCAAAAGGGCTAAATAAAGACATTTTGATTGACTGATTTATATTTTATTTGTAGAAAAAAATAAAATTTTCTTGAGTTCAATGCAACAAAAATGTAAAATAACTCAATGCTCATCATGCTCAAAATTTATAAAACTAAGTTCAATACTGTATTTAATAATATTGTGATTGAACTTTTGAACATGAATAGGTTTAAGCTAAATCCTAAACTTTTAACCATAATTTTATTGTTACATTATTTATTTACCAGTCATTAAGACCAAACTCCTAATGTTTTTCTATGTTGAGACATATTTTTAAATCCTGAAATCCACAGAAGTTATTAGTAATAACCAATTCCTTTAATAAACCTCTACTAACCATCGTCAGTCTGATGCACGCTTCAGAAAGGTCTGGTTTGACCTGAACTGCTCTGTACATTTCAGCGCTGTGTTTCCATGGACCAACCTCTTGGTGGTAGTCGTGGAGTTGGAAGGCTCTGAACAGGAAGCTTTGGACCTGGTTCCTTTAGTGACTAACTCAGTTCTGGAAGATCACTACCTGATCGTAGGCGTGGTAGTGGTGGTGGACATCGGTGTCATTCCAATCAACTCTCGCGGAGAGAAACAGCGAATGCACCTGCGTGACGGCTTCCTGGCCGACCAGCTGGACCCCATCTATGTTGCATATAACATGTAGCGCAAGTGTACGCACGAGTGTTGGTGTCTCACCCGCGTCTGAATGGGAGAACTTCTGATGGCTGGGAGATTCAAAACAAAGCCAAACGCAAGTGTGGATTGGCAGGAGTCATTCTTGCAAAGGGAAGAAGAATAGCCTTTGGCTCTGCTACTGTGTCACATTTTTATTCGTATGAGGTGTTTTTATTTTCTATTTCACCCTAAATGTGTGAAGGGTGTTTTAAATACTTGTGTCACATGGGAAAACATGCTTTTTAAGTTACGAAACAATGTAGAGCAACCCGAAGATTCTCTGGCTGCTTTTTTTGTTTTTTGACAAGGTACGACATTTGTGCGTATCCATCTTTTAGTAATCTTCGCAAACAGTGAAAAAGAAACATCCCCTTGTTTATTATCCTTGTACAAAACTGGTGGGGAACGCGAAGTCGGCTGGTGATGTGTAATTATGTACAGAAAATAGTTCTTATTTATTTTGCTCTTTTTAAAAACCGCGAGCGAAAACATTCGGAAGTGTTTTCCTCCTGATATAAAATAGTGTATCATCTTGAGTGACATCACATCAAGTCTATGTAAAAATATAAATACAAATATATATAAAAAAAAGAAATATATATATGATCTACAAATCACCAATGAAACATTTTTAATGCAGTTCTTCCCACTTGCATGGTGTCCGTTAAAGAGAGATCCAACTGACCAATCGAACGCTACCCTTGCATCCAAAACAAACGCTTAAGATGATGTCAAACATGCGTGTTACCAGAGCTAGAAACCTGAGAGAAAATCCGATAAATGTGCCTGGAATTTTGTTTACATTTCTTTAACTCTGCACCACATTGTAGTGTTATTTTTTTAATTTCCTCTGATTCCTTTTTATTTGTTATTTTTACTCATTATTTATTGACTTTATTGCTTTTCCTTCAAGTACGTAAATTTTTCCCACTCTGTTTATTACGCCTCTACTATAGAGATTATGTGACTCAGATTGAGCTCGGATTGAGTCAGATTGTGAGAAATAGATGCTTATACACATTGTTGCCACATGCAATATAGGCAAACTATGAGCGGCATAGCACAGAAAAGAGAATGAGAGTTGTGCCCTTTATTGTTTCAGCTATTCGAAGGAACCTGTTTTAAAGCAGCGGTCCAGATAAACCCAGAAATCTGGTTTTGATTTGCTGCAGCCTGCCTCGTCAGTTGAGGGTCGGGCATCGATGAGAATCAAGGTCTGTTTTACTGTCATTTTTAGAATCCGTGTCATAGACGTCAATACTGTGTATGGGAACAGAGTTTACACAAGTGTGATGCAATGTTCTTTGATTTTGTCTGTCGGTAAAAAAAAATGAAGGAAACAAGTTTTAAACTCCTCAGAAGATTTAGTATTGCCATTCCCACACAAGCAGAAATGTTTCCCATTTCAACAAGAAAAAAAAGTGCACATAACTTTCAACCTGTGAAGTTTTTCCCTTTTTTTTGTTGGAAATCTTGGACGTAAGAGAGTCTGCATGGTGTATGTAAATATTGTTGGTTAGAGAAAAACAAAAAGACAAAAAACTAAATTTATTTTGTATGGTGCAGGTGTGTTGAACATTCTGTTTTGTACACATGATTAAAAGTATTAAAATACACTTTTATAGAAGCCTGCTTTGGCCTACGTTCACAAAATATGGTGCAATAAAGTGCTTTGATTGTTCAGCTTGTCATTCTTAAAAGTGCACGCCATAAGAACCATCGGCTGATATGTTTTATTCATACATAGAACTGTTACAGAATGTAATGCAAGAAAGGGAAACCAACGTTTACACCACGTGTTGGTTTGTATGCACACGATGACCGGTGTTCTCTCTGGGTGTGGGAAAATCTCAGTAGTCATTGCTCTGCATAAATAAAATGTACAACTCAAAATTTTAAAAGGGTTACTTGGCATTTAAAAGAGTGGTATCAGATTACCATAAAAAGCAAACTGCATTACAGATGACACGTAAGATTAACGTAGAGTCTGAAATAAGGTACACACAACCCGGATTCATGCACACTGGAATGGAACGTATTACAGATAGTTTTTCCTTTACAGATCAACGGTATCAAATACATAGTAAATGAGGTCATGAAATGTACATGAGCTAACGTGCAAACAGTCACAATTAGCGCAAAACTGTTATTTACATGTAGTGCAACAGTGAGGTTTGGAAGGGTGCAAGAGAGAAAAATAAATGGGGAAAATTTTAATCTTGTTACGTTCAATATGACTTCAAACACATCCGCATCTTCTCCTGCAACTTTAAAAAAAAAGGTTAACCCATTTGAGCCTGTTTGTTATTGCAACGTTTAAGAAAAAAAAGGTGTAGATGAATCAGTCTCTTGGCATTCCAAACTGATTTTGTAAAGTTCTTGCTGCTCTTTAAGGTATAATGAATGTAGTTGGGTGTAACATCACTCAAGGCTGGAGAGCAGTTTAATCATTAAACATTTTAGTTCTAGTCCAAAAAGTGCTTTTAAAAGTAGATAGAACCTACTTTTATTTCTGATTGTTTAATAAACAGGTATATTTGTAAAGTTTTAAATATTTTTTTTGTTTACCACAACGTTAACAATTCCAACCAGCAATGATCTCACAGAATCAGGCTGAAGACGTGAACCTCAAAATGAGCTCCTATTTTTCATTGAAAATGAAAAGACACATTAAAGCAACCATGAAATGTGCATAATCATTAATGGAAGATTGTGTCATCCCGACAAGACAAGACCTGCCATCTTTAAACCCTGTTTCCAAAAACAAATGACAGCCACTAAAAAAAAAAAACAACCATCGCATTTTAAAATCACTGTCACTCAATGCCAGAGGCTGACAAGATTTGCTTATTTAAAAAAGTCCAATATCTACACGTCTCCAAGAAGTGTTTAAAAACATTACTTGTACACTTCAGCCAGGCGGTAAGTAAGCAAGGCTGATTGCTGTTGTACAGCAAAGGGTAAAAACAGAATGAATATGAACACTTAAAATCGTGAACAGCCCGTTTCGTCGCATTGCAGGAAAATGTCTTGGTTGTTTGAATCTGGCAACAAATCTGTATTTAGGGGTTGCGTGCAAAGCTCATCTCTTACGACGACAAGTGCGTTTGTGATCGGCATGCCAGTGCTCTTGCTGGCATTTGATGGAGCAGTACGATGTGTTCCAGCAGCAGTGGTACATCGCTTCCTCCTCACAGTTATAACACTGAAAGATAAATTAGAGAATAGCTCAATCAGACTCAGACTGTTTTTGATAGCATCAGTCACATGACACCTTTGTTGTACAATAACCGATGTAATTTGTGCAAATATTCAATTAATGGAGAATGAAAACATAAATGATAGGTTTCAACTTTTTGCACTAATTGGATTTTTTTATTATAATTTTTATTTTAAAGATGCTGCAATAAATATGATCAACGTCACACTCAGAGTGCGGCATTGTGTGGAGAAATGCTCATCTTGGTGAACTCCATTTGCATCTCTATCACTTGATTTGCAGAGAGGGGGACAACTAAACAAGACGTCTCCTGGTGGGAAGAAAACCTAACTACAGTGTGGCTGATGTATTCCAATTAGAATTTGTTGAGTTGAAATGTTAACGATATGTTGTGAGCGGAACAGTTCTGGAAGCCCTAACCATACAGAGAGTGTAAAATTCTGCCTTTATGATCTGCAGAAAATGGTTGTGATGCAGTAAAGAGACCCATTAAATTAAAAGAAACAGAGTGCTTGTGCAAAAAGCTTCACATGCAAAGTATTGAGACTTTGGATACATTTCTGGATCACTTTAACACAGTGTCTTGAATCAGATTTAAGTTGGGAAAAATCCTCATAAAAACCCTCGAAAAGAAAAGCTCTTTAGCAGAGTAAATAATGCCTCTGGATCAAATATTCAGTACAGTTTCTAATACAGGAAAAACACACTGTCATTTTAGCCTTTTACAAAAAAATCTTATGCTGTATTTAATTTAGACAACTGTATTATATCAATCTGGTTTGTTTAGGGGTTTTTTTTTTTCAGCCGAGGAGAGTGAATAATTTTTCGTACTTGGTTCATTTAGCCAACTAAGCAATAAATGAAAGAGGAACACAACCTACTTTTAAAAAGTATTGATAATAAGTATTAAGTATATACATTTGTAGCGTGCTGCCAAACATTTTGCGGTGACGCTCAGTGTAGAAGTACATTTTGGACCCTGTAAAAATACATCAATATTGTAAACATTTTCATAATAAATACCACAAATTTACATTTTTAAGCCAGATCATCCATCCCTATAGCCAATCGCTTATTATTATTATAGTCTGCTACTTATGATTAGCCAGCTCGTTTCACTATTTCTCCCAGTATAGCTCTGCTGCACGGACAAAACAAAAAAACTAATTTCTTCATAAAATGAATAAAAATGCTTCAATCTGTGCCTCCAGTAATTATCTTAAACCTTGCTTTTTCAACAACTGGGATATTTAAATCATTGCAGAGTATTGATATTTACAAAAAAAACATGGCACTGAAGACATAACTCTGAAAGAAATGACTTTGTGAGGCAAAACTGCTTTCATCACTAGAAGTAAGCAGAGCTTATTCTGGTTAGTAGCTGGATGGGAGACCTCTGGGCAAAACCAGGTTACTATGGGGAAATTGTGCTAGTAAATCCAGCAGGGGGTGCTAAGCCTACGTTGGTCCTAGAGTCTTATTGCAGAGGGGGAAAAAGCACCAATTTCAATGATGTTCATACGAAAAATGGGAAAACATGCCAAAGATACTGAAGTTACACCCATTACTCCCAGTTCATCAAGCAATAGTGTCTAATCAGAGGAGTGAAAGTGAAGGGTACTGCACCGGGGGGTAAGCTTTTGAAAGTAAAATCAATAATGTATCAACTGACTTGTAACAATCCTTGAAAAGTAACCATGTTTTAACATTTTAGAATGGCTGAGGTTACTTACTCATAAACAACAGCTCTTTCTGACATCTAATATAACTAGATGTGATTTGAGTGCTAAACCTCAAACTTTGGGGTCCAGGTCATGCGTGCTTAAATTAACACCACTCTCTTGACGTCTGCAGAAGAGGAATCTCCCATTATGACCTAAAAAAATGTCTATTGGCTGCGTACGTGGCGTATTCGTATACAGAGTGGACTTCATGCAGATAGATGCATGCACTATTGAAGCGGATAAGTAGACTACCCCCGACTCAAGCACATGACAAAAAAGTGTACATGTTAGATAATATTATTCATTATAACATTTTATAGGATTGATATGAAAATAGATATTAAATAGATATAACCTTTCAGCTCAACAAGAAACATGGACCACTGTCTGCTGAACACCAGAAAACCATTGAATCTGATGGAAGTTTCTCAATTCTGTGTAAAGAATTACGCTAACTGCTAATTAACCAAATCCCACTCTTCATAATCAGACAAATAACACAAGTACACTCCGCAGTAGTGAGTCAATCCTCAGCATCTATAGCTATACAACATCCAAAGTCATAAAACTTAAAATACAATCGATAAAAAAAATTATACAACTTATGTTCAGATAAGACATGTAGTTGAAGCTTTGCTAAAAACGCTAAAACATTCTTTGATTTAATATAATTTAAAGATGTTTGAGTATAAAAGCATCCTGCATCTAGTAAACACATGCAGTCTGGATTTCGTTTGCGTCTGGATTTCAAATTTGCAACAGAATTACACTTAACTAAAGGCACATCTTTTCTGCCTGCCATTTAAAAAAATATACTTGGAAATAACTGGCCTGAAGTCTGAAGACGTTATTTCAAAATTGCTCATTTCTTTCAGTAACAAGTCCAGAGCTGTGCTCGCTTTCTTAATTCTGCTCTCAGACCAGCAGTATTTCCTTCAAGTTCAGGTAAGTGCTAGAGAACCATTTCTGTCTCATCTCCTAGCAACTGGTCAAAGCTATAAATAGATGGTAAACACAAAAACACGCTGGGGACATCGAGTATTCTGGAGATGCAAGTTCTGAACTTATAGAAGAGCAGAGAAGCTGCAAAGAGAGCATTCTATGTTCATCAGAACATAATGCAATACATTTATTTTATTTTTATTAGAAATGTTCATTTAAGGTCTTTTTTTAACCCGTCAATTTTTATTTCATTTTCATTCATTCATCTTCATGTCGGCTTTCTTCCCTTTCGGGGTCGCCGCAGCGGAATGAACCGCCAACTCTCTGGCATATGTTTTACGCAGCGGATGCCCTTCAAGCCGCAACCCATCGCTGGGAAACATTCACACACACATTCACACTTTAACACTATGGACAATCGTTCTTACTCAATTCACTTATACCGCATGTCTTTGGTCTTGTGGGGAAACCGGAGCACCCGGAGAAAACCCACGCGATCACGGGGAGAACATGCAAACTCCACACAGAAATTCCAACTTGACCCAGCCGAGGTTCGAACCAGCGACCTTCTTGCTGTGAGACGACCGTGCTAACCACTGCGCCACCGTGGCGCTTTTATTTCAATTTAGTATATTAAATTATAAATAACTTTTTTGGCTGCCTTTAAGGTGACTTTTTGTTTGTATGCACATGATGACCAGTGTCCTCTCTGGGTGTGTGTCTCACACCCAGAGTTGTGTTTAATATGATTTCACGCGTATTTATGAAAGATACCATTAGTATCATTATTAACAATAAAAAGTAAAAAAGGACATAACCTTCAAATTGGCTATGAGTTTTTTTTGGTTTTAAGAGGTCATGAACAGTCAACGGATGTTCACTTGTACATATAACTTTCAAAACATTCAGAGAACGTTTCCAATAAAATTCAAATCTAATTTATTTTAGCTCTTTTTTTACCAACTTTTACTGTTTTGACTGGGCATGAACAATCAGAGCAATATTCTCCATAACTCCGCCAGTAAACAATACCAGTGATTAAGTCGGTGTTATATAAAGATGGAAATCAAGGTCTCTGTCATTGGGAACTAGAATAAAAATGGCTTATGAGAAAACTAGAGCCGCTAGTTTTTGTTCATTATCTTCAGTTCTGTAAGGATTATAGACTCGGCCTCATCACTGCACCTTTAATTCTGAAAGAAGCCCACAGTCCCGGGGGGGCTTACCCCTGATCGAAAGGTGCAATCGATCTGACTCTGTTTTAAACATGTCAAAAAGAAATTACCCCCACAGGTCACGAAGATAACCTCAGCGTCACCTGACAGTCGGCACGACCATGTGAACGCTTCAACCTCTCCATGACCGCAGGATCAAAGCGTGGTGTGGTCGAAGCCTGTTTCAACTCAAACGAAGCTGCGCAGAATCAAAGCTTAACATACAGAGGAAAAGGGACAAATCTGTTTACGTGTACACGCCCATATACTCGATTAATAGTCAAAGCAAGTCTTAATCTACTTGTATACATGGAAGACCTGTACCGTTAGCCAGTCAGTTTAAAATGAATGAATGTGTGGATGAGTGAGTTTTTCCGTAACTGACCCCTAGTGTTTGATCTCTTTCGAGTCGAAATGTTATTTCAGAGCCAAGGGCATTCAGCAGGAAATTATCCAGTACTTTTCCGATTAGATATGACTTTGTCTATTAATGAATGCAAATTAAGAACTAAATTCTCTCCCCGCTAGCTGCGCAGGAGCGGCCATGGGAGGAGGTGTGACTCCGCCACGGCTCCAATTCCAGAAGTGCTCCCATTGGCTAAGCTGCGAAAAGGACCCGCCTCCAGAGAACATCCACGCGAGTCTTAGAAAACTTCTAAGCCAGTCTTCTTTTGTCTTCAGTAGTTAGCAGTCTGTTTTTTTTCTTCTCCAGTCTTGGTGCCTCCTGTTCCTCCTCCGGCTCTTAGCCCCTTTCTCTAAAGTACCTTCTTGAACTCTCTTATGGTTTGGCGCCGTCTCAACAAAGGAAAACCCGGCTCCCACCAATCCAGAGTCGTGACTTCAACTTTAAAACTCTCGAACCCAACGGGAAACTCCTTTCGGACTTTCCAGGAAGCTTCTGGGACGCTAAGATCATTCTCACAACCCGAGCACACCTTCACAGCTGCTCTCCCGGAATCTGCTCGTCCTGCCACGGACCACGCATGACCCTCCGCGACTCAAAGGATCCAAAACGGTAGCCCGCGATAATCAATTACTTTGGCAAGGGTAATACCGTCAGAACGACGCTTGGGGATGCTAAATTAATTATGTGCCTAGATTCTTAATTACGGGTAACTTTTGATTTGTTAATTCAAAGACTTTGCTTTTCATCTCTCTCTCTCTCTCTCTTCTCTCTCTTCTCTCTCTTCTCTCTCTTCTCTCTCTCTCTCCCTCTCGGTGTGTGTGTGCGTGTTTGCGCGAGCGGATGTGTTAGGTTAGTTTAGCTAGAATCATTTATACCATTTGTGTGTCTAGAATAGATTAATAAACATTATCAACATATTTACCTTATCTGTGGTTTATTTCAGTTATTCCGTTCCCTGTGGCTAGAGCCCGAAATACGAATTAATGTGGGCAGTAATGTTTTGGTCAATTTGAGTAAGGGTCTATAATAATGTCGGTGGGTTTATTTTGGTGGACAAGATAATTTTAACCGAATTTGTGACCTGGCGAAACCTCATTTGAGATCTTGCAGTGTTCCGAATCCCAGGGCACTGTGCTACTGCTCACCCAGGTAAGATTCTGATTTGTTTATATGACAGATTGAATGATTAATTATTATATATGTGATAACCCGTTTGTTACAGTTCTCTTTTCATCTAAATACCTAGTCCATTGTTCAAGTGGTTTATCCATTTGTGAGTAAATGCTAAACAAGACCAATATATGGGCTGTACAAATTATGCAACTATTAACTTTGGTTTTATGTTTCGTGTAGACATGAATAGACTTGAATCAGCCCTCCTAGCTCAAATGTCCTGTAGGCTAGCTAGTGACTCAGGTAATGAGTGTTAGGGGTGGTTTTAGTTACTCCTGCAGGTGTACAACAACACTAGCTCTAAAAAAATTAATTAATTAAAAATAAGAATTTAGAATTAAAAAATTTCAGGGACAAATGAATTGCTTCATGTCCTCGAACGTTTTGGGGAAAAGGAAACTTTTTGGTTCATAAGTACATGACCCCTATAAAATGTGGTTTTTTTTTTGTCCTAAATTGTGTTTCAATTGTGTGTAAGATACACCAGATTTTTATGTTATGAAGTTTATGTTATTTTATTTTAAACAATAAACTCGACTAGTTTGGTCAAATCTGATCCATTGTAACCCTCTGACAAACCCTAATATGTTATAGTATAAAAGATGAACTTACCCACTGCTTCTTCTTAGTCTGTGAAACCAGCTGTTTATGCTGAGCGACCACCTTCTTCATCTCCTCCATCAGCTCCTCTTTGCACTTCTCCTTCACCTGTTTGCACTTTCTCTCCACCTCAGCCTGTGTGCTGGACACAGCTTTGTTCACAGCCTGTCGTTTCTCTTCCTCCAGCTCCGTTCGCAGCTAAAAAAAGCAACAAACATTAATAAACTCTCCAAAAATCACCTTGAAAATCTGGTCAGAACGGGTAGCAAAAAATATATTGCTCACCTTGTCTAGAGCGTCTTTCAGTACCCGCTCTGTCTCCCGTTTGTTCTCCACCTTCATCATTTCTTTAACGTCGCTGAAGATCTTGGAGTATTTGTCATGGCACATGTTCTGGCAGCTGCCCTCGTTGACTGTCTGTGTGCCTTTCTGTACCATGCGAGGGGCGGAGGAGGAGGACGAAGGAGAGCTTGATTTTTTGGTCTGGGTAGAAACGGACATCCGCTCTGGTTGGTGTGGAACAGCTGTTGGAATCTCTTGACTGGAACTGACAGCTTCTATCTCTGGTTCGGGTTCCTGATGCAAGAGCAGGACACTGTGAGTACGATTTCACTTCACACATTGTGTTCAATTTTATGATCCATTACAAACCTCCTCTTTGGGTTCTGCGACTTGGGAACGACGGCTCTTTTTTGCTTTGGGTTCTTGGTTGCCTTTCAACTGCCATAGAAAAGCATAAGATGTTCACATTGCAAGTAAATGTGGGCCTTTTCCGACATCGCTGTTTGAAACTAACCAAACACAGAGGCCAACTGCACCTCGTCCATATGCTGATTGGCTACAATTTTGTATTGCTACCGATCTAGTCAGACCAAAATTGCTCCCTATTAAAGTCTGTACACTCTATCCGAAATTAGATTTGAAATGTACGGACAACTTCTCTGCAGTTTGCATTTCGCAAGCTACTGTTTAATGTTGATGCAGTGACACTCCTTGCCCTTGGATGGCACTTATGTGAAGTGATGTGACATCAAGGGTCACCAAGGGTGATACTCCTGCTCTCCCTGCTCCTGCGCAATAAGAAGTGACTTAACTGTAGTTCCTTGATCGGTCAAAAAAATAAAAAAAAAGGGGGGGGGGGGGGGGAGTGAGCAGCTTCTTATTCACTCCCATTAAAACTTTGGGACTGCCCAACTTTGGAGCTAAAATCAACATGTTTAAACATGTCTTTGTCGTAACAGTTTTCAAGTCGATCAGGTTTTTTATCGATATGACCGATATAAATTAATCGTTCAAATGAATCATTCTTTTAAAATAACCCAGTCGTTTTATAATCTTTGTCGAACTCTTGATGGTTTGATACCTGCAAAACAAGCTTCTGAATGTTCATATTCTTCTCTTTTGTAATGTATTCCTCAGCTCTTCATCTTGTTGTTCTTCTTCACTATTTTCTATAGTCAGATTGATGCAAAGAAGTGAATTGATTGAGCGCCACCCAGCTGTTCTTTTATGCCCCACTCATGTCATCATAAGAGTTTATTGTTTTCAATCGAGGTGCATTCACACATAACACTTCGAACCCAAAATTTGGATAGGTGTGTGATGAGCTTAAGTGTTTTTGAAAAATCACATACAGCCCATTTAAGTGTGCCGCTTTGGGTTTTAGAAAGAACTGGTGATGTGTATTATGATCATCACAAGTACGAGTACCCCCTGGTATCGTAAAATTACACAAACAACATGTCACAATCTTTACTCCAGTAATTTTGAAAAGCATTTTCCCCACACATCTACACAATCACACAATTAATAATAGCTTGAAATACTTTGAACCAATTGCTATTCCATAAAGCACTACCATTATTCGGTCCTACCATCTTTACAAGTCAATCCATTTAGCCTGCAGTAGAATGAAACTTACCTGTTCATTGGATGTGGAGGATATGCTTGACTCTGGTTCTTCTAACCGTTCCTCTTGTCTCTCGTGCCTCTCTGACCTGTCGTGCTTCTCCTCCGGCTTGCTCTTCCAGGTCCGACCTTCCCTCAGAAAGCGCTGGTGGAGCTCAAGTTCATCACAGGCCTTCTTCCAGCCCGAGCTGCGCTTCACCTGCAGCTGCTGGATTCTGACAGTTATCGCCTGAATGTTGTCCGAAGGGATCCATGCTCTGCCATTACACAGAAACAGACAGGTTTATCCACACAGAGATAAAGATGGTCAATACAGCTGAGCTACATCATGTTTTGGTGACTGATCTTGATATGTTCTTGGGCTTCTGATTTAAGAAGCCGAATTTATGACCTTTTACCTTTATGCTATTTTACCATGTTATAATTGAGGTTCATTGCATTATTTGATTATTATTTGATTACAAATCTTTTTTACATTTAATCCAAAGGCGCTAAAATAACATCCAGTCCTTTGAAGTAATTTTATTTGCATGAGAATCTGGAGTGAGAAAATTGTGTTGATTTGTAGGCATGATTCTTAAAATGCATTGTAGCTTATATGAACTACTGACTTTATCCTGTTTGCTAACTTGATGCAGTTTAGAAATACATTTGTCGAAAAAAACAAACATTCTCAAAATTAAAAGAGCACTTAAATAAACTACAACTGTGTGACTGAGGCAGGGAATAGTTTTATATTTCTAGAGCGCTTTAAATGCACCCTCAAAACTTGACCAGAGAATGTTGAAAATGAATCAAGCAGGTCTCTTTAAGAACACTGAGGTTCTACCATCTGAAGTAGCCATTATTGTGTAAATAGAAAAAAACAATGAAGTTTATGATCCTTTTAAATGATTAAAGCACTAAAAAGTTAACAGATTTTTGAGCAACATTTTAGTCAATGTTAATGTCCAAGTGTTTGAACCTTGGCAGATGTACATATTTTTTTTATTTAGTTTCAGTCTTTAAAGTTTAAAATCTAGTTTTAAAATCTTATCCTATGTAGCAATGCAGTCTTTTTCTTATTAACGATAGCATGTGATACTCTGACTCTGGTGAGCCTCTGAGACTCAAGCAGTTGGTTCAACAACATTCAGCTGCAGCCTCGCAGAGCCAACAGCAGCGGAACTGTCAGCTAGAGCGAGAGGGGCAGAGGGAAGCAGACTTTATGCTAAAAGTCAGGTTGGAGTTAGGTTAAGATTGTTTTTAAAAATGATCTTTCAATAGTAGTTGGGATTAGGAAAAGATTTTATCTTTTAACAACCTATGCACAGCAAAACACTTTTGCCTACAAAAGGCTGCAGCTAGATATATCTCAGTTGGTTGGTCTGACAGACATACTTAAGAAAATCTTGTACTGAGGCAAGTTTTAAATATTTTCCTCCTTTAAAAAGCCATGTAAGTATGTGTATTCCATTTAATATTGTAAACAAATAAACCTAAATGTTCACACATGGCCCTCATGGACAGTGGGCTCACCTTTGGTGCTGGTGACCAAAAAAACGGACATCCACCTGGCTTCCTTCCCTCTGCATCACTTTTGCAGGCCAGTAACCAAAGCCTTTCATCCTGGCCCACACAAGCTCATGATTCGGAGTCTAAAAACAGAGAAAAATTCTTCAGCTCTTTGACAAACCTCATTCAGATCAGAAAAAAACAAGAGAAGAGGCTGGTCCTTACACATGGGTAACAGAACCAGTTGTCTGGTCGTGCATTTGAGAGATAGAAACAGTTCCTGCACAGCATTAACTCATTCAACTGGAGAAAAAAGGAAGAGTATACTCAACATTTCTGCCAACGCACTAAATAGATTAAAATGTTCTCAGTCTGACCTCATGGCATGTATCGTTGTAGAGAAGTTTTGCGATTTCAGCCTGGTCGCTGTTGACTGAAATAAATATTAAGGTCACCAAAGTGTAAAAGAGAAGATCAGCAAACGGTTCTTCCTCGTAAGACTCACTTCCGTGCAGAATGGCCGTGTTGTGCACAATAAGTTGAGCATCTGCTCTGAAGTCCTCAAAGCTCTTGTACTTGCCTTCTGAAATGTTCTGCAGAGGTACAAAAGATGTATGAGAACCTACTGAAGCAAACAGAAGAGGATCTTTGAATTGTTTCTACCTCTTGAATGTTATCCACGTCCAGAGACGTGTGGATCAGTCTTCTGTACACAGGCTGCTTTGACTCTTTGCCTCTCTTGTGCAGATCCACAGCCTTTAAGAGAACCACAAGACATTCAAATCAGCTTCACACTTCAGCAAACACATCTGGGCTGAAAAGTGGAACTCACCCTTTCCTTCATACGTCCAAGAATGAATTTAAGGTATGTTGTCATTTCCTGTTTGTTTAAGTTCTTCCTTTTACTTCCCTGTTTGAACACAAGAGATCAAAACACTTCATTATCTGCTCAAATATATATCATACATACAGGTTTTTGATCATTTAGTATTGTTCCCTCAAAAACATGCCTTAAGACATATTCAGTTGGGTTCATGCATGGAAATGGGATGATTTTCTGTGTTCCCAGCAGGGGGCGTGGCGGAGGCATGGTAGTAGTGGGAGTACAAAAAAAGGTACACGAATTGCCATTGCAGAGCACAGCTATGTCAGATTATTCAAAAACTTTTACAACATATTAAGGGTGCAGTGATAGTCCATAGATTCAAAAGGGGCATATCATTGCACCTTAAAAGAAAAATATTTAGTCGTAAATAAAGTCAATGAAAAAGTAAGCGATTGTCTTTATAACCATATTTACTAAAACTAGAGGTTTTCTTCTATATTAAACAATTTTTGTTTTTCTAGATCAGTCCATAAAGGTCAGGCATGCATGTAGAGACCAGTAAAATTTCAATTTCAAAACAAAAATAAACCACAAGGGGCTAAACAAAAATATATTCAAACTACAAACTAATAAAAAGACCTTTCTCCACGCACCCTACAGATGCCACACTGCCAGTGTGAGGTTGTGTCTCTCGGCCGCTGGTCTTCAGACACACATCTGAGGTGGTAAACACGAAAGCAGCCGTCGCATTCCAGCACGTCCCCGGGAAGGTGACACTCAAAGCAGTACCAGTCATGACTCTCCGTTTCCCAGTCCTGAAACACACACAGAACAGTAATGCACATCCTAACCCACCCGGGCCACCGCCAAGATCTCAGGAACTAGACCGTGTACAGGTGTTCAGTGACCGGTTCCTGTAAAGGACTCAATTCAACAGGATGCATGCAGCGGTGAGTTTATCAGAAAACAGGTTACTCTTAGTTCATTAGTGGCTCTCTCAAAGCTAGTATCCACTCGTTAGTAGTAAGGAGAAAGCAAGCAAATGTCTATCAAAAACAATCCAAAAGAAACTTTCTCTTATTTATTTTGAATTCGATTTAAATGGTCACTTAAGGATTTTCAAACATTTTTTTGAAAATGACCAAACGCTTGATGTATAGATCTGTCCTTTAAAAGATGGATCTTACACATACTGATACTATGAATTTACTGCTTCATTATAGCTACAATATGCCTAAGTGATGTGACCATTTAAATCAGTCAAATTAGATTTGAGAATATGATCTGAAAGAAATGTTACCCAATCTCAATCTAACATGCCACATCCCTGTTATCTAACGTTAACTCCCACGATTCCATCCAACTACTTTACACACTTCAACACACACACACCACTCGTGTTAACCATTTAAATCTCCCCACAATTCACAGGCGTCCATTACACAAGATACAACCAGTACAAGAAGCAAACTTATGTGTTTTAATTGGAGATAGCAAACGTTCTCCATTTCTCCTTTTTTACATTTTACACAAAAATCAACCCTGTAAGCCAATTATATATTCCAAATAAATCCAGAAAATTATCCTCTACAAGTAGTCTTTCACTATAAAAGTTTCCTTCTGGTACTGGTCTTTCCTCAGTAACAACCTGTTAGGGCTAACACAAGACTACAACTCAACAGAACAACGTTAACAATAAAAAGATCTTGATTGAAAATTTGTGTGAAGTATACGCACATCTGGTATAAGAGCATCAGAAGGTAGAGAGGGCTAGAGAAGAAAGAAATGACTAATAATGAGCATTAAGTGACAAAATAAGGCAGCAACACATTGCACAGAACAGCAGCGAAGTGAAATAACCCTCACCCAGTGAGATACTAGAATGGATGCGCAATTTCTAGCATTTAGTATCTTTAAATGTAAGCATAGAGCACAAATCAGGGTTCCAACACTTTTCAAAATATTAAATACAAGAAGCATTCCTGATTGATCCTGGATGAAAGTGATGTAAAGGGTGCTCTATCTCAAAATGTGTTTGTTTGTGGCTCTTTAATTTGCCACCTCTCTCAACATGTCTTAATATCAGCATCGGGCTACAGCAAATGTTTAAGAATTCATGCAACTATTGAAAAATTCCAAAAGTTTGAATTTTAAATGAAACTACAAGAGAGAAAACTTTCATTTTTCTGGATGAACAATCAGAAATTAATTGTTTCATAGATGAAAAGGCCATGTCGTATACTCTTAAAAGGTCTCCAAAAAGACAAGTCACACACTCTTCATGAGATTGGAAATGGCATACATCATCTAAGATTTGTCCCTCATAAACAATACCTCATGCAACAAAGCCCCACCCACCAACACTGACAGACGATGTATCACACAAAGCTACTTGTTTGTTCCAGTGTACGAGTAACTCATACCAGGCAGAAAAAAAGAAGATTTGTTTAGATTTGTCTTCTGGAAAATGTCTAGTTTAGAAGTAGATTGTAGCAAAACTCTCCAAGTGTCTAATATGGCACTTCTTCATTATACTACATTCATAGGACAGAAAACGAATAAAACACTCTGTGAAGAGGACACTACAATATTTTATTACATTCCTAAGCTTTACCAAATGAACCAAATTTAAACCCAGTTTATTTTCATCCACAAAGTGAAAAGTATAATTTGTCTATTATATCTATTTGTCTTGTATAAATGCTGTCATTTAGTGAGAAACGTTTTTTTAAATACACAACTAATAATATATTTGACTTCTTAAATCACATTTTGAAAAGAGTATACTGCATTTGAATTACTATAACTGTAATGTAGAACTGCCGTAAAACTCTATAGGTCTAGATAGGTCTACCTATAGGTAATTACATTTTGACATTTGCTATGTTCAGAGTCAGACTGCAGGTTTTAATGCTCAATTGTGATTTTTTTTGTGTGTGTGTGTGTAAAATCCGATTTTTCATATTTCAAGTTTTGAAAGAAGGTTCAGTATTTTTACCCGAGCACTTCTATCTGCCTCGATTAATATATTTTTGGTGCTAATAAATTTGGCTCCGATTTTTCTGACATTTACTTCAACAAAGCCAGAAGAATGCTTACTCCCATTAACAGTGCATTCTGAATTTCTATCACACAGAAGACAGATAGAAAGCAGTTGCATATTATATGTCATGTGAACAAATAAACAAAAATTGGCCATAAACACAGCATTCAGTTGGGCTCCATAATGCAAAAACCAAATAAATGAGCCATGAGGGTTCAGACTGAGATTGCAAAAAGTCTGATTCAGGAACAAAATTTGATTTTCAAACACTGATTTTTTTTATTATAATTTCAGCAGGACCCCTGATCAAATGCACAACCCAGAAAAAAAGCTCTATTCATCTCAGCTGCTGTCCTGTGCGCAGTTTCAACATATCAAGAAAAGAACAGATTATTTTGTTGAAGAAATGACATCAACTGAATGGCAACATACCTTGGTTCCCTCTGACATCTGCTCCTGTGATTGCAAACGATCCAGAAAACATAGTTTAAAATCCTAATCTGAGAGCACCAGCCACAGGCGTCTCCGTGTTAGGGACTCGCAGGTGGGTTTTCAGTGTGACAAAATCACTTTACAGTGCATGGAAACTCAGAACTATGTCTGTTATATATGCTACACTTCATAGTTTGTAGGCAGAATTTCTCATTTATTTTATTTATGCTTTCAAACTAACCTCTAACGTTTTCAAGTGTTTTGTATGCATTTGACCAACAGTGTAAATATCGCTAATGATATCTATAGTTCAGTCTCTTAAAAACAATCTGACCCCAAAATAAAGCAACATTGATTCATACAAATTAACAAAATCATGACATATTTTTGAATGAAGACCATATACATTCTTAGATAAACCCTGAAAATAATCAGTCTATTTCTAACTTTACGGCATACTCAAAAACAATCAGCCTTTTCTTTCAGCACCGGAATGAAATGTCTCTTAATGGTTATAAAGGCTCTGGAGCAGCATCAGCTACCATTATTAGTACATTTAAAAGCAAGTTTTAACACCAATTTTAGATTAACAATCAAGAAATGTATAAGCGTTCGACTTTATCGTAGTCTCTGTTTAAACTATGATTTTTTTAAGTAGCTTCCCTCCATTCAGAATGGATTCGTTCATGGTAAAACAAAGCTAGGATGAACATTAGCTGTTTCATCTAACCGTTATGTAGATAACTATGTTGTGATTAAAATAGATGCTCTGGTTTTCTTCTTACCATCTCATCTCCAGGGAGCCAGTACCCCTCCTGTTCGATCCCGGCCTTTGAGCCTTTGCATCCTACAGTGAGCGTTTCTACCACCAACCCATCTTTGACAGCAAGAACCAGCTGCCTGGCTGTGTCTTTAGGGTGCATCCCATGCATGCGACTTAAATACCTGCATCGAAGCACAAGGCACTCTTAGGTTCAATAAAATAACCCAAAACAAAGTGAAGGAAAATAATTTAAGAATTTACTTTCCATGAATTGTTTCAAACCTGTTTGAATTTTCTTCTTCTGTTAAAAGAAAATATATTTTGAAGATAATCGAAGTCAATAATATTTAAGTCTAATATTAGACTTCCTGTTTCCATTTTCAATCACAGTGACCAACTCTGTTCAACAGAAAAAGTATATTTTCCAACCCAAAGTACCTTTTCCATGTGAATGATCAACTAAAAGCAATTACTTTGAGATTCTGTCCATGTTGGCAATTTGTTTCTGATTGCGGATGACTTCGATGGCAGACCACACATACTGAACCACCTTGGGATCCGCTTGCCTCTTCTTAATAACCCTTGACATTGTGGCCAGTTCCAACCTAGAACAAAACAAGAACACACTCTTAAACAACAACTCCTTCTTCCCACAAGAACAGGCTGAACAGATTAGAGGTGCTTGCATAACAAGTACGAAATGCAAACATGCATTTGTTGTTAAATGACTCCCTCGTTCAAAAAAACTACACTTTTTGAAATACAAAAAAATGTTTATTATCCTTTGTGCGTTCAATTAAACAAATATGTAACCTGAGCTGAAGACTTGGTTAAACACCAAACTAAAACTCTATTCGTAACTTTCCCATCAGTGTGAGCACATTAATACTTGTAGATCAATTCTGTAAAAATGCCTGCTGGTTTTAGTTTTAGTTTTTCTGTGTTGTGAAGAACATATAAAAGTGGCCATCATATGCATTTCTATCATCCAAACTTGAGTTATAACTTGTACAATCAACTGCCAGTGTCTCGTGTGCAAGAGGAATATGTGTACGGCACAATAATTGACATTTTATTCCATTAAAATCTATTTATTTTCAAGTAAGAAGCTATTCATGAGTGTGAAAAGTACTCAAACCTAAAATCAATACATATACTGTTTGTAGAAAGCTTATATGGTTAACTATATTGCTAACTTCTTTGCTCGTCACGTGATATAAACATGGCATCCATGAAAAGATGAAGAAATGCATGATGTGTGAATATAATTAAAATGCTATCAACTTTATGCAAATAATTTCAACTCAATAACAAAAATAATAAGTTGTCATTATTGTGTAATCTATACCCAGAAAGAAAAAAAAATATGTAGCTTAGCTATAGAAATATACAGTTATAAGACGGTTTCGGTAGGTTGTTCTATTACAGACAGTGTCCCCATGTTGCCAGTGGTTTTAAAAACCTCCTCGACAGCCCATGTGATGTGTCTGAGTGCTGGAATGTACGGCCCAACATCATAAATAACTTTTTATTATTGATATTCTATAATTAAATAATATAGCTGAAAACTCGTTGGTTAATACCAGCTGTCAAATGAATTAGAAACGCAAGACAGACCCAGCTTTTTGATCACAATGGCTAAACGAAACAACTAACGGGTGTCTGAGTCGCTAAACAACAAACATGAGGGCTCCGCAAAGATAGGATCCATTTTAAGCTTCCTATTTTCAACCCGAACGTATTTAAAACGACAAAAGCCCGTCTATTTGCAAATGGAGGGAAAGCCTTCATCGGTTCCGTGACATTCTTGTTGGTTGGTAGGTTGGAGAGCTACATGGACGCCATGTTGATATCCCTCCCTCGCTTCTAGACAAAACCAAGCAGTTGGGAGTGGATTTTTTTGTTCTCTTTGCTGTGAATGTCATTAAAAGCAACCGCTCTCTGGGCTTCCTTACCGCTGTCCGACGGCCGATCAAACGCCTCTCCGTTCGGTCGCTCTTGGGTGTAAAGCGGCGCTGGTTACATTTGTGTTTCCGGAGTTAAATGTCAGAATTGTGGTTGATTGGAGGAGCCCGGTCACAGCTAAGAGCTCGGAGGGGGTAAACACGCTCTCATTCGCCCACGTACAGCGAGTCGCAGACTGTCGGAGAGCCCTAGTGGCAGGATGAGGAAACTGCGCACTTACTTTGCACGTCTCACATCTCCTTCTGACGCTTCCCACAGATTGCGGAGTTTTCCATAAGCGACTGTACTCAGTAACATCTCGAGGTTTAAATGAACAGAATAGGACCAGAATAGGGTACAAATAATACTCAGAGTGGGTTAAAATAGCTAGGATGTTATCATCTAAACCTCTAATTCTTCACAGAAAACTCCTTTGTAATAAATGTTTGTATTTCACCATAAAACGTCCTCTTAACCATTTATTAGGTATATTTATATGTCGGACCAACAAGAATCAGAGTCAGTTTAGCAGTCTAGATTTTACTCTGTATAAAACTTAATGTCTCTTCTTTTAATGGCAAGGTATATGCATTTATTTTTTTAATAAACGTTCAAATGCAACATTCTGTGTTTCTTAGATTTTGATGTTTGCATTGATCAAATATATCAGTGAACTGAGTATAAAAGTTATAAATTTTTTATTATGCCCCTTTTAAAGAATTTCAATGGTTATTTCCACCGTCTAGACTATCACTGCACCAAATACATTCAAAAGCAGGATTATGAAAATCAATGTCTTTGAATAACCTCACATGTTTATGCTCGGCAGACCAGTGATGTACACTTCATGTCCCTCCCACTGCTTCCACCACGCATCTGCTGGGTTGTGATTGTTGACACCCATTTCCGATGAAAACGTTTGGTATGCATTTCATCTTTTGGTAAACTGAACATATTTTTTTTGTCCGGGATATCCAAAACACACATTATTTTCACTGTTTATTTGACGGTTACACTTCTGGCTCAGTCAGCACGTACGTTCTTCATTGAGATGCATTAACGGTTCATCTGATTGGTTAGTGGGTGATGCTATGGCCAATGGGGATTGCTACAGCCATCGAGCAGTTTTGAGTTCCAAGAAAAAGAAAGCAGGATTGCACAAACATGCATGAACCAATCTGAATATGACTTGAGGCATGTTTTTGTTGAAGGAAAATTATTAAAAAATGCAAAATGTCTGAAAAGTGTATATGTTTACAACAAACATTGAGACTGAAAGTGAAACTATTAAGGCTGTAGAGTTGCCACTATAGGCTGTATTTCCAAAACAAGCCATGGTTCAAGTGACCAGTTAGGTGAAGGGACCGACAAAGACACTGTGTTTTGTCAGCAAATTACTGAAACTATAGCCTTTTACATCACCTGCCAAATAACTTTAAATATAGCAAAATATATAGCATGATGTATAGTAAAAATGGTTACTTGTACTAACATGTACAAAAGTATCTACTAGCATAGGGGGAAACAAATTGTTCCATCTATATAATTTAGGTAGTCTGTGTATTTTTAGAAGTTATTTAGTACCTGGACATGAAGGGAGTGATTTTAATGAAAAGTAGTAGACCATCTTTCACACACTGAACATTTGAACATGTTACTTGGCTTGCTCACTTGTCTGACATAATACAAGTGTCATTAAAACAGGCCTTTGGTTTGTGGCTTACTGCTGAACTCGCATCCTGTGTATCAGATACTATTTAAAAAGAGAGGTAGCTCATTTCAGATGTGGTTCAGAGGGGATTTTACTCATTTAAAATAAAAATAAATAGGAATTCAACTGAAATGCAAGCTGAAATCTCATAGCATATTGTACTTTTATTTTACAGGTAGTTTTTTATCTCTTTTTGAAATAGGTTAATGCTAGGTTTTCAACAACGAGCCAAATGACTTGTGATTACGGAAGTTTTTTTCTCGACAATTTATGGTGACAATTTATAGACAAAATAGTGTCAAGAAACTTTCAGAATATAATTACAAATGAACTTGTTTAACTGTTTAAGGTATATACGCTTTGGACAGCCTGTTTTTTGTTTCTCCAGAAAGGAGATAAAAAAAATAGTCACAAATTGAGTTCTTAGTTGTTGTGTTTATATTCATTTTATTGGACGTCTGGACTTCTCTGTAGTGCATAATATACAAAATAATAATAATAATTGTGAACAAAAATTCAAACAAGAATCCAGGAAAATTTTTCTTTTTGTACCAAATTTTTGGCTTAAATGTAGAGGATTTCCTCATATTTTAATTTACATTAATACATATCCAATACTTGAGAAAACAAGCTACAGTTTGAGGGCAATTTTATGGAATAATAACAAAACAAACAATTGTATTGGACACAGGATCTGAAGGGGTTAAAATTGCCTGTGTAGCTTTTAAGGAGAATTTCCAACAGATGGTGCTACATACACACAAAAATTAGTGAAATGCATGCGAATGCTTTAAAAAGACTTTAAAACACTCCTATTCTGAGAACAATTCAGCAATCATTTATCTAAACATGGAACGTTGCCATTCCCAGTCACTCATATGTTTTAATGTAAGAACGGATCAAATATCAGTCCTTGAGATATAAGTGCTTTGAAAGAAGGGGCCAAATGCAAAAGATTGCAAAGAAAGATTATGTAAGGAATTAACTTTCAGGGTAAAAAAGATACATTAGTTAGCACTGTTGGGATGCTGTTTATCAATGTTTATAAATCAAATACTAATTCTTTTGTTAACTTGAGTGCAAGCTATTAAGATTGTCTTTTAAAAAATGTTTTTTAAAATGTCTATGCTCCGAGTCTGTGTGAATTACTTATATTCACACTCACAGCTGTCTATAAATGACTGCAGGACCAAGCTGATTTGTATCCGAGTGTGCTTACGTTTTCTTCACTTTAGGATCCCAACAAAATATGAAGTGTTTAAACACTTTTTTCTAAACTTGTCAAATATTTGTTATTAGTTCTATAACTGGTGTCCTCAAAATGATGAATTTGCCAGTAATGAGAACATTTAGTTTCTGTTTACTTCATCAGGGTTTAGGTCTCTATAATGCAAGGACTATATATATATATATATATATATATATATATATATATATATATATATATATATATATATATATATATATATATATATATATATATATATATATATATCTATATATATATATATATATATATATATATATATATATATATATGTGTGTGTGTGTGTGTGTGTGTGTGGGTGTGCGTGTGTGTGTGTGTGTGCGTGTGTGTGCATGTGTGCGTGCGTGTGTGTGTGTGTGTGTGTGTGTGTGTGTACATCATATGTAAATCATATAACAAGTACGTCATAAAAACTGAGATGTTTGTTTTCCATTAATCACTTGTTGTGTACAATGTTTTCAGACAGGTAGTTTTCTGTTGTGGTGATCTTCTTTATTGATAGTTAGATTATCAGACTTTTTTATCCACTTAGTCCTTGTCTCATGGCTCTGCTGGTGAAGCTCCTGGTCACATTGGAGTCACCAAACAGGGCCACACTCAGTCCTCTGGGTAATTTAGTGTCTTCACCTCAATGTGTTTGGGTGGTGGGAGAAACCAGAATACCAGAGGAGTCCATGCAAAGTCTCAGCTCTACCAAACACAAAAATATACTAACGTTCTCTTAAATTTTTATGAAATATCCCATTGGACTAGCTGTATAGGGCTATCTTTATTTGACTAGATTTTTATACAGACAACTTACACTTCTATTAATACTTACTTGTATCTGTGTACAATTTTATACAGATAACTTATACTTGTATTAATTATTACTTGTATCAGGGTAACTTTTTATAAGGATAACTTATACTAATATTAATTATACATATATATTTAAAAAATGTAAAATAAAATGTGTGTTATATATTTGGTTCAAATATACAGACAAAATATACATGTAAAATAACTATATCTTTATAGTATAAGTTATATCTAATTATAATATATATCTATCTTATATAATTTTTGTAATTGAGTGACTTTTTGTATACTTGTATTAATTATTACTTGTATTTGAGGAGATTTATTTTTACTGAAGTAATGGTTCTTTTGCTTAAGCGCACCATATGTGTCCTATTTCAACCCCAAAAGACTTGAAACGGCTAATCTAACAACAGATTTATGATACCTGTCCAGTTGGAATCTCTTCCTGGTGGCATGCCTTGAATCTGTCTGCCAGCAGTAGGAACTATGATGAAGCCCTTAATCTAGACTCTATTCAGCACACTCCTTTTTTCATGTTCTTTACCATCTATTTGGAAAATTATAACTGCTGGTTTCCCATAGAAGGAGAAATCAGGTCTATGTTATATTTCATCATCGATCTGACACATTTTTGAAACGCTAAAGCAAGCGTCACCGTCGAAAGCCACAAGTTATGATCGACATGTCAGTATTTTTCTTTGTGAGCTGTTTCAGTGCAGATGGTCTGAATTTTCCTTAGAGACTTGAACTGTCCACTTTACTGCAAAAAAATCATTTATTCAGATGTCATAAAATCCTACACAGTTAAACATCTAGTTTCACTGAAAATAGAGTTTAAAAGTGCTTTCTAAAAACACGTTTGTATTACTGTATTTTTTATTTTATGTACAAATGTTATTTGTATCACTACATGCAAATTACTGAGGTTGGAAAGAGAAGAAAAGTGTAATAAAAGAAAAGAGTTATCACTGCTGTCACAGCCTGTCTGATTTGTGATGCTCAAAAGGCTTATAATAATACTGGTAATCATTCATTATAACCCATCATAATCTTATTTTCTACCATGAAAGAACTGGCACAATATAGTGTTTTTCCATCCAACTCAAAATATTGCACATTCTGTATATGAGAGAGGCAGAAACATCTGGCATGAAAGCAGACCATGGAGAGTAATACTAGGACAGAAACATCTGATTGTTCTAAATAATGCTGCCGGTTTTGTCAACTTTGTCACAGACTCTCAGCTTTAGCTGCAGAATATAGCTGATGACCTTCTTGTACTTTAAATAGAATGGTCTCATAAACACGGAAGGTAAAATATATCACTTTTGACTTGTTCTGAGTCAATGGTCCATACAGCTGCTTTCTTCATCAGTAGCTGCTAAATCCAGGATGCAATTTTCCTTACAGAGCTGGATTATGAATCACTTTTTCATTCGTAAAAATGTTTCACGTAGAGTATTTGATTTGAAATGTGGAGACTTACTCAGATAAAATCTACTCAAGAAAAAAAATCTAACTATACATTTTAAAACAACATAAGTACACAAAACAAATAATTTTCCAGCTCTCTAAGTTCCTCCATCGATGTGATGAGCTGGAACCACTTAGCTGAATGAACATCAGCTTATCACAAAGCCAGATTGTTTTCTCACTAAACACCAGTGATGCTGAAATTATAATTGTTTTACTCAACTATTACAATGAACTGTAGTGAGTAAAAAGATTATTCAATTAATAAAGGTGAGGAATGCAACTTATCAACTACTTCCAGCATGTTATATAATGAAAAGATTACATAAGGATTACAGTAAAGTTAAATTAATTCTATGCATGATATTCCACTGCTATTTATTTTTATTGTGCACTGATAAAAAGGCTAATTTAACATTACTTGCTAGCAATACTGCTGCCAACAATAAGAACTATACAGACTGTTCCTCAGTGTTAAATGTTACACAATGTGAGTTGCATTAGCTACGTTATTAAAATATTGACTAATGATTCAATTAAAAGGAGTCAAAACTATAGATTAGCTGCACAATGCAAGCTTAAGGCTGAGTAAATTTACAGAGATGCTGTATTTGAGATTCATCATGTGACTGCTTCCTAAAAATACAGTATGTTAATAATCTCCTGAAAATTCAGTTTAACATTGATTGGTGCTCGTTTGTAATTTTAAAGGCTGCCCAAAAAGAGATTCAGAACAATTAAGCAAACATAGCTAATGCACAACGCTTTGTATTCAAATACAAATGATTAAAAAAGAAAAATAGTCACCATTTAATCACTGTCAGTATCCAATAATGGGCTATACATAGTTATGTTTTCACACTTCTTGGTTTCTCAATTTCATGCTTCACACAGTTGTTCTCCTCTGCCTGGAAGATGAAGGAATTATTTCACAGCCAACAGATGCCAAATAAATCAAACTGTGCTGTATTTTTGTTTTAAGCTACAGTCAAGTTCCTGCTCTATTGATTGTGTGCTGTTGAAGAGCCTATAATGACAGACTCTATTGGAACAATTTAAACTGGAGCATGTTATCTCAAAAATCTATATGTTTGGTGACCTCGGTTTCCTGTTCACTCACTTAAACGTGTGAAAACCAGTTTAATCAACCTAGTTGAGTGACCCTAAAGCAGATAATGAAGTCCAGTTGAATGTTTGCCCTAAGCTGCCAGTGGACGAGGAGCATCTGATGCTTCAGAGGAGGAGGAAGAGCTGAATCAACAGCCTCCTCGATCCTCTCTGCGCTCAGAGACCCTCACGCACCCTGCACATGATTTCCGCGCGCGCTCAGAGCTCTCCTCAGAGGACAGTTTGACTCAAGTCGCTTTTTGTTCTCCGAGATGATTTTTACCTGTAGAGACTGGACACTGGGTGGAATTTAAGTCCCGTCATTTTTAAAACCAACAAGACATGAACATGAACGTCGTGAACTGTTTGACACTTTTCATAGTTTGGCGCGCGCACTCGGTGAGTACCATATTGTGTTTTCGCGCCGGTATTTACGAGTTAATTATGGTCGCAGGTGTGTGATGAGGTAGGGGTTAATCTTACGGTAGCTGTTTGTGCTAACAATTGAAATTCCGAGGGACTTTTGTAATATTTGAGAAAGAAAAGTTCTATGTCAAACGAAAGGGGTTTCTTTCGGGTGTGCCTAAGGTTACAAACTACGTAAGCTTCCAAACATGTTTTCTTTAAAAAAATAAAAAAATTCGCCTAGTAAAACCACGTTGTATATATATATATATATATATATATATATATATATATATATATATATATATATATATATATTATATAGATAAATTACCATGTTGAGCAAGTTAGACACCATCTTCACGTGAAAATAAAATTAAAAGGTGTACCCTGTATAGAAGCATTTATTTCCTAATCATTGACCATCTGTATTAGTATTAGTTATAGACTCAGATGAGAGGACAACCCTCTTCTTTTAGGTTCTTTGAGAAAACCAAATGGCATTTTTTGTGCAGAAACGAATTTACTATCCTTCACATTTGCATTGGTCTACAATTTGTTCTTCTTTTGATTGGGTGTTGATTTTGAACTATATGTATGTTATAAATAAGTCTGAAAGGAGATAAAATCTGGGTCAGGGCAAAAAACTGTCCTAGACAAGCTCCCAGTGATTCAGGTGTCTAGCCCTAAGGAGTCTCACTGGGGCAGAAGGTACTCAATTTCTCAACATGGGGTGAAAAATGGTGGCTTGCAGGTGAACAAAAACCTATTTTTTACTACAAGTTTTATGATGCAAATTCAAGTCTTTCGAGCATTGACCTTGTTGTAAATGTATGTATTCAAAGGAACCATAACTCATAAAGCTCAAACACAAAAGGACTTTTCTGACAATCGATAACGTAACAGTAATAAAATCTAATTTAGGTAACGACTATGAGCTGCTGTTAATTTCTGCTAACATGATTCATGATGCAAAATTAAAACAGCCCAACTAAAACATATTGTTTTACTGAATTAAATATGTTAAGGTAAAGCTCCACACTGAGGTTCAAACAAGAAGCTATGGAAAACAGTTACAAATTTCATATGTGGAAATGAAAATGTGTAGCATAAACACATTATTTAAATGAACACTGTCATAAATAAATGTATTATCCGTTCCTGATACGATCTGTTTTTTAGTAAATTACCCAACTGATCATCAATGATTTATTCAAAGATCCTGTAGATCCTAGAGCTTCTCTTGATGCATTAATAGCAGTGAAACTCTCCAATCACAAGGCTGACTAGTCACAAATGTATTCTATTCTGTTTGACAATTTTGTTTGTGATTCATTTTACATACATCAATGAAATCAACAGAGCAGTGCCGCAAATACGGGTTATCTTTACACAAAGCATTTTTTGTCATTGCAAAACAGTTTTTTTAATGATTTCTAAAGCTCTGTGGCAATTTATGTCCCAAAATATTTCAAACATAGGTTTTCAATTCATGGCTCAAAAGGTATTATCAGATACTGAAGACATATTACACAGAGATCCCATCAAAGCTACCAGAGGAAGTTGTGTGTGGTTGTGCTCTATTAGAGTTCAATCCATTCAAACCCGGACCAATTTCAAAAAGCAACAATAAATGCTGCATTTTTGTCTTTCTTCACTTTATTGCTGACCTTCGCTCTCATGGGAATTGTCTGCGTATTGTATTTCTGTGATTTGAACAGAAACAGCATATGTTAAGTGTCATGCTGTGTTTTAAAAAGTCCAATATTTTTACTGCATTAAGGACAAAAGAAAAACAGTACATGGGCTGTGCTATTTATGGAGGGAACTTTTATTCACAATATCAAATAAATTAGAAACAGAATTTAGTCATATAAACTTAATTAGTTTTGTGCTTTTTGTGTATTTTTTAAATCAGAAGGCCAATTTTACACATAAGAAGCTTGACCCCGCCATATGGTATACACCACTGCTAGCTGCCATGTTATACATCTGTACTGCCAATGATTTCTACAGATAATTACACTAGGTAACTGAAAATTATTCCCAGCAAATATTTTTTGGGGGAGTTGAAAATTATGTGCATGTATAACTATTGTAAGTCCAATGTAATAACAAAACTCCTTTTGCTTCCTCTACTCAAATTGGCTGCCATGTGTATGTGGCGTAAGCGGTATCAATAGAGATATGCATTGTATGACTTTATTTTAAGTAAGTTTTCAATTTTAGTGCATTTCAAGTGTTGTGTACCCTACCCCTTACCCTTTCATGCTCATTCAAAAAAAGACACCATTTGGTGCAACAGTTTTATCAAACGTCTAGAGTTTAACCCACACATCTGTTTGAGAGCTACCTCAGTAAATTCTAACAAGCTATTTTTGAAAAACTATAACTCAAACATTCAAACAGAAATAGCCAAAGGCAGGATAAGTCCAGCAAACTCAGGAACCCCTCCAGGAGAATAATGAATAACTCAGAGTCCAAAGAGCTTCTCCAAATGTTCCAGGAACACTACACTGTGGGCAAAGCAGAGTGTCTATCACAGTCAATTAGATAAAGTAAATGTTCACAGGACAAGACCAGAACAAACCAGACAAAGGTAGTTGAAAACAGCATGCAACTGGACAAAATTCTTTCAAGAAAGAACAACGAGAACAGACTAATGGGAACCAACTTTTGAGAGTCTGTCATCTGTGGTTTAGACCCCACCCACCAGGATAGCTCTGAGATTATTTCGAACAAAAATACAAAGATCTAAATATCAATCGGCCAAATAACAACAGTTCACTCTCAATTTTAGTAAACTCAAGCTCTCATCTTTGCAATCCTGTTGTTGCAGACTACTCACATTACTAGGTATCACAGTTGAATTCAGCTTGACTTTTCACTGGAGCTCAATCTGGAATCGCAGCATGTCCTCCTGACACTTCTGTTTCAATTTGTTGAATGTGATCCAATTAAATTAAATTGAAATTATTTGTAGTGTTACCAGCCCATAAATACTAAACTAGAGTGTTAGCCTGCTGTTGCATCAAATAGCAGCAGAGCAATGGAAAACGTGGTCAGGCATAAGTAAAATATCTAAACGAACAAAGTAAAAGAAAGAAATGTCAAAAAAAAAACACTGATATCAAGCTTAACAAAGTCATTATCCACTTTTAGAAACAATTTGAACTTTTTCAATTACACAAATAAAGCAAGCAAGTGGGTAAAAAGCATTACCAATGATGTGTCAGGTCTTAAAGGGTTCACACAATGTTATTCCTGGGTCAGTCCGGATATGTTTCACACACACTGCTGACTGGTGCTAAAGATGCTTCGATTGCCCCTGAGATAAGCTGCAGTAAAGGTCATAAACCCCACCTTAGCCATGAAGGTCAAAGGAAACACCTTTACAGTATGCCCCTCTCCAAAAAAGACTAACTAAAATATGCCTTTGGTAAATTTCAGTATTTTGATAAAAAGCAAATAGATTGAAACCCTAAACTGACAGTGTGATCGCAGTGCTTAGGGGAGAAAGCAGAATTACAATAGCAGGAAACAGTGTCATGAATTTTCAGATTAGGATCCAGGATCCAGACACTGGTAAGAAACCTGTTGTATTTTTCTTCATAAAAATAGGGATGCACTGTTTGCAAATGCACTCAGAAAATCATAAAAGGCAGAGCAGGCAAACTAAATATACTATAAGCACAAAATAGTCAGGGTAGGAAGATAAAAAAAAACTATAAAAACGTAAGACACCCTGGGGTAAAAGATCAAATGTGGATGTTTCCAGCTCCTATTCTTTATCTTTTCTATTGCAACCCTCAACTATGAGCAGAACAGAGGGTGTTAAATAAAGAATCTTTCAAACGAAGAAATGGAACACACACACATTGCATGTAAAAGTAAAGTAAAAATATAAATACTCATCGATCAACACAGTACAAGTGATAAACTAGTAATGAGAACAGGAGAACACCCAGACTGAATAGGGAAGCTAATTAGGGGCAATAGACCAGCAGATCCTCTAATGAGTGCTAATGACAGGACACACAACAGGTGATCATGCCAGACAGGACAGAACTGGTGCAAAATCAAGAACAAGCTGGAAACCATGACTCTCAGAGGCACATTATTTTTTAATAACTGTAGCTATGTTCAGATTGCAGCCCCAAGTGACCCAAATCCATTTTTTTGCTAAATCTGATACGTATGCATGCCAGATCACATATGCAAAACTTTTACGCCATATTATGTGACAGACAACGCATTTCTGGGCATGAGCGGTAAGTTTACCACCAATCATAAGTCAGTGTAAGGAAAGTGAAGTAATATAACTAACAAATACTGCTTTTTTTGTCTTCTGTCTAATAAAAAATTATTGTCCATTTTTACCTTCATTTTGATCAAGCCATTTTCTGTGCATGAACACAGGTTGGATACAAGTTGCATGTTGTGTGTAATGTGAACGAGTACCCCAAAAAATTCAGAATTCATAAAAAAAATCTGAAATGAGCTTTAAGACCTGGAGTCTGATTGTAGCCTGTGTTCAGTTAGGTGTGGTTAAGTAGAAATTTAAGAAGAGTTTAATATGCTTTCAAAATGCTCTCAGAAAACACATACGATGCCTTTAAAGTGAAACTTAAAACAGTTAAACTACTGATTTGGTAAACAACATCTGACGTTATGCTTTTAAAAAAAGGTTGAACTCACATTTTAATGAGACCAATAAAAAATTCCACTGTATTCAAGATAACGTAATAACTTTCTGTGTGGAATGTTTAAACAAAGTAAAATCTCATAACCTTTTTGACCTCGAAATGTGTTTCTTCCACTCGTTACTAGTCTGTAATTACTTTTAGAATGATGCTTTTATGAGAAGTGGAAAGTTGGATACCAGACTGATAACAGCTGCACAACTACTTTCCAGCGTAAACAGCAGAGCGATAATCAGATGATGACATTTGCAGCGTTTCATGCTTTCCCATCCAGATAACTCAAGACCCGAGTGCAAGAATCCAGATTCACCTAGCCCCCGCAGCTTAAATCTTCTTCCCTGGGTTAGGAGTGAGACATAGTAGCCAGAAAACAAGTCTGCAAATCTTATTACAGATTATAGCTGTATTAATATTGAATCTATAAACTGTTGTGTGGGGGAACTGAAAGGTTTTATTCCATAACGCCTACAACTTACTGTATCCAGATGCTATCTCTGCAGTGCTCTGTCTTAGTGATTATTTTACAGGAATTAATTTATCATCATCACCATTTGAGGTGAAGTCAATTACTCCGAAAATCTTGAGAGAAGCTTTGTTCTGAAAAATGAGGATGCTTGTGCCGGGTCCAGTGGGGTTTAAACATGAACGAGCAAGAAACTGTGTCACACATGCATACCGTCCACCCAGACAGCAGGATGCTGAGGGAGCTTTCACACTGCATTGGGAGACTTTTCTGAGAAGGATCATGTTTAGAGATTAAAACTGTCTTTTTGAACATCCATTAGTCCAATGACATTTTGATAATTGGAATAGCATTTGCAACATATTACAATATCATCAAATATGTACAGTATAATACGTTCTCCTTCCTTTAATCTATATAAGTCGTACATTTTGATCTTGCATTCACCTTCTGCTTTCTTCACAAAAAGGGGGTGCGGGGGGAGGCTTGTGGAAGCCATTGCACACATTTCAATACCCTCATGTTTATTGCATAGGATTTAATCACATGTATTGCGTTAGCTTAAAAGACTTATGGGATTATTTTGTGTGTGTTTTGTTTGCATTAAAATTAAATCTCCCTGATGTCATGGATAATTGGTATTTAAAGTGACATTTGCCAAGCTATATCTATTTGAAAGCGTGGCGACTGTCATTTATCAGATCTTAGGATCGTATTTTGACATTTGAATTCTGACGTTCCTGTCACTTGATTCACTAGAAGGAACAAGTCTCAGGAGCTGCTTTACATGTTCATTGCACCAGATGCTCCTCTATCAACTACAAAGACTCGATTTGGTTTGCCAACATTTACTTTTTTTTCAGAAAAAAGTGTCATTTCTCATGAAGCAAAAGCATGAGTCAGAAAGTAACTTGACAGCTGACGCGACTCATTCTGTGAAACCGAGACAGCAGATTAGCAGTAGTGTCACATTTGATGAGATATGCTCTTGTCTCACAATTGTCTTTTATAAACACAACTAAGAAAGCTATTTTTGTTTCTCCAATTATTCTTTGGATGAAAGTGAATCTTGGTGTGAGAAAAAAAAATTCAGCTTGGCTACAATTGGTCTCAGTCTGAGGGCTCCAGCATTCATTTTTTCTGACAGCAGTGATCTTAAATGATCCTGATGTAATTGTTCAAATGATTAGCATATGTGGCAATCTGATTAAGTATGATATGAGAAAGAAGAGATGTGATGAGGTGTGACAGCGGTAAAATTGAGGCTAACATGCTTTTCTGATCAGCGGCTGATTTTAATCTTTGCTGTTTGTTTGGGGAAAAACTCCCAGGGCAAAGTGACTAACCCACTGCTCGGAGTAGATGTGGTTGCCTCACAGTTCAGTTGAATGATTATCAAGACATTGGAACGATTGGGTTACAATTACCATGTCATTACTTCAGGTCTGTTGTGATTATCATGTCATTGGTTCAGTGCGGTTATGACTTTAATCCATTTGCTTCTGCTCTGTTATGATTAGCATGCCCTTGCTTCAGTCATGGGTTTGCTTCCAGCCACCAGGGCTGCTATCAGGAAAATTTGCAGCTTTCTTATAGAGAAAAAATATGTTGAAAAATGAGGTGCTCCATTGGCTTATTTATTAACAGCTAAACTATGTAAATATTTGGGATTTTTTAATTTAAGAAGAATATATTTGATCTTTATATAAACAACACTATCTTCTTAAAAAAACTATTGCGTAGCGACTCACCAATGTAAGTAAAACAGTGGTGACCAGAACATTATTCAATGTTAACGAGTGTGAGGAACATTGTTCATGCAGTCATTACTTTTAAATGGTATTGGATGCATGAAGGCTAGAGATGGATCTAACAAGGTTTTGCTTAAGCTTGTTTTTTGGCACTAACCCTTTATGTGTTGTTGGGAACATTTTTGTCGACTTGGATGATTTAGATTTTTAACAACATAAACAACACTTCTGTGTCAAATCAAAATAAGCACCTCAGCTCACTGAACAACATGGAGTTATTAAAAACAAAATATTTAATATGAACTTGAGCTAATCTGCAGGCATTTTAATGAGCACCCGCGGTAAGTGGATAAAACACTTGCTTCATCTCAACCTTGATTTTTAACAACTTTGAAATTTGAAGCCTCATATAACTAAAAGTGGATGAAAGATGTTACTATTCAATTTAGCTTAGCACTGAGGTTAATTAACATATTTATAAAAACAAAGAAACAGCTGAAAAATTATTAGTGGTCTTGTTGTGTATGTTGCTTTTAATTTGAACTGTGGGATGTGAGACCTTTGAACACTTTTTGTTGAGCACCAGCACATGATTTGCAACTTTTGTCTTCTATCGAAAAAGTTGACCAAGTAGAATGTATGATAAAGGTTTATAAAAATCTAATGTCCCAACATGTCTCAGACTCAAAGCCACAAATATTTTCTTTTTCTTTTTTCTACAAACCACCATTTTATGTTTCAGCTACTAAAATCTGATTTTTTTTCCAGAATCAATATTGAATCATAACCATCTTAAATGTATTCTTACCATTTTAATACCATGTTATGTTTGTTATCAAACCATTCAAATGAGACAGTTGGTGCCTCCACCTACTGCCAGCTAAAGCACATGTAGTATGTTCAATTTATGCAAAATAGCATTTGAAGTCTGGGTTTTTGTTCAGTGAAAGCAGCATTTGAAATACAAACTGTGTTAATACATTCGAGGAGATTTCACACATGAAGTTTGGATTGACCAAATAAGAAAATGATGCATATAAATTTACAAGCGTATTGTATTAATTTATGAATTGCATGTTTTGAGGGAATACTGTGTATAGGATTAACTGCGTTCTTCCTGTAGATGTACACATGGTTCTATATTTACCAACTAGGAGCCCACAAAGGGATCATAAAATGTTAAAAGCAGCACCAGGATTTCCTTACTTTAATGCAAAGACAAAGAGCTGCTGCAAGTAGACATCTTAAGCAAAACGCAATATGTTTACATAAATCATTCTTGCCACCATGTGCCTTCTAGTGTCAAAGGGGTTGCAACTTAAGCCCTAAAACATCTTCTTTTTTTTGTCTGATAACTTTTATTTTATAATTTAGGGTTTGTTTGGCAGTGTTCACACAAAAAAAATGTTGTACTTACTGAGCAGTCATGTTAGGGTTCTTTAAGTTACCCCAGTATGATATGTGAATATGTTAAGAAATGATGCCTCTAGTGGAAAACATTGGTTGACATCTTTGTACTAATTGGATTGTGGCTACCAGTAATTGGACTAGACACCTACCTAGAACAATTGTGTCTGTTTGGATAAGTAGATTGACTAGTAATCAGTAGGATAATGGCTTGATACCCAGATCTCACCGGCACACAGAAGTGGTACACTCAGTAGTTTCACTCTCTTTCCCAACTTCGACCCTAAAACAAGGAACCAGTTATCCGACTGCTCCCCAGGTGTCCAAGTCATGTTTGCCCAATGCTTTGGGTGCTTGTTCCCTGCCATGTGCATGTGCACTTCCATGGGTTAAATGTAGGTCACAAACTCCAAGTAAAGGTCACTCCATATTTGGCCTGTCCTTTGCTACTGGACTACATCAATGGGGTTGACAAGACAGATAAGCCAATATATTAGATAGTTCAGAGGGCTATATAAAATTCATTTGCACTGGGACGAATCTGATTCAGTTCAACACCCCTTGCAGCACACATTCTTCTACCTAAACACTCTGTACTAGAGATAACTATAGGTTTTTATTAACAACTTATGATGAACACTCTCTGCAGAAATATCTCTCTAAGGATTTCATATGATTGCTTTCTGCTGCTCCTTGATGTCAAAGACAGAGCTGTTTAATATTTTAAAATAAATTTTAAATTCTAACACTTGTCACTATGGCTTGATTGCACTGCCAATTTCCCCATGCATTTGAAAACGAGACACCCTCTGATGAAATCTTAAACTGAAGGCTTCATTTGACCATGACAAATTTCCTTGATATCATAACAGATCTTTTAATAGAGGATTTCAAGTCCTTCTGTTGAATAGGCTTTATTTGGCTCTTTGATCACTGCAGCTTTGAGTCCAACTGTGTTGATCAGTCATTTAAGATGATGCCACCAGGAAGTCGTCTTAGCCATGTTAGCCGTTCACAGCTGTACATCAACGACTGCTACATCTTAGTGACATTTCTTCTGATGTTCGTGATCCCTGCAGGATGCACATTTATGCAAATATGTAGCATTTTTGAAACATCTGTTGTAAAGTAGAGGATGAGAATCTTTACAGACTATAACAATTATGCAAAATCAAACAGGGAGAAGAAGTACATTTTTGACCAGCAAAACTAAATGAGTTCAACAGTAAAGAAATCTTCTGAAAACCACCCACATTGCAGCCTAGAATGGAAGTGTTTCTGGTGTTCTTTGCAAACAGTGAAACAGCTCTGAGTGAGGTTTTGAGAGAATCTGGCTGATTTTCTTCTCTTGTCCCTTAAGGTTAACGGGAGACATGCACACTGTCACTTTCTCTATGAGCTGCAGATGGCCCAGAAGGAATGCTCGGTCGTTCTGGCAGACAAGCTCCCGCCTCTCACCAAAGGTAAAGGATGTGTTTGTGTTCATGGATGTTACATCATCTAAATCCACTTACAGCATCTGCTGTGTACAGTATGTTGAATGGCTAGAATCTCAAACTAGATTTCACTGGGAAATCATTTTAGTATGCTTTTCTGGTCTGTTCTCTGAAAGTAATGCATGAAGAGAAATGTGACTGGGATTTCAGCTCAGCTCTTATCCCGAGCAATAGTCAGTATCTTGTTGCGTTCAGTTGGCACTCAGTGCTGTTTTGGCAGATGTGAAATCTCACAGTGTAGCTGATAATGGCAGAGTTTCTTTAGCTCCTGTTTTAAGGTCAATTTTGAGCATGATATTTGTATTATCCGTACTTGACGTGACCTACATCTAGAAGACAAATTATTCTTGGAATAACTGGATCAATGTTTTTTCACCATTTACTGTCCTAAAAGAAGTCTTCAAGAAGGGGTTTTTTGGTAGTGAAATACAACTGTAAACGTTACATATATCTCAGACACAAGGATAGCAATATTTTTATAAGAGAGGCAATTTTGAAGCTATTAAGAACAGAGATCGTTTGTGTTCCAGATTAGATGTAAGACTTCTTTGTGTTTTTCTAGATATTCAATAACCACACAGAACATTTGTTCCTGTGTGTTTATTTATGTAACAAATGTAATGTTGCACAGCATTTACAGACAAAACTACCAAAACCACTGAAATCAGTCTTTTATTATTTTGTGATGTTTCTATTTCTTCATTTCGATTCACATCATTGGAAGCAGAAGTGTGGGAAAACTACTTGGAGCTCTGTTGACGTTGGATGTTGTCCATCAACAGACAGATGTTCCAATTATTGATAATTAACCTTGAGTGTTTTAATGGCTTAAATGAGTGACAAATCTCTCTGGAGATTATCTCTAATAAATGATGGTTCAGAGAAGGGTTCAAGCACTGACCAATCAGAAGGAATGTTTACTGGATCCTGAACAATGCTTGTTGAGTGACTTGTTTTTTTTCTTATCTTAGTTTAGAATCCCAGCTGCTTTAGAAGAGATCCAGCTGTTTAGAGCAATACCTCCTGAAAATGACAGTCTGTCATTATTTATTTGTGCAGTGCTCATGGTGTTCTGAACCCACACTTTAGTCTGTGGCAGGCATTGCTGTTCATTTATTCAGAACTGACAAAAGTGATTTGAGCTTTGTTCCAAAGATGTGCTCTTTACATAAACGCTGTTCTTTTGAACACAATAGAAAAGTACGTGCATGCTTAATATACACAATACAAAGAGAAAGCAAATGACTTCACTTCAAAACCTCATTCTTTTATTTTCAGCTTTCACGTTACACCAGTATTACTGCATTTCATTCTAAATATATAAATTAATGCTTGCTTTGGACTTTTGGTTTGAATCTGAGATTTTTTGAAGACATCGATGATTCAAACCTCTTTTAGTGTCCACATCGACTAAAAACAGTATCTGAACATAGAGGCTGGAAAGTGTCCTCTCCCTGTGGACTGGTCTCAAGAGAGCCGATGACTTTCTGCTTATTTGGGTTTTTTAATGTTAAATGAAAGTCAAACTCGATGTGTGTTCCATGCAGTGATTTTACTGTTAAAACGCACTTACCACAAAAAGTTATTCAAGCAGAAGAATGTGTGTGGCTCTTATTGAAACACTTTCATGATTTCTGTCAAACACATGTCGAGCTTCTGACAAGAACTAATGTTATCGTTTCTGCAAAAGGCAGAGCTATATTAGTATAAATTAATATAGTTTTATGTGCGTTTTTAAAGGTTTCCTCGTTATTGTTTTCTGTTACAGGCTGCAGAGGGATGTGGGATAACATTTCGTGCTGGCACCATGCAGATATTGGAGAGGTTGTGGTCAACAACTGCCCCACGGCCCTCAAAAATCTGTTCACCAGAGACGGTAAATTTGATTTAAATAATGTCAAAATGTTTCAAAAGTTATCTTGATGAACATCTTGATGTGTTGTTGTTCCTAACAATGGCAGAACAACTTTGAAGAAGTTTTCTTGGTTGGAGATTAGGCATTTATTATCAACATTTTATTTTAAATAAAATGTGATTTTGTGCTTCTTTATTAAAGCAATATTAACCCAAATAAGCTATTTTCTGAACGATGAAGAGATTAATTCTAAACAAACTCTAAATATATGGTTGCTCTTATGTTGAAAAGCCTTTTCTACAGTTCATCCAGTTGCTAATTTAAGCATGCAAGAGAGATAAAAATATGGACTCTAACAGCTGTCTGTAATTGGTTGTTACATAATGCATTACAGGATAAACACCATAAAACAACTGCTGTGTTTCATTTCACAATTTGGCATTTTCTTGTAAACTACACATTTAATGGCCACATAAAGTCATGATGAGTGATTCCTTCCCTGACTGTTACCCACATGAAATTAAATGAAAGCGTGTTATACGACTAAATTAAATTATTAGCAAACATTTGCACCCAAATTGAAATTATTTGGTTGTACAATAATTATCCAGGGGAAAGTTTTCCCCATGATTACAACTTTTATTTTTTTGTGTTATTGAGATTCTGTTTAAGTTACTTGATTGTGAACTCACAACTTCATATTTTTAAAGTGCCAATTTTCTATTAAACCTATTTTTAAAGGCGTTTGTTGGTGAAGATTAATATTTAGTCCTGCCAACATGTGTTTTAATTGCAATACAACACTAACAAGCTGCTGCTTGTAAAAGACCAGATTGAATTGCCCTGATTGTGATTGTGAGCGTGCATGTTAGCGAGTGTGAGTAAATTAATGAGTAAGGGAGTAAACTGAAGGCTGTAGTGAGTGAATCATGCCTTTCCCCTTCTTCTCGGACATGCTCGGTGACCCGTGGCCCCTGAGCTGAGGGCACAGATCCAGCACACTCTTTCTACCCTACAGAGAAGTTGTCTGTCAAACTCCAGAGTGTGGGAGATCACGGAGCGCTCCTTCCCCAAACAATCTATTTTGAGCCCTTTCTAACCTGCTGCCATAGAGAGGTCAGGAAGGATCTCAAGAACACATGGTGCTTCTGGATCTGTCCCGAGTTAAGGAGCCAAATTAGCTCAAAACATCTGGCAGCACTTGCTGAGTTGTGGTGTTGTAGAGCTCGATTATCATTTCCAATCAAGCTTTGTAATGTATGGTAGAAGTTATCACAGATGAATCACTGTCATCATCAGCATTGTTTATGCTCCATTAGCTGCTTCCCTAGACATTATCTATTTCTGTAAAGTAGCTCTGATATAAAAGCAAAGCGCTGAACTTTCTCAACCCTCTGTTCAGAGGGATGAATTTTCAATTGTTTGACAGAGGTTAATGGATTGTAAGAGTTTGAATAGATATGTCATTTATTCTCATTACATCAGGATGGTTCAGGTGATGTTGGGTTTTGTGGTTAGTTAATGTTGCAATCTTTCCCTCTTCCTCCTCAGCTGAGCTTGTATATGTTAAACAAAGGGCTATTTACAATACTATACAATATTTTGCATTGGTTTGCATATAGTGCAATAAGATTCAGAAAACAAGAATCACATTAAGCCATTCAAACAAATCACAAACTTTCAACATGCAATAGGGATTTGCAAATGAGGAAAGAGGAAAGAATCATAGACTGCTAAATTACAAAGACACAAATCAAAATGGAACTGTATATCTAAGTTTATAAATAACACGATATCAGTCAAATGTTTGTACCTTTACAAACTGCTGAACATCACACAAATGTAATAATTTTCCAAGGAAACATAACTTAAGTTTGTCCAAATATCAAAACAATAAGGACTGAATTGATGAGTTTCCTGTGAAAAAAAAGACTTGATTATTTTAAAATTACACTAATAGCACTTACTTTTCTGATCTCTTCAAAAATGGAATCTTCATTTTCAAACGATGGTTGAATGAGGCTTTTGCATCGCTACACTAGAGCTTTGGTTAAGCTCACTTATGCTTGTTGCGATCTGTTTTAAAAACAAATAAATACTTTTTATAAACATACACTTTAGTAATGTCATACTGTCTTTAATGTTCTCTCTGTTCTTTTTGTTTTTGCCTTTTTCCTCTATCACTCTATGTTGTCCATTGAGTCTCGAAAGGCCCCTCAAAGTGCACCTATTTTGTTTTAGTTTTGGACATAAATTTGTGTATACACACTCGTTTTAGAGTTACTAAAATTCTATAATATAATATTGTGAAAAATCTAAATGAACGGCTACAAAAGAGTTGTAAAATCCTTGCTACCAATGTTGATTGACATGTGTGTATTATGTGCCCCTCCCCACCAATCCTTTTATTATTTTGTGTAATGGCCGCTGTTGTTTACATACAAGTAGAAAGTGATTTCCCAGAAGAACTATCACTGCAATTATATTTAAAGATGTACTTCCCAACACAAGTGCATTCATTGTTACCAGTCAAAGTATTGGAGGAAAATCATATGATATGATAGAAGCTCACGAATAAAAATATTTTTTATATGTGCTTAATGTTAACTTTTTGATTGACCAGCTATCCAACGTTGAATTTACTAAAGAACTTTTGTTGAAGGAGGAATCTTATCCAATAATCTATGATTTTCATTCAATTAAAAAAGTTTTGTACTTTCTATCATATAGCTTGCTTGATAATACATCTTCATGTTCAATAAAGCTACTGGCAATATGGCAAGCTTCAATAATTTTTCAATAAAAATTTATTTTGAGATCTCTAATTCCCTTTCTTACTAATGCAGTATTAAGCAATACAAATCTGTAATTAATGTATTTAAAATAAAGGAATTAACAATAGTTCCTACCTTTAAATATTTTCATGGTTAGTCAAGCCACATGTTTAAATTTAAAAACAGCTTGCATACTGGGAAGAGGACATGACGTATAAAATAATGTTGTTCATTCATGTCCCCAGGTCAGTTTAGTAGCTATAAAAAAATCGAAAATGCTTTTTTTTAACTGAAACGTCACTTGCCACATTCAAAAGAGCCATAAGATTAAATGAATATCAAGTCAACTGGACATACTGTAATAGGTGACCTTCAACAACAACAAAGAAAACCAAACCATGTCTTAGAGAATAAGATGAAATGTCACTTTCATGTGACCTGAGCATCTCACACAAGATGGACTCTTCCAGCTCAGTGGGGTTCAAATTCAGTATCAGTATCTGTTAGTTCAATCTATATTAGCTTTTCGGAAAAGGTACTAAATGAGTCCACATGCAGCTTTTGCTGTGTCTCTGTTGAGAATGTCTTGTGAGACATGAAAGTTTCGGACTGAATGGGAGAAACGTCGCTGTCCATAAGGCCCCTTCAGCACAAAGCTCTTTTCCTTTGCTTTTGTGGATCTAAATAGCTGTTCTACAAAGCTCTGAAGCTCTGCTTTGTGCTCCATTAAACCGCTTATGCTCCTCACAAATGCTTGTTTGATTACCATTCTGATGATCTGAATTTAAAATAACAGATAGGATGATGACACAAATTATGAAATCACCATGCCCGGTTGAATAAGGAGGTGTGGATGTTTAAAGGTCTTGTCAGCACCTTTAGAATGAGTCTGTTTGCACAGATGTGCTTATGTGTCCTGTTTGTGTGCCTACACGTGTATTTCAGTTGCATGTGTGTGTGAGGGATTTGTTTCATGGCTGAAAAAGACAAAAATAAATCTCCATGTTGATACATGTCAGCAGAGTTTACATTCTCTCACACATAAGCAAAGTGCTCTGCGGTGATGTAGTTTTGCAGTCGCTCATGCCGTGCCCCTTGAAATGCTATTAAATATGCATTCTGTTTTTCTCTGAGTCTAATATATTTAGAACTTACTCATATCACTGGAAGCTTGGTAAAATTGGCTTTCTTCTTAGTAAATAAACTGTTTCATATGGCTCATATGCTTTTTGTAGGTCAGTGCTTTGCATAGATAGTCCAGTGTTTGATTCTCTGAAGTACAAGAGAAGTCTGAGGAAAAATCTGTTTATTTTATTTTAATCGCATCAGGGCTGAGACCAATTAGTATGTTTTCTGCTTCTAAGTTAAAAAGATGGATGATTGTTTGAATGAAATAAAAACATCTCAATTAAAAAGATGGACAATCGAATGCTTTGAAGTGGTTCATGATGTGGACTTAATATTTGAAAGTGAAAGAATTCGGTTTAATTTATCTTGTGACCAACTCCATGTAAACTCTGTAAAGACACCAAAGCAATGAATACATTATAAAAGTGATCTAAATCTAAAAATATAAATGAAACTAATATATTTTGTAATGAAAACCTGTCCTTTACCCTAATAAGATACGCACCAGCAGATCTCAGCAACCCTAAACAGCTTAGAAGATGAATGAATATAATATAGCTTCAATGTAGTTTGTGTGTGACTTAAAAAAAATAATTTGATTATTTTAAATCATTAGTAGGGATGTAAGTATCCAGCCTAAAAGGAGTTTGTAGTTCAGGGTTATGTTGTGTGTTTAGCTGAAGTGTGAAAGCGTTCAGGCTCAGTTTATCCAGCCAGCTGCTCCTCTCCAGGTGTAATGCTGCTGATTGATGCGCTGGGGTGTAGGAGGCAGCTTTTGTCACTGCGAGTATTAGCAAGCCTACATACAAATGATATACTGTATTTATACCTCACACTCAGCCTCTGCCTCTCAGCCTTGACTGGCTGCATCAGTGATGTTCCAAACTCTTCCATTATCTCTGGTGCCATATGGATTTACAAGTGTAATGAGTGAGTGGAGCAAATGTGCTGTGGATGGAGATGTGAAGGTAATTGCAGAAAACCGAGGGAAAGATTTTTTTTACTGAAATCAAAAAGGAAAATAGAAGGAATAATTACTGGTTTGATGCTTGAATAAGAGATTGATTCCTTTACTACTTGTGAGTAAATACTGCATTAGATGTTTACATTAAACTGAGGTTATTGTTACTAATGGTAAAATAATTATTATTATGGTTGTTTAATTTTATGGGTGATTTTATTACTTTATTATGACAGGACATTCTATATTCTAGATTGAAACAAAGATAGGAAATTAAGAGGCTGGGAAAGGAATATGAGCTCTGCATTTGAACTTGCGTATTTGTGTCCTGCTCACTTTTGGATATTTATTGCTCGTAAATGCATTTATTGCTTTTATACTGGAAATGTCAATCTGAGCTTAACTCATATTTTAAAATTATACTTAAATGGCTGCCTCTGTATTATACTGGTGGCTCAGAGGCCTAAACACCTGGATATTCAAATTCAAGTTCTCTCTCTCTTTCTCTCTCTGTCACTCAGTTTCTTCTCGCTGTCTTTCTCTCTCGCAGTGATTTTCTCTCACTATCCTATATAAAAATACATATACAAAAAATCATATATAAATTAATAATTGCTGAATGTTTTTTTAACCTCTGACAGTTTATTCATCATACATATTGTTCTATGGTCTATATTCTATTTTTAAAATAAATTAAAAATACAAAGAAGGTAACTTCTTGCTTTTAAGATGATAACGAAAACATGTGGAAGTATAGAAGCTTGCAAAACCCTGATGCTTTTACACCTTTGTGTTGCACAGTGGTGGCTTTGCAGCATTTGAGAAAGCTAGACTTTCTGAATCACAACCTTATTTATGTCTTCACTTGTTGCAAAGGTGGTTTCAGTTTTCACTCACTATGCACTCTCTTTTTTTACCTGTGTTTTGCCACTGGTAAGGATTTCTTTTTGTGTTTTTATGTCTTAAATAACTTATTTGTCAGCACATGGTGTGCCTTGCTTCCTATTCCAAAAGTATAAATTAAAGTTTTTTTCATGGCATCAAAATATGCAATTTATTTACAAAAATCAATTCTGCATTTGTAAAATTAATCAAATTCAATGCAAGTTATCAATAAAATAAGATATTTTCTTTGTGGAAGAGGATTTAGTTCATCAATTGACTAATTTTAATGCATTCTTTAAAATGGCTTGCTAATTAACTTTGATTAGCTTAAACTTCTGATTTATTTCCTCTGATAATTATATCAGAAATTTCTATCATGTGAAGTGTTGCAGAGCGTTCCCTACCAAACACTCACCAAAACTCACTGTCAGTCTAAATTGCCATTAATCAGAGTGATGAATTGTTTGTTAACAAATCTCTGTTTGTTCTAGGGATCATTAGCAGAAACTGCACTATGGAAGGCTGGTCTGACGTGTATCCCAGCATCCACAGCGTATGTTTCGAGCCCACCCCGAATGCAACCAAGGTAAGAAAATTAGTTTGTCCTGCCAAGTTTCATGAAAACAGATTTTTGACTACACAGCATTCAGGATCATTGTACAAGCCATCCTGGAGGGGCTACGCATGAATGGAAGCACCAAAGAGAGATATTTTGTTTGAAAGGCTCTGTTCTTTCATCAATTTGAGATAAAACCACATGAAAATCTCCGTGTGTTTGTGCATGCTAAGGGCACTTCAGGACGACCATGAACCTTTTAGTGTCCAATTTCTAGCCTGCATCAATGCCAGCTGGGACTGCCTCTAGGGTAGAGACTGTGTTTGCATTGGTTTGGAGATACAAGTGCACACATGCATGCATATGTGTATCTCAGAGACAAACGCTCATAGAAAGCACAGGACCTTCTAAAAGCTAGCAAGCAGCTGGCTAATCTGTATTTTCATGGGCTTTCAACCAAATTGTTTGCAGTAATACATTTCTTCTAAGAATCCAAAATTCAGAGACAAATGTTTTTAGAAGTATTTGATGTTGAAAAGAGGACCAGAGAGCCCAGGAAAGAGTGGGAAGATGATAAGAAAAGAGAAATGATGAGGGAGAGGGACCCTTGTTCTTTAGTGCATTAAAAAGGCTAACATATAACTTCTTTCATCTCATTACACACTTGAATCTCTTGGTTCATTTAATGGTTAGTCATGAAATAGTCAGTCTCCCATGAAAAAAGTTTCCATCATGCCATCACGCTCCAGAGAAATGAGTTATGATCGTCTATAATAATAAACAATCTTTTCAGGAAGGGAACCATGTCATCAGCATCGATGGCAATCTGAGGCCTGATTCTATTTATCCTGCTTACAGTAGCTCTACTCCTTATCCTTCCCTCTTTTCTGTATCCATGTGCAGTCAAGAGCTCTCAGTTCTACTTTTAATGAAGGCTTTAAAGCAAAACTTGGAGAGAAACACATTTTTAACGACGGGGTAAGAGAGATTTGCAATGTGACTACATGTACGTAAATTTTGTTTATGATTAAATTTGTATGATTTGTTCAACACAACACATTCATCAAACACTACATAAAGAAATTGGGGGAATTAATTACAGAAAAACACAATTTTTTATTAATTAAAAGTGTAATCGATAAATAAAATAGCTATTTGCTATTTCATTAATTAGTACTTGGTACTGTTGCAGTGTTTTATTATTATAATTTTTTTTTTACCATCAAATGGCCAATGCAGATCCATTCAAATGCACTGGTTTAGTTTAAGCAATGGCATCAGCTTTAACCGAGGACCTCAAGTTGATTAAGAGAACAGCTGGCAAATTTTGGCATTTATAGCTGATGTTGCACATGTGTACATGATGGTGTTGCAGGTATCTGCTGTAATTGAGCTATTTAAGTTCCACTCAGAACCTCTTCTTTCATATTTGCTTCTTCTTACAGCTCCGGACAATACTTTGAGATTTTCCCAAGCTTTATGTGATTGCAATGAATCTGTTCTCTAGAATTGACATAATTACATTTGAATACGAACAGATCAGAGATCAAAAGCAAACAATAAAATAGGTCAGAGATATCTGGCCCAACAAAATCCAACTAAATATCTAAATAATGTAAGGCATGTTCATTTATTTATTTCCAATTTAAACTATTTAATGACACATTTACTTATGTAATTCCATAAACTGTTAGTTAATTCATTAATAATTAGCAATTAATAATTATTCCAATTTGTATTTATTTAAATTCATTCTGCACTTTCTGTCTTCTTTAATACATATTCATTCATTCATTCATTTTCATGTCGGCTTTCTTCCCTTTCGGGGTCGCCACAGCGGAATGAACCACCAACTCTCTGGCATATGTTTTACGCGGCGGATGCCCTTCCAGCCGCAACCCATCCCTGGGAAATCTTTAATACACAGTTGGATGATTTTACATTAACAATAGTTTAGGTTATCTTTTCACAACTATATAACACCACAGTGGTGGAGGTAACGAATTACAACTACTCACGTTACCAAATTAAGTTAAAAAAATGTATATATATATATATATAAAACTTACAACTTTGTTTTTGTTACGTTATTTTACATGTTTTTTTTCCCATAAATAAGGTTACTTATAGAATAATGGATATTCTGTGAATGTTATAGAAAGCATACTTGACAGTTCAGTTAGTACTGTTTACAGATTCTAAATGCGTTTAGCAAAATCTGTTTTATTGCCAGGGTCTTGTCAGATTCAGCAGTTATTGATAAATCAATAAATACCACCAAAGAAAAAGTAACTAAATTCAAACTTTATTTGTCACATACAGTGAAATGCTTAGGCGCCTGCCCTGACCTAGAATATATATATATGTGCGTGTATTTATATATATATATATATATGTGTGTGTATTTATATATATATATATGTGTGTGTATTTATATATATATATATATAGTAAATGTAACTAAGAAAGAATAAAATCTTTGTATATACAAGATACAAAATATAAACTATAAGAAAGGCATAAGAAACACTCAAGAAAAACCTAGCTGTAAAATAAAAAATAGAAAATATAGAATTGTGGGAATGGAGAATGGAGGGATAAAAAAAATGTCAAGGGGTGTACAAATAGGCATTAAAGTGTCATGTTAAGTGGATTGTGTGCATATTTAAAGTGTCTTATGTGCATAATGTCCATAAGTGTGTAAGTGTTCAGTAACCACCAGTGTCAGTGAATGTCCAAAATGTTCAGAGTAAGTGCAGAATGTGTGGATGTGCTAAATGGATCAGTACTGTGTGGTGCATTGATTAAGAGACCGTATCGCCTGCGGGAAGAAGCTCCTCCTCAGCCTCTCTGTGTTGGCCTTCAGGGAGTGGAATCGCTTTCCTCAACAGAGAGAACAGGTTCGTTGTTGGGGTGACTGAGGTCCTTCATGATCTTCCTGGCCTAGGTTCAGCACCGCTTGCTGTAGATCGAGGGCAGGTCAGGGAGCACCACCCTCTGTAGGGCTCGTCTGTTCTGCATGGTGCTGTTCCCGAACCAAAAACTAGTACTATGTATGAGTACTTTTTATCTAGAGCAATTTGTACTTTTACTTTAATGCATTTTAATGCATACTTATACTTGTAATTGAGTATAATTTCAGCAATGTAAAAGTACTTGTAATTGAGCACAAGTTTTCAGTATTCTTTCCACCACCTAACATCAAAATATTGTTTTAAATGCTTTGAATATTAAAAAAAAATATTTTCAACAGCATTAAATAGTTTTTGATGATATATGAACCCATATTTCACTTATACTGTCATAAACACACTATGATTCCATGGTATAGTGCAAGATGAAGCTTTATAGAATTAAATAATAGTAATATGATCAATACTTTTAAGACCATTACATTTTAAAACAAAACAAGAGGAAAGACTTTTATGAGCTAATAAATCACATACATTTCTGTGCCTTTTCCTTTTACCATTTGTCTCTCTATTAATCACCTTCTCAATAAAGCTACTAGCAAAACTAAAACAGATCATTTAGTGATATAAAATCTTTCATTATCTTTTATTTTGACAGTTTTGTTTTCAACAGATTTTATTTTTTCAAAGTGAGGGGGATTTTTCTGTTAAAGAGCTAATGATCTAAACTCTATCTGACCTTAATGTGGTGGATTTTATGTCTGTACTGAACAGTTCATAAGTTGAAGATGGTGAATCACCTGGCAATGTAATTAGTTTGTCCTTTTATAGCCTTTCAATCTTTCTTCAATATCAGGGGATTTCAAAAAGTTAGAGTTCCGTCGTGCATTAATATGATAAATATGTACTCATTGTCCGTCTCAATTTTTTTAACCTTTAGTCATGAGAACATGTCATGATAGTGCTTTATAGTTTATAGCCACAAAAATATACAATTTGAACATGATTAAGTCTTCATGACACTATTTATATAATAAATGCTCTTAATATATTGGTGAGATTTAATAGGAGTACAGAGCTGTGGGAATTTAAGGAACTACCGGAACGCTGGGAACTTTCAGCTTCCCTCTTCATATGCTGGCTGCTGTATGTAGAACCTGTCATTTTGACAAAAAGGAGCCGTCTCCACCATAATCAGATCAAACCTCCCCAGCACACAAACTTAAACAGAAGAGTGATGGCAAAAAGATTCTCTGACTGAGGCTTTAAACCAAAAATGTAAGTATCTTATAACTGGTTTAAGTTATTAATATCTTTTAAAGTATTAAAATGTCCCAGATTAACATAACTCAGATGCCAAGAGTGAAAGTTCAGGCATTTTGAAAGTGACATCAGTTGCAGTTGAATAAATTATGAAAAAGAAATGTCTAGTCTTGGTTATACACCAAAATAACATTAACCCGCAGCAGTGGGGGACTATGACGTATTTCAGGCAGAAATGAAAATTGTACGTAAACAGAACAAAAGTCAACCACTCTCAAAGAAAGTACTCTTATTTGGATTTTCATATTCTCTGTGATTCTCTCTATGGATTGAATTCTAGAGATTTTAGCCTTTTTGGCTGACAAATCGTTGAAGTGTAGATCAGAGGAGACATGATGACACATGGGCCTGCTCTGATTGGCCTGATGATGAGAGGAGATGCATGCCGTGACTGATGCAGCCTCAAAATGCTGCAAATCAGCCAGTTTGAGGCAATGGGCACAAAAACAGGATGATCCAGCATAGAAATTGGATTTGAACTGGATTCCATTAGAGTCTGTTTGACATCTCACTGAGCAGAGCTACAGATTTGCTTAGTGCATGCAGTTTACATTATACTGGGCAACATTTTTGATTTCAAAAGATGCAATTGGCATCTAACTTGTCAGTCACTGCAGAGATTATGAGATTTGACACATACACATTTAATTTTTCAGAACTACTGAGTTGTAATATTAATAAAATAATATTTTGTTTGTTTGTAGTGGTTAAATATGATCCTGTTTGTTTATTTATACAATTAATAATATTTATTTATGGTTTGACAGATTTGTAACTTTTTTTGTAATTAAATTTGTGAGAGTTTTTAAATTGTTTTGTATCTCTATCAATTTAAGTAATTTGGAAAGTATTCAATGATTTGTAAAACCAGATTATTTTATCATGATAAAATCCCAGTGTCCCATCATCAGGGTCCTGTGATGTGAAGTAGTTAGACAGTTCTTCGACCAGACCCAATCACAGTTTACTCAAAGGCTGCCCATTCATTTTGCATAGTGGTCAATTATAGGTCATCAAATGTGAAAGGTGATGACTTATAATTATATAAATCAAATCATATCTAATTATTTTTAAACTTCTCCAAATCCCATATTTTTTTCAGTGTTGAACTTGAGAATATTTTAATTTCTTACGTTAATAAAGATGCAGTTATTGATTGCTACTGACAGGTCACTGTCAGTCTCACAATTTCTTGTTTTATTGGCAGGACCCTAATGTTTGTTGCACCTTTCTGTTGCACAGTGGCTGAATCTCAGTATTTGAGGATTTTGAGACTTTCTGGATCACAACCTTATATATGTCTTATGAGTTGTGTTGCAAAGTGGTTCGAGTTTTCACTCACTATGCACTCCTGTCATCTTTTTTTCACCTGTCATGTGATCTGTGTTTTGTCACATGACTCTTAGTGATTTCTTTTTTGTGTTTTTGCGTCGTCTTAAGTAACCGATCGGTGATCACATGGTGTACTCTGTTTTGTACTCCCATATGCTCTTGTGTCTAGAATCTGAGAGTGCTATTATTGGGTATTTTTTGGATGTGATGAATGTGTTTTATAAGTGTCAGTCATGCTTTCAAAAACAGAGGATGAAACACTTTTTGTGCTTGTCTGCTGCCTTTTGATATCGATAGAACTCTTGGCAATAGACTTTTGACATTAGGCAAGTATTCACACCAGGCCTGGCTCCACATTGAGTTTACACTGCTCGCTTGAACGACAAGAGGACAGTTCACTATTTTTTATTCTGATCCTGTGTCGAGGGAAATGAAACATTAAAGCAATTTCCTGAAGGGTAGGGAGAATGTAGCAGAGGTCTCTCATTTAAATTAGCAGCTGTGACTGTGGTGGTTCTCCTAAGGCGTTCTTAAGAACACTGATCGACCTTGAGCCAAACCTGTCTGAAACCTGATTTCTTGAACCCCATCCAGCTTTACTTCAAAGAACTACTGCCCCAGGACACTTCAGAGAAATTAAAACAAGCTCCCTGATGAATTCAACCGGACATTGATCTGCTAACCTTGGGGTATTGATTCTGTTTAAAAGGGCAACAGGTATTTTTGGGATCGCTTGTTTTGATATTGCCTGATTGATGTAGAGATATATTAAATAGACCACGTTGTCTTTCACGGTTGGTTTAGTACATGAAGGTGAGCTTGTGTTTAAAGGGTTGATTCAGGCCAACATTTAAATTTAGTCTTTGTTTTACTCACCCTCCAGTAATTCTGAAACCCTAGGAGGTTTTTTCAACATAAAAGAAAATATATTTTACATAAAATCTGAGAAAAGAGTGAGGATATGGAATTTAATGACTGACATAATTGGAGATCCCATTTTAGACCCTTATTGGCAGAAAGTATAATGTTCATAGTCAGGTTCCAGAGTGGTTTTAAAGTTTTGCTTGCTGTTTTTAAAAACTGTGGAAAACTGTGAATAAACATGAATTAAAAAGCACAAATTTAGGTTTGTTTCATAATGACTGTTTTATGTTTGTTTTATATGTTTACCTCATTGTATTGTCTTTTAGTTGTTGAAGTAGGAGGAACAAAGAATAAACATTGAAGTTTATCGGTTCGATAGGTTTAATCATCTGGGTTTACTGATTGAAATGTATATTCTAACCGCTTTCTCAAAGGCAGCATGGAAATACAGATGAACCACATAATGGATGGTTGCAGTGTCATCATGGTTTGAAAATAACCTATTAAAGAAAATCAGTTTAGTAAAAATACACTTATCCTTAGAGTACTCAAACAATGTCTAAATAATCCTCAGCATTTCCGAGCACTTGTTGCATGTTTTGATCCAGGTGCCATATTAGCGTCCCTTTTTAATCTGAAGTTGTCCAGAGGTTTTCCATGGGCAATCCCTTAAACAAACACCACCTCCAACACTAAATAAACAACTGTCTGGAGAAGGAAACAGTGCCTGATCTTTTTTTTCTTGATGTTCTCTGTCTTCTGTCATTCCTCTAAAAGTTTATCTGCTTAACATATTTGTTGTAATCCTTACCTTGAAATGTTTGCATTGCATTGTTTTTTTTTTTTCTTGTAAGCACTTTACAATATTTTTTAAATATATTTTTAGGCTTCAGATAAATTCAAAGAGTATTTTAATCCCTTCTGTTAAATTATGATATATTGTAACATATAATTATACCAGCTGTCAACTATTTTTATACAGAATTAATCACCATGGATTATGCTAGTTTATAAATAGCCTGTAAATCTTTAAAATGGTTGTCAAGTTGAGTAGAGTTTATTTACTAAAGCGAAATGAGATCAGAAGGCCTATATATAGCTGTATATATTATAAGTTGTAAAATATCCATCTCAGGGTAAAGTCTTTCAGCTGTCTGGAATACATAGTAAGCATGTGTATTCAGTGGCCCCTGTACCAGGTAGAGTCAGACTAAAAGAATGCTGTTCATGTGTCTGTCTGAGCTCCATCAGTGCAAGAATTCCTCTTTTTAACACAGTTCAAGAGTTATTCTTTAACCAGCGATCCTTCCTCCAACAGAGAACACACCTTAATTCAGCACTAAATGTTACTCATGTTTGTCTACATGCTGTAGTTCTGCTACGTTTAAATAAACTCAGTAACAAAAGTGATTGTAAATAAAAGTTTTAAAAATGGATTTCATGGTGCTATTACCCAAAGCCAATGTTGCCCTTATATTAACTGCGCCTCGTTTGTTAGTTTATTAGGTTTGGGCTTTTGACTGCACGTTTGTTTAGCTCTGCCAGAATCTGACTCGCCGTTTTTAAAAAGCATACTTCACCTATAACCCCTTCAGACCTGACAAAAAGGCAAAAGTACATCATCATCTTAATCACTGGACATGCCAAGAACTGAGAGAAATCCATATATTTTTTTATGGAGAAGCATATGTGAAGCAAATGTGTTGTTTTCTGTAAATTATAGAGTTCAATGAGTGGATATATAATTATGAAAAAAATCCTGAAATCTAGTTTGCTATTTTAAATGATTTAACGTTAATTAGAATTTCTATTTAACAAACATTCTGAAAAGTAATTCCACATGCAACCAAGTGTCATTACACTTTGATTAGACGACAAATTTTCAACTAAATTAACAATAGGATTAAATTGGAGCGAAAGTCCTTAGAAACAAAAAAATCAAGCCTGAAGTGTGGAGTCCATTTAAACTGATGTAGGGTCTGAAAGGGTTAATGAGTAATTTAAAATGGTCTTCAACTAAGTAATTTAATTGTTTTCTATAAAAGTTTTTAGTTTTGAATTACCTTTCTTCATAAACAAATAGTTTATGAAATAGCCACTGCACATTTTTGCATTTGTAATTCATTCATTCATCTTCATGTTGGCTTTCTTCCCTTTCGGGGTCGCCACAGCAGATGCCCTTCCAGCCGCAACTGGATCGCTGGGGAACATTCACACACACATTCACTCTTTTAACACTACGGGCAATCGTTCTTACTCAATTCACTTATATTACATGTCTTTGGACTTGTGGGGAAACCGGAGCACCCGGAGAAAACCCACGTGATCACGGGGAGAACATGCAAACTCCGCACAGAAATGCCAACCGACCCAGCCGAGTCTAAAACCAGTGACCTTCTTGCTGTGAGACGACCGTGCTAACCACTGCGCCACTGTGATGCTGCATTTGTAATTATTCAGATTTAATGACTTGATCTTTTGCAACCTGTTTTTGCTTAAATATTTTCAAATTAATGATGATGGAACATTTAGGGAGTCATGTGAAGTTAATATGCCTTTTGCTCACTACAATCACTAATGCAATTTTGATTTTTGTTAAACCAAATGTCCCTTTATTGATCCACATGTAAAACTGGACATTCAGCTCATGGTTAGTTTGAAACAGTACATGCAGCTCTGTTTTAAATATTTTAATTCATGTTTGAAAATCTTAAATAAATGAGTTTTTATGTTTGTGTGTTCCTAGTTTAAAGCCCGCTTCTCTCTTTTATCTCACCGAAGGATTTCGGTCATCAGCGTGTGCTATAGTGTAGTGAAATACTGAGAGTACATCACAATAATCCCCCTCCTACAAAATTCAAACACTTGAATTCTAGTAGAAAATGACTTTATAAACCCACTGGAATGTAACTATTTACCTAACAAACTTGAATTTAAAATACTTACTTTTCGCTGAGTTCACGCTGTTGACGTTTGAGGTAGATTAATTGGGTTTTAGCAGAAATTATTAATTGGATGAGGGACTTCCACTCGACTGTCTAAATAGGGCAAATACAAAGTAGCTTATAAAGTGTTTTCCTCTTTGTTTGCAGCTTGTTTTCTATACAGTGATGAAGACACTGTACACACTGGGGCACAGCCTGTCTCTCATCGCTCTCATCACCGGCAGCACAATCCTCTGTCTCTTCAGGTTAGAAAAAGAGCCTTAAATCACTCCAGTCCTAGCGTCTGCTTTGTATTACGCTACACTTTGTATGGATGGATGAGCCTGCCTTAGTAATTGTAATCATTGAGGAGTAGAGTTTGGCAGACTTCTGAACATCTATATTTAAACTCTGTGACACTGAGGATAAACATTTTCTTGGCGCATTAGCTTTAACCTGATAGTGTTTATCTTTCTGAAATGACATTAGTAATTTAAAGAGTTGTCTGGAAATGTGATAAACTGTACAGCAATCCAGACGGGTTTTACACTATTCTCTTAAACAAAGCACATGTAAAATTAAACTAGAAAGAGTGTGTGTTTGTGTACTTTTCACTTTTAACAGAAAACTGCACTGCACAAGAAACTACATCCACCTGAACCTTTTCTTCTCCTTTATACTGAGAGCCATTGCTGTGCTGGTCAAAGACGCCATTCTGTTTTCCCACGAGACTGTGGAATGTACCAAACAGCCGTCACTAGTGAGTGAACACATTTGTCCGGAAGTTAAATATCTCTCTATTTATTCTGTAAAATTAATATATTCAAAGTCACAAGTACAGTCTAGGCATTTAGTATTTAGAGATATAGGAATGAAAGAGTAAATCAAGACCTAAATTTACAACCTTTATTGAATCAGTTTTCTGATGGTTTTGTGAAAATATTGCTTGAGTGTTTTCAAAGTGCTTGAGATTGTTAATCGTTTGGAAGTAAAAACTGCTTCATGTGACAATTGTTTTGTTTGTATTCTGCTTCCAACTATATAAACGATCAATAAAATGAGTATAATCTTATTGATTAGTCATTTAATAAGTTTGTAATAAGAGCCTTGTTGGTTTTCTCAATCTTTAGAGCATGTAATCAGCATTGTTATGTATCTGCAAGGCTGGTAAAACTCAGTTAGTGTCAAAGTAAACCAAACAACTAAATGTGTTTATAATAAATTAATTTATAATATTTGCAACTTCCTGTAACCTTGACATTAGATCAACCATACTTCCAAACCAAATCACAAAGCACAACTTTAGGTGTATACATTATCATTAAATATTTTCTCCCTGATTCACAATGTTGAAATATGCTTTTGTTTTTGTATGTTTCTTAATGTCTCACGGAAGAAATAGTGTTTAAGTCGCTGATGTACTCGAAAAGTGCATGACTTTAATGTTTACGAGTGTATAAAAAAAACTTGTGAAAGTTGTAGTTGACAGCTATGAATATAAATAGTGTTTAAAAATGCTCACAATTTCAAAGTAAAAAATAGTTAGCTTTATCTTTGTATTCACATTTAACTGAAGAAAGACAAATTACATCAAAGAAATGACACACTTCCCTTTGAGGGCCTGAGCTAAGCTGAACCAGTCAGCAAGTCATCCAAACACATTTAATCCTTCAGCGTTCTCGAAAAGCTGTTCTTTCATTATTTCACCTCAGACCTTAAGAACCCAAATCTGTCACAAATTCCAAATCAGTTTCAGCCACACGTGGGTTTTCCTCTTTTTGCTTTTGATTAGATTGGTTGCAAAGTAAGTCTGATCATCTTCAATTACTTCATCATGGCTAACTTCTACTGGCTGCTGGTGGAAGGACTGTACTTACACACGCTGCTGATGGTCATCTTCTCTGAGAACAGACACTTCATCATTTACCTCCTGATTGGATGGGGTAAGTCATTGCTCATTACTCACTCCACGCTCACACTGAGCTCAATAAGAAGGCTCTTAAAAGGAAGTCATTTTAAAATTAGGTTTAAATGTAGTTTAGCAAATTTTTTTAATCTGGCGATTTTCCACTTACCATCACATTTTACAGATTTAGTTATTATCCTGTCTGACATAAACACATGTGCATAGAAAATCGTCGGAGAACGCACACCTCTTCACTCTGTAGACCTGAATGTCTCGTTCTTAATTCATTCAAACCTGTCTGAATAGATGTCGCTCTGCACTCTGTGGAGAAAAGCAAAGGGAAAAGCATGACGTGCTATCGCTCTTGTTCAGTCTGTTTGTCCTACATTATAGATTAGTTTTCCTTTGTTGTTTTTGATGTCCCTGGAATCTCCAGGCGAGAGAAAGCAGAGTAGGATCTTCATTCGGGTTACAAACAACAAACACAGATGGGCATGGCTTTTAAAACATTTGTCATATCAACACATCATCAAGCTTCTCTTTTATTGGAATGCTGATGACTAATGCAACATGTTTAATCCTATTCTGTTAACCAGCATTTTTTATCCAGTTTAAGCTATGTTTATGTTTAAAGACAGCCATCCTATTTCTATTATTTTGTGTAGAGGTACATGACAATTTTCCATTCATTCATCTATTTACACCAGGGATTTCTAAGTTATTTCCTGGGTGGCCCTGTGCAGTTTGACTTCAACCTTCATGGCACACACCTGATTCTACTCATTAAGCTCCTCATGGCTTGTTTGAAGCTTCTCTTGTATCTCTCGAAACATGGTCGGAACAAAAACCAACAAATTTACAGAATACTTCTATCTGTCAGTGTATATATCCTTTACACTCATCCAGTCATGGTTTGGTCACAGAGTAGCATCGGTTGTCTCCAGCTTACAGGAATTCATCCAGGACAAGTGGCCATGTTGACAGGAGGGTCACATTCAGTTTTAGCATCTTCTGGGGGAAGTAAACAAAACAAAAAAAAAAATCCCTAGGAATAAACTGGCCATCTTCTTGTTTATGGGTAACAAAACAGCCCAAATCACTGTACATTACGTCCTTAAAAACAATGTCAGGTTATGGTTAATAGAGGAATAGACGTTAAAGTTGTGACTTGTGAAGTGGAGTTTAGCATAGTTTAAAAATCTTAGAGCATGCAATTAAATTTCAGGTGCCAGTCCACGTAGAGCAGGGGTCTCAAACTCAATTCCTGGAGATCCGCAGCCCGGACCCAAGCTTTAGGGATACTCAGTCCCTAAAGGAAACACAATATATTTGTCTGTGATAAATATGATATTTTTGGATGATCTATAACACAACTCATAAAAAATTACTTGTTAGACAAATTTGTGCCAGATACACTGTCACATGAACAGTTCTGGTGCTCCTGAGCAATTATAGAATTGTCAGGTTTGGTACAAATTAAGGTATGAGTCTTTAGGTTACCTTCTTAATTTTGGAGCATTTTAATGGCTAAAAATATGTCAAAAAGGTTACAGAATAATAATATCCTCTTAAAATATTGCAAACTTCCATCAGATTCAATGGAGGAATACCTTGAGGATCTCACCTTTTTAATGTAATTTTTTAGTTTGCTTTGGATTTATTAAATATTTACTCTGGTCAGAAACATTTTACATATTTGATAAACTTTCAAATACTAGATTTTATGTTATCTGTGCTAATTTAAATGACAAAAGGCAGCTGAATAATGCCAAGATAATGCAAAATATTGACAAGTTGCAGCAGATTTTTTTACTCAGATGAGTGTGTTCGGAGATGCGAGGTTTATGTTTGCTTATTTATTGGACGACTCAGCTGGCAGTCCTCAGTTTGCAACAGAATGAACTTAATGGTTTCAGCTTCTCTTGAAACTTTGACAAGAACGCTAAATGTATTATGAGAGGAGAGGTTTTAGGGATGCTAAGATAATGTTTATGGGTGCTGTAGCACCTTTGAATAGGGCCTAAAACAGCCCATGGCTGCAAACCTCCATGGTTTTCCTTTAACATTAACTGACCCTGATTTTACTAAATAAGCTCATATTGACTTGTTTGAAGCTACTAGTCTGTTTCCTGAAACAGGATCAGAACAAAAACCTGCAGCCCTCCTGGAATTGAGTTTTAAACCCCGGATGTAGAGCATTGTATCTAAGCATCATGATTTTAAAATCAACACAAAACTCAACTGGATGCTAGTGAAGCGCTTTTAAGAATAGGGGTGTTTCATTTTCTGTATGGGTCAGAATACGTGAAGATGCATTTTGAACACCCTGCAAGATGTTTAATAGACCTAAAGATTTAAGTTGTTGCAGTTATTAAGATGACACAGGATGAGTGAGCAGTTCAGACCTTCAACGAAACAGTTGTACAGTTTAAGATGAAGTCTAGCCTTTTTTCTCAGATGAAAAAAGAAGATTTTACCAACAAACTACTGAAAGGTCAGACATAGAGGCAATGTTATAGTATTATTTCATTCTTTTCTCTATCTATTAAAAAGTAATTAAAATGCAGCTATGTCAGTACTCTTGACATTTGATCCTCTTTCTTCAGGATTCCCTACTGTGTTTGTGATTTCATGGATTGTGTGCCGGATTTACCTCGAGGACACAGGGTGAGCAGTTGAGTAGCACATAATCAGACAGTGACAGAGCTCTCACGAGACTCTTGGTAGCAGATATTTAAACCTGACAGATTAAAACCAAGCAAAAGAAGATGAAAGGCTTTCCCTTTTGCTACCGCTGTTGTAACTCTTTGATGTGTTTCTCCTAATAGATGCTGGGAGAGAAATGATGCCCCTGTTCCTTGGCGAGTGATCAACTGGCCAATCATGGCATCTGTCATTGTGAGTATAAGCACAGACTAGTTCTCATAAACACTGAGAGCAGCCTCATACTGCATGCATTATGTCAGGCACTAAGGGATTTTGCCAACCAAGCACATGCAAAGGGATGTGCTGAGTCTCATGGATGCTTTCCATGTCCTGGAGAAGACGAGAGTGCAGGCATGTCAGGAAGAGCAAGCGAGCACAGTGTCACACAAATGCCTCCCTCAGCACACGTGATGGAACTCTCTCCCGTGTAAGATCTGACATTTCTACTTTGTAAAGTCTCACCTGCTAAAGATCAAATGGTTCTGGACAGCATGAGACTGGGGTTTGACAACTTTGCTCAAACCCATAAGGTCAAAACGTTTCTAGTCCTCGGGAATGCAATTAAAACTAGATCTTCATACAAATTGCTGTGTTTGGATTACAGCATGCACGGTTTCCATCCACAAGTTCTGCTTACTTGAATTAAATGGGGTTAATTATGAAGAAATTCATACTTTTGATTTTACTGATGGATTCATCCAATATTAAAAATAAACAAAAAACAAAACACACCTTTGCTTTTTAGCCAGATCAAAATCATCATTTTGTTTCGAATGCTTCAGATTTGTGTTCATCTGTGGTAAAAACTTAAATGATGTCACAAATAAAATTCCTTCCATAATTTTCTAATGTTCATTTAAACTTATGAGGATTTTTTTCTTCAACTCAGAGTCTGTCCAAATAAATCCTCCCTTTTTCTTTTAAGTCATTATCGCACCTTCATGTCATTCCAAAGCTCTCTGACTCTTCTGTGAAACATAAAAGAAGATATTTTTGACCGCACAATGGAAGTCAAGAGGTCAGCTCCAGACCCCTTTGAGTTTGATCGTATGAACAAAACCATCTTGTAAGACTTGATTTCAAAGGAGGTAGCCACATAACACATAAAAACAATGGTTTAAATTACCCTAAAATTAAAAGTTATCTGCTAAAAACAACAACAACAGCAACAACAACAATAATAACAACTAAGTGCATGGCTTTTAACCCAGCAGCATGAGTGTAGACCAAATGCATACTTTTGTTTTTTATTTTGTTGTTGTTGCTTTTGTTTTAATGTTATAGTATATGTTTAACTTACATTTAGTTGTTTGTGTTTTACTATTTTTATTTATTTTATAATTTGTAAAAAAAATATTTTTTCTTTTCAGCTGCATGTGAAGCACTTTGATCAGTAACTGCACTATTTGTAAGTGCTATACAGTATAAATAAAGTTGGCTTGGCATAAATCAACGAGCAAAATGTTTTAGGTCTCATAAAGTGTTTGTGAAATTATCTTGTAATCAGGTGCATTCAGCTGAAATGTTTATTCTGGATAACCTCAGTGTATAAACCTTTTCTTTTCTTTGTTCTGCAGTTAAACTTCATTTTGTTCATCAGCATCATTCGGATCTTGGTTCAGAAGCTCAGGTGTCCTGATGTTGGAGGGAACGATCAGTCTCAGTACAGGTATTGCAAATGGATGCCAACTAATATTCTATTCTGAAAGCATGACATCAGCCATCTCTCTTGAACCCTCTTACATGCTATTCAGGTCATCGTTGAGATCTTCCTCTTTAATTTATCAAGAGCTTCATTCTAGCATGAATTGCAAAAAGAAATGGTCGGAAATGGATGACTTCTTTCCATTTTTATCCCAGACTTGCGTGATCTATACAACAGCTCTAAATGTGTTAGGATTGAAATGGGGGTGAAATATTTATGGCAGGTTTTGTGGCGATGCAAGTTTTTGTACTGCTGAGATGGGCACCTTTTGGCTTTAAGTGGCTGAGCTTTGTTTGATGGGTTACCTGATGCTTTTGCCCTTTGGGTTTTCTAAAAACTTCAGTTTGGATCTCTTTATTGTGTGTTTCCAAAAGGTAGCTATCCTTCAATTATTCATTTTCAGTACATCTCCATCTAAATCTTTTTCCTCTCTCCTTTTAGGAGATTGGCCAAGTCCACACTGCTTTTGATCCCCCTTTTTGGCGTCCACTATGTTGTCTTTGTGTACTTCATAGACGAGAATGGAGAGACGGAAAACTATAAAATATTCTTTGACCTTGGCTTGGGATCTTTTCAGGTGAAAAATGTGTTCACGTTTTGTCCAACTCAACTTTTTCTCCTCAAAGTGTTTCATAAGTTTTACTCTCTCTGTTCATCTCACAGGGCTTGGTGGTTGCGATATTGTACTGTTTTTTGAACAGCGAGGTCAGTATGTGATCTTATTGATTTCATTGGGCATCTCAGTCTGGCTCCGTTCCAATCCCACAGTTTCCTCTATAGGCATGGAATCTCATTAGGGAGCAATTTGGAGCTCTTTACATAATCAACAACACAAATAATGCCACTCTGTAAAAAAGCCTCTAATGAAAAGAGTTAAAATATCAACACCAAAAACTGCTCTCAGAGTTAATCTAGGACACATCACAATAAAAGAACAAAAGAATTATTGAACCCTTTAGGACATGGAGTTAATATTGTGTGTTTTAGCATGCATTTTTAGGCTACAAACAGGCTAGTGCATAGACAAATGTAACAACAGTAAAATCTATTTAAAAGATGTATTCAAATATTTAATATACTGATAAGATATACTTTATTCTTGGTTTAGGTAATACTTGTAATACTTGAACCTTAAAAGTCACTTTTGGGGCTATCTTAACTTCTTACTGTAGCTTTTAGCTTTAAGTTTTCCAGGCATGTCAATAGAGGTTTCAATTATTTCAATAGCATAAACTGTTATGATTAAAAGCAGGCAAACAGTCAATTGGACAAATTATGTTTTTCAATGAGAAATCAGGTGAACATTATCATTTAAAGAGAAAAATATATAAAGCTTAATTTTTTTGACACATACAAGGTAACGAAATATGTAAAAGCTCTGAAAGGCCTGAATAGTTCTAGTTAAAACAGATTCTATTTGGAGCCAGACTCCATATTCATTAGTACAACTCCCTTTCAATTATTATCGCCAACTGCTCCTTTACACGCATTCCCTAGAATTAGACTTGTTTAACAACATAAAAATGCAACTGCCACTTCAATCCAGAAATCAACAAGCAGTCTTTGAATAGATCAGCACACTTCTGCCTTTGTTGATTCCCTAAGGTTCAGTCTGGCTTAGTATGATTGCCCTCCAACCATTAACGATTTGAAAACGTGTGTTTGGATAGATTATACTGACTGCACCCCAAAGAACCTTCAATATGCAGTAGTTATAGTATTTATTACCCCTGCCCACCAACTGCTATGTTTACACCACACCCCCTGCTGATCAACCCTCACCTCTTTGTCAGAATTCAGCAATACATCTTCACATTTGTTTAACAAGTCATTGTTGTTCTGTGCAGGTCTGCTACTCTTACACTACCATCTCATACTGTGCATTAGTTCTACATTTAGATAAGCTGCATTAGTGCTTCATTTGATTCGTCAAGGGGTGGCATGTAAATAATGGGAGGTTCCATGAATATCAAGCCATTCTGAGCTCACGGAAAAGAATATAAGATCACACAAACATGCATGAACAAATCTGGCACCTTTATGTGTGCAGTGATAGTATAGAAGGGTCAAATAATAATTCTAAGTGCTTTAAGGGATATTGCACATTATATTGCACCTTTTGTTAAAACTACAAAATGTTGAACTTCTCTTAATACTCCACATTTAGACCGAGAAGATATTCTGCATTTTGATGTTTCATTTCCTTGTTTCGCAGGTTCAGAGTGAACTCAAGAGAAAGTGGCGAAGTTTACGATTGAAGCGATACATCGGTCGTGATTACCGTCTGCACAGTTCCTCCTTATCCAGGAACGGGACAGAGAACCAGGCTCAGTTCCACCGAAATACCCGTGCCCAGTCCTTCCTACAGACAGAGACCACTGTAGTGTGAGCCATCAATGAATCACACTTGCTTTTCACTGCCCCTCGGCTAGCAAGTCAGTTCTTTCAAAAGCTTTACGCCGAAGAGCACGAGCTCTCTGAAGCATGACATCAACATGCAGGAGACACAGAAAGGATTCCGTAGGAAACAATGCACATCTCTGCTCACATCCAAATTAATTCTAAACCAAAACGATGTGTGTTAGTTGGCAATCGCAGCAAGCTATATTTACGACTGAATACGGATCACAGACTGTATATGTTGCTTATTGTAAATGCTTTAATAGCATTAGGGTCAGATTATGTAATTGTGTTATGTAAATGCTACTTCAGGCCCACAGCTATTTCTTGGACGCTCATGGAGATGCATCACTATGCTATCATCCTAAACGCATAGGAACACGTCTTGGATGAATGCAGGAAGTGGGTCACCTCTACACCAAACCCAAATGTGGGGATTTTAGAAAGAGGACGTTATTGCTGGAGGCATCTAAATTAACCTTAGACTTATTTTTGGAGATTGTGTCTTACACAGAGACTCTGACCTAACCTGAAAAGTTCATTTTGAACTCAAACGTGAAGTTGAGATGTGAAAAATAGTAACAATGCCAGACTCTTTTTGTTTCTTAAACGTTACGTAAGGCCATTTTTTCATTACACTGCCCTAGCAGATTTTTCTACCTTCTGAAAAGCGTGCTGATATAAGAGGATATGCATATTCTAGCATCTGAATGTAATTTATGTTGTTAGTAAGTTAGGTGATTCAGTCTTATGAATGAGCTTCTTCGACAACTATGTGGCACAAATATTTTCAGAGATGATAAACCAAACCAAGACTCGCTGTTATGAAGTCTTTTATTTCATATCTCCGCCATCAGTAATATTAAGCAAGGTGTTGATTGTAATATTTTTGCTTTTGTGCCAATGTTCCTCTCATTGTAAGAGGTTGAGGAGTTGCACACTGCAATGAATCCTGCTATCTCTCTTCATTCAACTGAAAACAGATAATTAATCTAGTAGACAGTCGGTTGCAGATTTAGGTCAAACCATCTGACAAAACTGCACAAGTGCGAGGGCGGACTAACATGACATTTCAGTGTGAGCTGTGTTCTGTGAAACTGTCACACAAACAGATTGACCAGCACACCACAGGGCTCCACAGTGGCCGAGAGTGGAGATGGGTTTCCTTACGGCTGGCCCGGGAACACCAGAGGGCCCCGGGACAACACGTTCTGGACCCTGTTCATTTGCAGAGACACACAGATGCCACAGGCAGGGGCATGCGCCATCATTAGAAAAGATGGAGCTTTAATTAGAGCTGGCAGAAGAAAGTATCTGTTGCCTGAATTAAACACTAAAAGAGGGTTTTCTGAGTTGTTGCCATGTTAGTTTTGATGCTCATGATCTGTAATTATCTGCTGTGTTCAACACAATGTCATAATGTAACATGTAAATGTGAATAAGACCATATTTTTAAGATTTTCTTTATAAGGATAATATTGAAATGCTTGCCACAATTATGTCATTTATACTGAATGTTTATTGTATACTGTAAAATATCTTGATTGAATCTTGTTTTTTGGATTTTTTTGCATTTGATATTTTGCATTTATAATGAAGATGTCATATGTATATTTAAACATTGATGATATTTGGAGAAAAGAAATTGGGATGTAAAATATGAGCAATGTTGTTGGAACCATTTTTGCTGAAAGTCAATTGTTATTCTCACATCCATTATAAAATAAGTTATGCAAAAAATCAGTGAATCAAAAAGATGTAAACTCTTGACTATCCCATGATGCCACAGGTGAGGGTAAATAAGAATGGTGGAAGGTTACAAAGGAAAAACAGGATGGCCAAAAAGAACATGTGTTCTAAACACATTAATGCTTTGAACTAAATACTGTTGCTAAAAAGTTCACTGACAATATCACCAGGTGAGGTAATATTTCTTTAACAAACAGAAATCATTATTACATGAGCAATGTTCCTAGGAATAGGGTTATTTCTTAGAGAAGAGGGTGCGTTTCATCAGCCAATGACTGTTGCTATAAATGCTATACATATTTTCAATTCAGTAGGGTTAAAAGTGAGTTAAACTATTTAAAACTATATTTCAGGTATTGAAGAACTATTTTATATCATATACATTTCAACATTAATAATCCTGAATAGTTTGTATTATTTATCTGAACTTTTTAGTCATGTTTACTCTGTAAAGTCCTCCATGTGTACTAGCTTAGGCTATTGTTTGTTTTTTAGTGAAAGGTCATTAACACAACCAAAATGATAATTGTGATAATTCAATCTACAAAAATGATTAGCGAATGTAGTACAGATAAGCCTTTACAAGTTATTTTTGTGATCAAGCTTCATGTTGGGAGTAACGAATGCGATTCTAAAAAGAGTGAAATCTGATTAACGTTCATCAGATCAGCTTTAGCATCAACAGGATATCACACACACACACACACAGTTGATGTTGTGTCAACTCATTTCCTGTTGCAGTCTTGCCTTATCGCTCTCTGTATCCACCAAGAGTAGTGAACATGCTTTTCGTATGAGGTACAAACAGCCAGAAAGCGGGCTGTTGGCCTCGACGTTCACTGTTATTTCTAAAGCACTGGGGTTATTTGTGCTGTTTTTCCTCAGCGTGTTAATTTGCATATTTCATCAATTGCATTAAAGCAAACAATTGAAGTGACAGAATGAAAAAAAAATTGATTTCACGCTAACTTAAGTCTAATTAAGGAACTTTGGAGATTTTGATGTAACATTTGCATCAATGAGCAACAGCTTTCATCTGCATATTTGTGATCTGTTGAGGAAATAAAGGTTGTCACGAGACCTTAGGAAAAATGTCAGCATTTGTAATTATAGCCATTTCCTCCTAACAGTTTTACTGCTTTAAACAAGTTATTATGGAGTCTGCAGTTTAGTCTTTAATGCCTGTGTTTTGAGTTATTCATAATTATTATGTTGTATTTAATATTTACACACTTCTAAAAGCTGTATAGATAAAATCTTGTAAAAACTTAGTTTTACATGAAATTTTTTATATTTACAAAAATGAGAAAAGAGTCCCATCTGTGGGATAACAAAAAAATATATATACAAAATATAAAAGTTGTTGTAGAATCTTAAACTCTCTCTCTTAGGAATCACTTTGGAGGCAGGGTACAGAACAGCAGCAACAACAGCAACTTTATTTTACACTTCTCATTTAAGTAAACGCTGACATCGTACTCAATTGAAGCTGGAAGAGATAATCGTAAAAGGAGAGAAGGAAGAAAAGCTGGAAAGAGGTCACAAAAGTCTCCGTTCCGCCTAATTTATGCACTACCACTATCACTGCCTGGAGACTACACCTACTCCACCAGTCACCTCCCTCACAGGCAGGCAGAGACCTTAAACACACATTCAATATTACTAATGAAAAACTAATAAAAATACTCATTATTACTAATGCCCAATATAATGATTTAAATACTTCTATCACAAAGTGTACTTTCATTGTTTCAGCAGAACATATCAGTGCCTTAAAATTAGATATTGGATCGCTGTCAGTAACTTTAGCAAATTTTTGTCAACACCTACACTACACTACAGTCACCTATATATATACTACAACTAATGTCCAGATATGACATTTTGGCTGTGATCCATCCATGCTGATGAAGCCTGTTGACTTCTGTCCTCCAGTAAAACTATTTGAGAAGGCAAATGACATGAACCCAACTCTGCGACTAGAGCTGAGCTGTCAGTTTGAGAATCTGGCAACCATTTGAGCGACTGCAGTTGCTCAAGTGAAGTGTAAACCTCTGCACACTATTCTGCTGGGTGCAGCAAATCGGCCCGCTGTATACCTGCATCAGACGGAAATAGACAAGCATTTCAAATGTTCAAATCACTGAGGGGTGTTTGTAAGGATGCTAGAGTCATTCACCAACCTCTGTGTACAGGTCTAGTGAGTGTGTGGGAGTCCTTGAAAACATGTTGTCCATTAGGAAGAATTGTACTGAAGCGTTTGCCCCCTGCCTGTCCCAGTCAGCTCTCAGCAAGGAGCTGCTTCTGTCCTGGAACTGTCCGGTTCCCCTGCTGTAAGTTCGGATAAACTGCTCTTTTCTTAGAGTGAATGTGCCTCGGTCAGTTAGGTAGTACTTAATCTATGTCAATAACATTTACAGTGCTATATAGTATTTAACCTTGAGTAATGAATGTTTGAGGCTATTGTTATACGTACACCCTGGAGAGGTTAAGAAGTTCATCAAAGGACATTCCCACTAGGGGGCAGCTATGTGTCATCATTCACACACAGAAAATGATTCAAGAGTTCACTCTGCTCATAATTGCCTAGTATCGCAAGCGTGGTGGTGAGAAATGGAGAAGCGTACTAGGTGAATTGTCCAAGTGTTAGTCCGGGACCATTGAACAGCCTGGGCCCGGAGAATACCACCCCCTTAGATTTCCCACTATTACTGCAGTTTAAGCGAGGAGTAGACCGTCTTATGCAAAGTGAGAAGTGAAACATGCATGTTGAGTGGTGAAGGGGTGGAAAGAGGGATAGCTTGCAAGATATAGATGTTAACTCGTTGTTGTGTCTTGTATACTGAAGATAATATGGGTAGGTGGGACCATATACTTAGTCAATTATCAGCCAAGCTCCTCCCCAATTTATGCTAATCTGATGATTAACGTCATTTGATTAAACTATAAAAATTCGAATTGAAAATTATGTATTTAAAAAAAATCACTGATCAAAGTAATAAATATTTATGCACATGTACCTTAAAACACATTTCTAAAATTGATATGACTGGAAAGTTTTAGATCATTTCACATCAGAGTAGAAAGAAAGATAATTCACAAGATCCAAAGTTGTATTAGATCAAAGATAAAAACTGTAGGGTGTCTTCCTTTATAGGTGGATGCACAAATCATGATTTATAATCAGAATGCCCAATTCCCCTGACCCCTGACCATTGAAATCATTAAATCATTTACATTTATATAATCAGCAGAATTTATGCAATCCAAAATAACTGGCAACATGTTATTGATAGGGAACACCTTCAATCTTAACAGACTTTCGCTTCTAACATTAAAAAATAACGAAACCATAAAGAAGGGCTCTGGAGATAGATTTCCCATGCCTCATGTCCTAAAACTATTAGAATTTTAATGAAGTTCTTTTTAGTTGAGCTTCGCCTTTTAGAATGAGATCTAGAAAAAATAATACCAGTCAGACAAAAAATATGCCAAATTTTTTTTGGAATTTTGAATATCTGGTACCAGCTTAGGATGTGTTGGGCTAAACTTGTCCTTGTTTGTCAAAGATGATATGGCTTTTAACATAAAGTTTTAAGGCAGCACAGAAGACAAGTCCCAGACATTATATTTAATGTTGATTTAGTTAAAACTTGGGCCCTTGTTGTGTGCTCATCTTGTTTGGAATCAACACAATGTATAATACAAAGTACATTATTCAGTGATTGACTATGATATTGTACTTGGAAGAAGCAAGTAGCGTAAACCAGAGCTCAGCAAATTACGTTGTGCAATGTGAACTTCCAGAGAATGTAAATAAGAATGTTCTGATGAGAAATTATGTCTCTCTGTGATGGTACAAAATATGTAACATCTAGGATGGAAAGGTGTCCTAAATTAAAATGTCAACAAGATGAAAAGATGCGTGAGATGGTTTTCCCGTAAGTTTTTATAATATTGTAGATATTTGTCCGGCTTTAAGAGCATTGCAGTAATTCAGTCTAGCTATGACATAGAGCCTGAACTAGAAGTTGAGTCGCATGCTGTGTTAGGAATCTTTCTGGCACTCTGCAGTGCAAACATGCATGATTGAGCTGTCTTTGCAATTCAGTCCTTGTATGTCAACTGTTTATCCAGAATTACTCAAAGATTCCTGACTGATAGTTGTGGACTCCATGTGGATTTTAAAGTCATGTTGAGCAGCGGAGGCTTTCCGTATTGAGCGGTGTAGGTGAGATTCATCCATGCTACGATGTCCTCCAGGCAGTCTGCTGTTCATTCATTGGTGTGAGAAAGTAGCAATCGGCATATAGATGGCACACGGCTCAGAGATGTGGTGTACAAAAAGAAAAAAAGTGGACCCAGATATGAACTTGAGGAACCCCAGTGAGCAGCCAATGAGTTTTTTTTGCATGATAGTTTTAGATTGAATCCACAGCTTCCCAAACATTACATTTATTCAGTTGTTTCTGAGGAATAGTCGATAGATTACACATTTTACGTGAAGTTCTTGTGACATATGCAGCGTTTTAATATGCTGAGTGCAACATCAACTCCCCAACAGGTGATATTGAATTAATGGAAGTAGGTGCTGTTTGTGGCGCTAAAGTAAAGTGATGGAGTCACACTTTCCACTGACTCAGACGGACAGTGTAGTGTTGAAGCCTGACAGGCAGCAGATGGAGGGTTTAAACACCTTGAATAATGAATCTCCTGACCAGGAAAAAAAGAACACTCAGGATCTACAGGGACAGACTCAAAAAAATTAACAGGTTAAAGTGCAAAACGCCAGAAGCCTGCTGATGCTCCTTCATGCTCGACACTGGCCTCATGTCACGGAGAGCTTTGATGTGGACACACATGAAATGCAGCAATGGAAAAAGACGGATTGTTCAATAAACATTGGGCAAGTTATCCAAATGATGACTGCTCTATGTGCAAAGTGCCAAATAAAACAGCATTTGTACTGACTGATGTTGAGAAGAATAACATTTTGTTTGATATCTCGAAGGGTTGTTGGCACTGCTTGAGAAATGTCAAAAATTGTTGAAAAAAGATCAGAGGGAATATTATTCCCTATTTTAGATTCTTGTGGTGATATTTTTATCTATTGTTCAGAAGAATTCAGAATTGAAGCCAAAACATCGAGAGTGAAAGACAATATTAGTGAAATTGAATTTAATCCCATTCAAGAAATTGATATTTGCTGAGACAAATATATATATTTCCATTTTTGTTTGATTTGCGAAAATATTTTGTGAGCAACATTTAAAAAACCTGTTATTCATTGTAGAAGGAACAATATAAAATATTTTTTAAAACAGCAAAAACACTCAATCAATGACTTCATTCTTCAATATTTAGCTCCCTCTGTTGGTGAACAAATGCAGACAAGATGATGTGTAAATATTTGAAGAAGTATAAAATTGCATTTAAATAGCAGGATTTCAAAAAAAGCTTTTTAATAAAGTTATTCAAAATGAGGAAATTTACATTTTACATTTAGGCAGTTAGCAGAAACTTTATCTAGAAATGAATTAAGCCAGTTGTTACAAAGGAACAGTTAGATTTACTGTAAGTAGTTGACATATAATATTGTCTCATGTGATTACCTAAACATAGAACTGCTATGAGAATATAACTTATCAGTAAGAAATTGTTAGATAAGTCTGTAGTTTTGTTTTTCTTTTTTTTAATTCTCAAGAAAACTCAAGAAAAAAAAAGAGATTTTAGTAGGTTTTTTTTAAAGTAGTTAGAGTCAATGCTTTTCTGGTGAGTAAGGGAGCGTATTCCTCAAGCCAGTGACAGTTAATAAGAAATTTCTTCTGCGTTTATGTGATAGGGAACCAGCGAAGAGAAGGATAACCAAGACTCACTTCTGGTTCTTGAAAACCACGTGAGCTGCAGAGATGATTTGAAGAGCTCTGCTTGTGTTTGAATGAAGTCCTGCTAGAAGAGCCTTGCATTGTCTCAGATAGAAAGGACCAGAGCCTGATCCAGGAAGGGCCTGATCTTTCATAGTCGAGTTATTAAAGCCTTGAAAGGCCAGTGTTTTTATTTATGACTTACATTTTTGATATGGTATTATTATTATTACTTAGTAATAGTAGTGCTAGTAGTATGAGAGTATAAGAGTCCTGGGGGCTCAATTGGAGACCACTGCTGATGCCAGTACGACTTTCAGGAAACAACAGAACAGTGTGTTCACCTTGAAGTAGTTTTACAAGAAAAAATGGCAGAGTTTCTAACAATTTATAAATTGCTGTAGTTGCTGAATAATATGGTGAGTAACGACACGTTTTTGTGGAAAAAATAGGCATTTAATGCTGCGAATTTTGCAAAAAGGGTTAGCTGTCCTTAACGCTATTAACTACAACATTAATGTTGAAAGTGGAATGTAGAATTAAATAAGTATTTGCACTAATTGCGCATGTTGATAGTTTTACTGGAAAATTTCGAATAACTTAAGGCTTAATGAGTTGCTAATCTAATTGCTTTCCAACTTTAATATGAAAGTAATGTCTGATTACTTCATGTTTAAAATATGGGGATAGGTTATCTTTTGGTGTTTTCATTGAAATGCATAGTTTTAATCATGTTAAATACGTCAAACATATAAACCTACAGAGATGCAGCAGACCTTGTGGTAATGTCTCATGTTCACCTCTAGAGTGCAGCAAATGTTTCCAAGTGTGTCTGACTTTAAACTACTCTCCTCTCATATTAAAAACAACTTTGGTTTTGTGTCATGTTGAGGCATCAAATTGTGAAAATGAGTTAATGTGGTACTCTTACTGGGTAAGATTTGAGAAGAGCAGATCAGCTGCGTTTTTATCCATTCCAACCTCTATTTATTTTGTTTTTAGACAATTTCTATAAAATTTTCTATAAAATTAGAATTCAAACTGAAAGTCATATATTGTTTGTCACAATGATTAAGCTGTGTTGCTAAAAGATAGTTTGTGGTCATTTACATAAAGGCAAATGCATTTTCCATAATCTAATTTCTAAGTCAACCTTGCATGTAAAATAAACTTTACGCCAAAATAACTAAAAGTTCTACATTTTATTCACTGCTTTAGCTTTATATTAGGGGAAAACATTCTTATACTTTATATTTTTATCTTTTTGTAAATTTCAAAATGATGATCGAAATCTATGTGTATGTATTTGCATCTAGCCACACAAGGTTTTTTTTCAACCTTGTGCATTTCTTCATAAATCTATGTTTTCATAAAAATGAATGATAAAATAAGTTATTGTGTTAATGTCCATGTCTAATGGAGAATGTTCTTCTGTTAATCTTGCAAACTTCAACATGTCAGAAAGGGATCAGCTGGTCTGCAAGGTGAACAACAACAACCCATGCCTGCATGTTCTTGTTACGCCAGCATTTTCTTATCTGTTTCCGTTAAAAGAGATTATATCACGGGCCATTTTTTGCATATTTCGACAGCTAGACACCTTTATACTTTATCACGTGTATATATATGTATATATGTGTCACATGCTCATGTTGTGCAACCCATCAATAACTTTAGCACCTTCGTAGGCAAGTTTTCTCTTTCTAAGTGCAGTGTTGCATTTAATTTTGCGATTATATTTTTTCCTTTTATAGTACATGTATAAGATACAAGTTGTTTTACCTTTTTGATAAAAATAGCAAAAACTGTTGTTTTTGTATTTTGCCACTTGCATGATTTGTTTATTATAGATATCAAAAATGTAATAAACTAAAGAGAAATTCTAATGAATCAATTTGAATTTTCTTGTTTACTTTCATAACCAGTTGAACCTGACACCTGATACGCTTACAGGCAAACTGGAACGATCCTGTTTTGACTTGAAATGTGTTTACCCACCCACAGGTTATAGGGCTTGTTCATCAGGTCGGAAACCTTAACCATAGGACCATAAAAGGTTAATTTATGTGCACCATCTAGTGTAACAATTTAATCATAGGAAAACCATGTTACATTTACAGTAAAATACCGCATGGAAGCTTTCAGCCTGACAAAGATGTACTGAAGCAGGCTCACCCTAAGGCTGAGAACAGCTCCGCTCACCCCACCTATAAAACCGGAGAAGTGCAGCACCTTCTAATCCACCCGCTTCTCAAACTGCTTTTGTTTCACATTGCTTAAACTATCAAGTTTCTGAATGTGCTGGAAACTGTTTTCCCAGTAGAACCAGACGAAAATGAGAGTATTGTTTTCCCTGGGGAGTGCACGGTGTCAGTAAAGGCTGGCTTTATTCTGACTTTTCACATTGGTTCAAAAAAAAAAAGAGTTTAGTTCTAAACGCAATTGTATCGGTCTGTTGATGTTGAAAGCAATAAAAGAATGTGGTGAAGATGAAAACATGCAAATGTCACATGCCTGCTTGTGACTCTCCCCTGCTTTGCTTTTACACAAACAAGATGATTAAGATTAAAGCCATACAGTGTGATGGAATGGATAAAATCGTGTAGCTTGCCTTTACTTTAAAATAAAGTGGAATTTGAGTGTATGACATAGTTTCATTAAACACTGAACTGAAAACATGTTTCCCTTGTGGTGTTTTATGTAAAAAATATAGCTAAAATAGGGTCAATAAAATAGATCATTTGAGTAAACATTTTGTTTAGTTCGAATGAAAATCAAAGATGATTTCTGAAGAACGCTTGGGCCCAAAGCGACTTACAGAAGGGGAGAGACAATATGCAATTTGTTACACAGTTAAAGTCTTTCCATTATGAGAAAGGCTCAATAAACCATAGCAGGAAGAAAATAAAGACAGAGGAGGAAATGTTTTTTATTGTAGATGTTCCCTGAAAAGAAAAAAATAACACTCCTTTGACAGTCCTCCGTTGACTTCAACATACAAGAAAAATTAGGGTGGCACAGAAATTATGTGTCAAAAACAAGCCCACTCATAACTGATTTTGGTTTGTAGAAAAACGAGCACAAGCTGGGGAAAGTTGAGTGACACCATATCTTTACACCTAATGAAAAAAACATTACAAATGGTTTTTAATTCCACCACATTCATTTTCTACAGGGAAGTTTCCAGAGTTACAAATGTCCCTTTTCAACAGGATTTTAGTAACTGCACAACTCAGGTTAGTATGGCTTTATCAACTCCCCTCAGCTCATGTTTGTTTGTCCACAGACTTTAGAACCAGTTCTGAGTAGGCTTATTTCACTCAGTCACGTTCTGCTTCCATAGTGAATAAAGTCTGACAAAAGAAGCCCATCACATGCAACACATAATAATGGAGAATGTGGAAGGAGTGGTGTTCTTTGTTTTGTGAATATGATGAAAAGTTGAGGGCAGCACGGTGGCGCAGTGGGTAGCACGCTCGTCTCACAGCAAGAAGGTCACGTCACTTCAGGCCTTGGCTGGGTCGGTTGGCATTTCTGTGTGGAGTTTGCATGTTCTCCCCGTGATCGCGTGGGTTTTCTCCGGGTGCTCCGGTTTTCCCCACAAGTCCAAAGACATGCGGTATAAGTGAATTCAGTAAGAACGATTGTCCATAGTGTTAAAGTGTGAATGAGTGTGTGTGAATCCGTCCAAAGACGTGCGGTACAAGTCAATTGGGTAAAAGCAATTGTCCATAATGTTTGAGTGTGTGTGGATGTTTCCCACCGATGGGTTGCGAAGTTTCCCACCAATGGGTATATGCCGGAAGGGTTGGCGGTTCATTTCGCTGTGGCAACCCCGAAAGAGAAGAAAGCCGATAAGATAATAGATGGATGGATAAAAAGTTGATAAGTCTTCAATACTGGAAAATCGACTCAAATGAGTCAAAAATCGCAGCGTGTATGCCCAGTTTTATCATTCAATGGTTGACTCAAGCTATAACATGCATTTACTGATTGTCCTCTGCTCCATCTTTAGAAACAGATTCATCACAGTTTTTACAAGTACACACGGCTCAAGTTAATGAATTTTAAGTATAAAGCTCCGTAAGCAATTTGGGTTTGTAAATAAACAAAAAGTGTGGACGCGAGTGATTATATTTGAGCGCTGTTGGGAAATAAAAGAGCTTTTATCTTATTTTTTAAGAGCTAAGAAGGGTTTGCTCAATATGCACTCACGATAGCAAACAGTAAAGAAGAAAAAGAATAACAATGAGAAGATGAGCCAAAGAAGAAAATGCTGGAGCTATTGTTATACATTTTTTAGCCTAGATTTTCAAAACCTAAAATCTTTTAAGTTACGAAATTAGAAAAAAGAAACATGTTTAAACAGACTAGAACTTTGTGGATATTTCATTGAGTGAGCCATGATTTTTTTAATAAGCACAAGTTCCATGTGGGTCTAAATGTGGAAACATTTCCGAGAAATTGAAATATGAGAAATTGAAAAAAAAATCTATAAAAAGAAAGACCTGCCACTGTTGTAAAGTTGATGTTCAGTTCACTTTGACATCAGTAATCTAATCAGTAACCAATAATCTAATGAAACCTATTCAAGCTGTCGCTGCACAAACCCTAGAACAGGAGTGGCCAAGAAGGGGAGCGGTTCAGTCCAATTTAGCTTCATGTAGCACACCTGATTCTACTTATTAATCTGATCTAGTTAATAGCTGAGTATTTTTAGTCTTGTGGAGAATTTTGGTCCTGGTTCACAGAAAAATAAAACAAAAGCAGACATCAGATATGGGGAATTTGACAGTTCCTGCTACACCACATGCTGTAACTGCTGAAGTTTCAGTTCCTTTATTTGTCTCGATCAGGACACATCAGTAGTATCAAAACACACATGGCAGTATCAAAAACAATAGTGTATAGTTTCCACTGTCTCCGCTTGCAATAGTTTAGCTTTCTCAGCTTTTCCTCAAATATTTTGTGAGATAATGCAAATACTGTTTGCAAATAAATTATTAACTATTTTCAAAACTAGGAAATTATGAATTATTGTGAGAACGCAAAAATTGTACAACTAGTTTTCTTCTCTTCTGTTTTCTCTTTCTTCCATGTACCTTTATGAGCTCTGTTGTCAGGGCCTGTCACTTCTTTTATACCATTTTGTGCTTTTTTTGTTGACCTTATTTGTATTTTTTTTTTTGTCTTAACATTATACATGGTCAAGTCTTAACTTGTGTTTGTTTGGAGCACTCGTCTCTCACCACCTGCCCTGTTTCAGCCTCTGCTCGTTAAGTAGCTTCACCTGTTTTCCCCTCGTTATCCCTGATTGTGTCGGCTATTATATTCGTCACAGTTGGTCCGCTTCATTGTACGTCACTCCTTACCACCTTGTCTGTTTATCATCATTCTGTCTGCATTTGTAAGTTGTAGGGATGGGCAAAACAAAGCTTCGTGAATCTCTGAAGGTGATGAATTAAATGAGCCGTATTGATTCGAGGCTTCTAAACAATCCGACACCTGGCCCCACTAGCAGTGATTTTATGAAATAACACGTAACGTTCATGAAACTCTGGCCACTTCAGCACGTTTCTCTACAATCTTGGATGAGCATCACCATCCACAATATTGTTTATATGTGAAAATAAAAATATATAGATTTGTTTTAGCGCTGTGTAATGTGTTTTAGTGTCAACACCAAGTTCTTCATGTCTCCAAACATATTTGATTAAAATGTAACCATTCTTTGTGAATAGATGATTTTGTCATCCAATATAAACAAATTAATCAAACAAGATCTCTCACTATAAAATTCAAGAACATTACTAAAAACCAAACAGTATGTTTAAGACACGCTATACATATATATTATAATAAAGATTTAATTTATTCAGCTTAAATCAGTGAATAGGACTGAAACTCTTCATAAGGTGTTGATTGTCGGTTAAATAAGTCTATAAGCCAGTGACACGTCAATACATCTAAATATATTTTATTATCTAAATATAGCGACCTAAATACAAAAAAAAGCAAACAAGCAATTCTACGGGGTGATGATGCTTTATCTTCATTAGTGAAAAGCTTTTCAGCTTTAGGATGCTGGGTTCAGACAATTGATTACATAAAACAAGTTAGAATCCCGTGTTTCTGACCAATCAGACGCGCGGTTTCAGGAGGTGCACCGGGACGAAAACCTGGTAAAATGCGCCAAAGCTTCGGTCACGTGACTCAATGCAGAGTCAGTAAAGAAGTCTCTATGATTAGTTCAATAGACAATTCTGACTTTTGAACATAATCAATCAAAGGCTTAATCTATGTTATTCTATTGTGTTACAAAATGGAGATTACATGGTAAGTTTCTTTTTACCCAACTCCCATCCAACCTAAAATTCTATTCTAATTCTCTGTTCTGTTCAGTTTTACTATTGATAGTTGTGTCACCCGCTTTTTTCCTAAATACCCAGCTCCTCTCCACCGATCATTAAAGTCACACCACACAAAGATGGTGAACGCAATGTCTCAAACTGAACAGGCACAACATTAACAACCAAAACAAACAACATTACACACTTTTCTCACGCTCTTATTTAACGATCATACAACAACTCTACAAGGTTACCTCTACAAGGTGACTTGACGGTTGCGAATGAAGCTTTGGATCAATGATTTGAATCGTCTGAGATTCAAAATCTCAGTAGAGTGTCAAAACGTCAGTCTCGCGGCAGCCATCACTTGTAAGTTGTTAGTTCTAAAGTTTTCAAGAACAATTTTAGTTTAGTAGATATGTGTTCCCTTTGTGGATCATTTGTTTTCTTGTTAATATTTAAAATAAAAGATTAAATAAAGATAAAGTAAATAAAGATAAGTCGAATGAATTGGGTTCTGCCTTTTTAAACACCCCTCCACCTGACATCTGTACTGTACAAATTTACTGTGATCTTTTCTTAATCAGTGTTAAGTCAATTCAACACTTTCTAAAAAGAAACTAAATGAAAATAAACCTTTATTTAAAAATGGAGTTGCTACAATTGTAGAATTTCGATTTGGGGAATTACTCACATCTTCAGTTTTTTCAACTGTTTTTTATTGTTTCAATTAAAGCAAAGTGAAGACATGCAAAAAAAAAATCACAAAAAAAACAAAGCAGATTCCCTATGGGCCATTAAAGTAAATTTGTGTCGCCTATGAGAAATAAACACATTTATGAAACCACTGGCTGTGTAACAGTCATAACAAACGATTTCAGATGAAATCATTAAGCAAAGTACTACTTTCTATCCATAACATTTCTGAAAATGGAGGAAAATAAAATGTATACACTTCTTCAAGATATCTAATAATTTTTGTGTTTAGATATTTTCCTAAAGTAAAGTTTAAAGTGAATCTGTTAACTAGTAAGTGTGATATAAACAATAGTTTCTTCACCTTCTGTCCACTTTTAAGGTACGTATTCAATATCTTGGACACATAAAAAGAAAATATGGATTCTGATTTACATTCACTTTTGACCTCAAACAGTCTCTGCATTGTCATTAAGCATTTTTGATTCTGAAGCCTTAATTTTATATAATTTTTTCTTATTGCAATATGATCGGAGGACAGCCAAGGAAATGAGCAGCCCAACCACAATGAACCCTGTAAAAATAACCCATCTTTTGTAAGAACTTAGGGGCACATCATATTCATTTGTACTTTCAGGTGCAACTCGGGGTGATGATTTTTGCTCTGTGGGAAAGAGAAAACAACTCAGTGCTCCAGCTCAGATGTTAAGACAGTGAAAATAAATCTCTGTACAAACCTGCTTCTGAATTCTTGCACATTTTTTCATCTGAAGCTAAAAAAACAAACAAAAAACAAGAGTAAAGATTCAGCTCCCCTTCAATAAAAGGTCGTATTTATAAATCGATATATTCACCTTTGACAAATAATCTGACTTCACATGTTGGTTGCCCATTAATGCAAAGAACGTATACGCCTTCGTCTGACTGCGCACATCCCACAATGTTGAGGGATAGATCCCCGTTGATGGAGATCTGCCGGTCAGTGAACGCTGGCCCAGTTCCTATGTTTCCATTGATTTTCCAGATCACCCGTTCACCGCTACGTTTCTTCCAAAGGGTGTTTATTTCTTTCTCTGCATCACTTAATTTCACACAGGACAAAGTCGTGTTCTGACCCACACATTTTACTTTTGGACCTTGAAAAATATGTGAAAATGTTTATTACAAGCTTTAAAAAGCCGTTCGATGTGCATTTCAGTTTTAGGATGACCAAAAAGTCTTACTTTCAAATGTTGAGCTGAGATGAATGAGCAGGAGAATAACTGAAATGCTTTGAAACCTAAAGTTAAAAAAGTGTGAATATTGGTAAAAAAAAAAAAATTCTGCAGCTATTCATACAAGCTGAAGAACATTTCCTATCAGCATGACAGGAGGCATTCTGGTATTTTAATAACAGGTTATGTATAATTAAAACAAATGGGTGGAGTAGTTCAGAAAGTCTCTCAAGATATTAACACAACTGCACATTATTGGTTCGTGTGTTTTTTTAAGCTAAACTTAGTTCAGAAAGTCTCTTTAAGATATTAACACAGCTGCACTTTATTAGTTCATGTGTTCTTTTTAAGCTAAACTTACATTTTCAAAGACAATGAACTATGAGTCAAGACAATTACAAATCTTTTCAGACAAATCCTGTAAAAAAGTGTACAAATCTTAGATTCCTTTTTATGAAAAATATTATCAATGGTCAATCTTTATCTAAAAACGTTTAAAAATGTGCAGACAATATTTGAATAGCATACTCCTTCCTATCTGTAGCAAAAATATATATTCTGAGGCTGATTCTTCAAACATCTACTCACAGCATTTCGTTCAGGAATGACGTGTTCAGACGAGCCTCCGGTGCACGCGAGGTTTCCGGTTGTGTTCAGTCTTCATGCTGTTTTGTGTAAAATACACAGAAAGTACCGCAGACTATTTTGTTTCGTTTGAACCAGAAAGCAGTAAAAAAGAGGCGTGGCCAGCCTTGAGCCTTCTTCTTCTTCTTATGCATTACCGCCACCTGCTGGGGGCTATTATTAATATTATATGGATAAAGGAAAGATACGACTTTATTTAGTTTTTAACTATACTATATGTTTCATGTCAATTTTTTGTTAAAAAAATTATGACAAATAAATAAGTTTTTTATCACTTGATATCACAAAATGGTTTCTCTGGTTACAGGTTCTTTGATTTATAATCTTTCAATTTCCTCCATCATTTTTATTCTTCCTATTTTAAAGCGCTTGATATTTCATTACAACATGTTCAACAGTTTCATTTTCCTTACAATGGTCCCATTTTCCTGTTTTGTGTTGAATAATTTAGGCCTGTATATCCAATTCTTAATCATGTAATTATGGTTTCCTCTTTTCAAGGTCTTATTTTTGTTTACTTTTTTTTTTAAATTTCTTTCTTTATTTTGTGTAAAGGTCTCCCCGTTTCACCTTCCCATTATGTTTGGGCCTTGAACCTTGGCCAGCATGGGACTGTATCCCTTCCCGGTCCCCGGTCCAGAGAGATATCTGATTAGAAATATAGACAGAATTTGAAATTTAATATCCTTCATACATTTATCTCATCCAATCTTCATTGAGTTATGTATTCAATTATAGTTTCTTAATTGATTGTTTCTATTCTCTCCTTTTAATGATAAAATGATTAGTTTATCCTGTAGTCCTTATAGCTGTCCTCAATGTGACAAGAAGCATGAAGCCACGTGGTTTACTAGCGCCTCCTCGTGGTTGCTTTGGACATTCATTTCAAAGGCTTTTTAAAATAATGACATCAAGTCTTCAAGACAGCTTTATTTTTTCTATATTTTTGCTCAAGTTGCCAGAAAGTGAAGGGAAAAGATCAGTTCGAGCCACCGCTTTTGAATCTTTCATATTTATTAAATACAATTCTTATTTTTTTTTCACACTATAAAGATCAAAATTGCTTGTGTAATTTATTCTTTTAAACTTTTCAAAATTTTTTAGGCTATTTTGATTTCATGTTCAGTATTGATAAATGCATTTGCATTTAATTAGTATAAAAAGACCTACCCGTCAGGGTCATGTAGTTATAATATCAAAAAGTGAAAAATGAATATTATATTATAAATTACACAGACTGACAAATTGGAAGCGTTTAATTCTTTTATGTTTGAATAATAGTCTTTTAGCCAAATTATCTAGACGACACAGCTGTGGCAGTTGCCCAGAAGATGATCATGCACACCTTGCACAAGGATGGAAGGCTGCGCTCTGTGTCCTTCACATTAATAGAGAGGTGAAGGAAGGGAAAACATGATGTAAAAAACAAAAACAAATACAATACAAAAGTGATATTGCATCTTGACCAGATTGAAAGCCAGACTCTGGTGTAAAGACTAAACCTCTACTTAAAAATACATGCAAAAACAAACATTTCATTTAAGAGGTGCATATATTGCTTCTTGGGGAGGAAGATGTTGTCTTATGGGTTTTGGTGACTTGATAAAGTTTACTGATGCATATGATAATTCTTCTGTTTCATTGTCCTGGAAAAAAGATTAAAAAGTTAGGAAAAGTAACATAAAATGTTTATAAGAACAGCTATTTTTATTTTTGTAGACCTTGTAACTTTACAGACTTTTTAGTGCGTACTGTAATGTCTTTACAATAATAAAAAAGACTTACCTGGTCCCTCTGCGTGCTTTGACATTTCTTTTGAGACATTTCATTCCCTGAAAGTAAAGAATTGGATGAACAAATATGATACATGTAAAATTTAAGTTGTTTGTATGTGTTGAATTACTGGCTGCTTTAGAATACAATTTCTTACTTATAGTATCATTAAATAATTATTATAGTAGCATGAAAATTTGTGAAATGAGTTAAACAGACATACTGTAGGCAAATTGAATTGATTATATTTGAGTAAATTCACTGATAAATATTAAGTTGTATATGCATACTCAATGTATTAAAAATGTGGAGTAAATTTACTTAAGTTTTGTTGGTACTCTAAAATATGTATTCAAACATTTTACCAATACATAACTATTAAAGTAAACTCACCATTTAAGAAAATCAAATGAACATAATTACATTTCTCAAGTAAAGAAATTAAATAAGAAATTGATGTAAATTTTGCTTTGGATTATCAACATTAATTGTGATTTATACTCACCATTTCTACTCAATATCCCACACATGAACCCATTTAATAGAATTGAAAGGAAAAGGAGTACAGTGATCACAGTTAGACTTATCACAGTGATGTCATAACTGTTTTCTCCTTTATTATCTGAAGTTCCTTCATCTGGAAAAGAGGAATCTTGCAGAGTTCTTAGACCTGAATCTGGGACAGTTAAAATATATATATATACAGATGGAGCTATGATTTTATTTCTGGCCGTGTATGTAACAGCCTACAGTAATTTACTACTACTTATTCAAACTGTTGGAAGAGCTTACCTTGACGTTCCAGTTTTGAGCAGTGAGTTTCATTATGCAGGAAGTCCATGCAGCAGTAGAGCATGAGGTCAGCTTCAGTGATGTTCTGCAGAAGCAGAGAGTGAGTGTTTGTGGATGAGCCGACTGCTTTTATTCGTCCGCTGTACTGAGGGTGAATTGATGAGGGCTCTGGTTTAGCTTCTATGCCAACAGTAAATTGTAGCGCCATAATTATATCAAAAGTGTGATTTCCATTTGTGCTGATCCATATGATCTCTTTATCATCTTTAATGCTGCAGGGGACTGTTGTGTTTCCTCCTAGAAGAACTTTCACCAAGGATCCATCAGCTACAACAAGTAAACTAGCAAAACCTGGAAGAAAAACAAGGATGTAAATAATAAGTCATCTTCTTATTTACTGTTTCATTTGAACAGATTTATTTTAACTTAACTAGAAATAATCAGTTGAGCTGTCAGCACCAAACATTTTGATGTTTATTCTTATAGTAAACAACCAACCAACCAAACAACCACACAGACAAACAACCAAACCAACAAACAACCACAAAAAAAAAACAACCAAACAAACAAGCAAACAATTACATTTGGAAAATATGAGCATATGTTAGTTTGCCTGCTAAAATTCTCATCTTGACTCATATCGCATATGAATGATATTTTCCAGAGATGCAGCATCACTAAAAACAACGCAGGATTAAATAATGATCATATACAGATTGACATGACTCCTAACGAAACCTCCCGTCTTACATTGAAATTATGGTATTTATGAAGACATTTTTTTTTGCCGGACCTACCAACTTCTCATCAATTATTTTGATCAGGTTTCTGCAGGTCATTTGAATTCTGTTTTTTGTTGTTTGGTTGATTCAGTTTTTGTTTCACTAGTCCAAGTATAATTTGTTCAATTGTTCAATGAGACCACTACACTAGAATCAGGTGTTAGCTCTGGGGAAGTACAGGTTTAGCAACACCTGGCTTGAAAAAAAAAGAATACAGCTTTGATGAGGCTGGTTCCTAACTAAAGCGTTTAAACTTGGAACAGTAGGTGTACGAGGCCTGGCGTCTCATTCAAAGACAGAAACATCAGAATACTTTGAAGGGTCTTACTTTTAATTCATCATGGTCTTAAAAAGGTATTCAAAAGTCTTAAACGTGACATTCAAGAGAGGTCTATCTTATTTAAATCCCGCTATCTTCCTCTTGTGCTAATGCATAAATGTATTTTGTATTAAAATTATCCTTCGCCCCATCAATATTAATTTATCAATCAAACTAAAATGTATTTATAGTTCACATTAACTGCACCCTTGCAGCTTGATCAATGTGCTACACAGAAAAAAACATTTAAAACCAGTCTTAATAAGAAGCATTGCAATGATTAAATTATCAAAATAAAATTCACATAAAATATTAAACATTTGCCACCTTGATAAATTGGTGTTTTTATTATTTTAATACCTTGGACAATTACATTTGTACCTTGGACAAATTATCCAACTAGCAAATCTTGGATCAATCAATAGATTCTAGCGAGCTGAGTGTACGGGTAAAGGATAGTAGGATTTTAAAACTGGAGCCAGGCCATTTATTGATTTTTAAGTTAACATTAACATCTAGCTTGATGCGGTGGTAACAACAACAAGTGTTAGTCAACATACATGCAGCAGCTGAAGTCAATTCCAAACTGATTTGCTCACTGTAAAATACAGTGCATCGCAAGTAGTCTAGACAAGAGCTGATTAAAGCATGCATCCCTTTCTCTTAATGTAATAAAAGGTAATAGAACAAAGCATGTTGTACCCATTTCAATACATTTTTCCCCAGTGGATATAATCACAGTAGATAAGAGTATACTCATTAATCATCTAAAGACAATAGTCTTCAAATCAAACTCTAGACTGGCAAAAAACCTGATTTTTGACTAACATTGTTTTTATAACAGCCATCATTTCCACTACTATGTTCAGAAGCTTGTAAAGAAACCCACTTGAAACACATAGAAGCAAAAACCAGTAAAATATCAACCTGGTTGCCACAAAACACAGAAAAAGGTTTTCCAAATGAACCCAATCAATAGCAAATTTATGTAGTTAATATCAGATGGCTAAGCGACAGACTACTACTACTACTACTACTAATAATAATAATATAAATGCATTATATTTAAAAGTATTTAAAAGTTGATATACTCACATATCAGTCCTCTCAACATTATTGGACTGGACTGCACACTCCGTCGCTCTCTCTCTTTCTGTGGTTGAATCTCAGCATGTGCAGTGAACCTTTTTCCTCTTTTTCTTTAAACCTCTTCACTTACAGCAAATGAGCTCGCAGGGACCATGACATGCACACGTGACACATTTATTATAAAACTCCTCTAAACACTTTCTTTTTCATCCACAAAATTGAGTTCTATAACAATCTATTCTATAACAATCTATTTAATTAAAAAAATATGTATATATATATATATATATATATATATATATATGTATATATATATATATATATATATATATATATATATATATATATATATATATATATATATATATATATATATATATATATATATATATATATATATATATATATATATATATATATATATGCAGTGTTATAGTTTAAGTGCAATGGAAAATATTTATTACATCTCAGAAATCTTCAGTGGTTGTTGTGTGCGTGTGTGTGTGAGTGTGTGTGCGTGTTTGCGTGTGTGCGTGTGTGTGTTTTCCTTTACCATTCACCTTGCTTAGTCTTTAACTGATACTTCCTGAATCAAGTCAGTATGCTAAGCAATGATTCTTCTTTATGTAAAGACACCTTTTAAAGATGTTCTTCTGACAATTGAAACAAACAAAAATGATTCAAAAGAAAAAAAATTATTTATGATGCAAGATTATTATTCAGATATTATTATTGCTTTGAAACTTTTTTTTTTGTTTATTTCTCGAACACGAACACATTGCTTTACTGAATCATTTTCTTGTGGGACTGTTACATTTAAGATGAGGAGGAAATGTGGTCAAATGTACAAATGGGTTCCTGTGCCCGGACATCCTTCTAACTTCTACCTAATCCTTCTCTGCTTCTTCTGCTGCAGCGAAAACAAGGTTAAAAGAACTGGCTAGAGAGGAAGCATTTACCCCTTTAATCAAAGGGGAGGTTTTTAGGTTTACGGTTTTTGTGTGGATTTGTACACATCACTGGAGAGATTTTCCCAATCTGTAGAGATCCTCTCCAAGTCGTTAAGATTTATGGAAAATCTAAACTCCCTTTTCTCTTACAGAAAATATAATCATTAAATATTGTCATTGTCATAATCACAAAACTGTACCCATTTGTTACATATCTTTTTAAATTTGGGAGTATACCACATTAAAATAGGAGGAAACATGCAAACTCATGTCGTTTTTGTTTAAGCCATCATCTGTAAGGATGAATAGTTAAAGCAGCCCTGAATAAAAAAACAAATAGTGCTGGATTTTTAACTTAGTTCTTATGGAACATACAATAAACAGGGAGAGTTTTAGAATTAAAAAGAAAGTAATATGCACAAAGAAAAACTGCCTTTATTAGAGCCAGCAACAAAGTCACTATGGTTACAGATCTACTTCAATACTAGCTGCAACAGTACACAAAGTTTAAGGTAAATTTTTTAAATACATTTTTCAGTTTAATTGTGATGACATTGAAAATTAGTAAATGTTTTTGTGTGTTTTGTGATTTTCAAGATTTTTCAGGATGAAAATGACGATGATTGGACACCAGCTGAAATTCTATATACAGCTTCATCAAGTAAATGTTTTATCCCTGTATTATTAACCATAACAACATATTTCAGCTTTTGTTTTATGGTTCTAGAGAGAAATATTTTCGGTCTGATTTCTAGGAGAGTAGATGCTGGTTATTGAATCCTCATTCTGTAAAAGCTCTGCATGTTTTGATCTGAAAAAAGATCTACTCAAGTGAGTTAACCAACGTAAACATCATGTTCCCAAAATAAAAGTAGATAAATACGTCAATAATTTTCTTCTGAAATAACAAAGATATGAGCGTCATGGTGGTGCAGTGGGTAGCACGGTCGTCTCACAGCAAGAAGGTCGCTGGTTCTAGGCTCGGCTGGGTCGGTTGGCATTTCTGTGTGGAGTTTGCATGTTCTCCCCGTGATCGTGTGGGTTTTCTCCGGGTGCTCCGGTTTCCCCACAAGTCCAAAGACATGCGGTATAAGTGAATTGAGTAAGAACGATTTGCCCATAGTGTTAAAGTGTGAACGTGTGTGTGAATGTTTCCCAGTGATGGGTTGCGGCTGGAAGGGCATCCGCTGCATAAAACAGATGCCAGAGAGTTGGTGGTTCATTCTGCTGTGGCGACCCCGAAAGGGAAGAAAGCCAACATGAAGATGAATGAATAATAAAGATATATTTGAAGAACAACTGTACATGAAAGGTAAACAACAAAAGTTCCTTAATTGTAAATTCTTTCAAATGTGCATCGGTTGTTTGAGTAATTTGGACGTAAGGGTCAGTCTTTTTTTGGGAAAATTATGTCCACATTATTTTGATAGTTTGAAAATTTTTCAGGTCTGAATGGAATAACGCTTGACATTAATTCAGAAATTGCTTCATGGATGCTTCATACCATCTACCAATCATACTGTAAAAATAATTCTGTAAATATCACCAAAAGAATCTGGTTATGATGTGAATACAAATTGTTTTGTCAACTGAATATACATTATAATTAAAGTTTTTGTTGTTGTTAAGATTTTCCTGTTTTTGAAACACTCACATAAATATAACTGACTGAGAAAATTTAGAAAATTCAACTTTTCTCCTAAAAAACTAAGAGGAAACTTCCCATGAAGTCTAATTCTGTCTTACCTGTCTTAGGAAGTCTTACCTGTCTTAGCTCTTGTTTTTTATTTTTCTGTAAAGCACTTTGCTTTGCCTTGCCTAAATATATACTTAAATCCAAATTATCCGCCATGAAGCTGTATTATCTTGAGATTTAAAAAAGAACCCAAATTAAAAAAAGGCAGAGGAAAGCTCATATCTGAGTCAAGCATGCCGCTTGTTATGTATGTAGGACCATCCGAAGAAGATTTTAAGGGTTTAAGGGGGGGCAGGGGGCCACTAGGGGCGAGGGTTACTCTCTTCTTCCTCCGCTCATTCTATTATTTTTATATTTCTGACTGATCATCTTCCAAAATATTCAAAAATACAGAACATTGATTTGTATTACAAAGTATACCTTAACTGTAGCTCAACTAATTATTGACAACCTGTCTGGGGGCCCCCTTGAGCTCAGGGCCCTAGGCAGTTGTCTGTTTACCTACTGTGTCATGAATGCATTTTTTTTTTGCTAAAAGAAAACTTTTCCTGTCTCAGCGTTAATTATGTATCTAACCTTTGTATGCAGATGGAGTCCTTTTATAATGTCTTTGATACTTTTCTCAGAATTGACAATCTGTATGACAAGAGAGTTACTGTCTGGCCTCCTGGCTTATAATCTAAATATCTTAAATTGTTTTAAGCTTTGGTGTAATTTATGATTGAATACTCATTAAAGAGCTAGACAATATAATAACCACAGACAATATAAAGGTAAATTTAACTAAAAGGTATTTTTAACTAAACTATTATATGATGCCAGAAAATATGAGTTAATTGCAATCCTTATTCTAACAAATTACCACAGAAGATCAGGGTTTGTTATAACTGCTGTCACCTAAGTTCTTTCTCCTGGGACACGAGCTGCGAGGCGGCTCATAAATCTACACCAGTGTTCACCAGTCCTTACATGCTGATGATTTTATTTTATTTTACCTGTAATGTAATACATTTTATATAATTCTCCCTTTAAGATCAAATCAATTTCTTACTGGAAGCCATTAGAATGTTTTTGTTTTTGTACTGGCTTGGCCTGTAAAATCCCTGCCTGCATTTCATCGCTGAACCTGATGGGGGCAGTCTTAAGGTAATTGTCTCCTCTTTGACTTCAACATTCAGCATCAATCTTTGGTGAGTCTGTGTCTAGGCTAAATCTAGTCTCTGACTGCAACGAGCCGACTGGAATCACTGACTCCAACCCGCTGATGCTCTTGTGTGCAAATGTTTAGCAAGAAAATGATCCTGAGACCAGCTGTCTGTGAGTATGCAGACTGTTTGGATCACTTTCATCAATATACTGTGAGCTTTTAGGTTGCTTTGTGTAAAATAATATCCTGATCAAATTGCTGAATAACAATAATGAATTACATTGAGTAACAATAGAAAAATAATAGTTTTGGATGAAGAATTAATTTATTTTGTCATCCCCAGTTTTCGTCAGCCTGTTAATGGTTGTAGCTGATGGATCCTTGGTGAAAGTTCTTCTAGGAGGAAAAGCAACAGTCCCCTGCAGCATTAAAGACGATAAAGAGATCCTCTGGATCAGCACAAATGGATTTTTGATATAATCATGGTGCTACAATATACTGTTGGCATAGAAACTAAACCAGAGCACTCACTAATTCACCCTCAGTACAGCCGACAAATAAAAGCAGTCGGGTCATCCACAAACACTCACTCTCTGCTTCTGCAGAACATCACTGAAGCTGACCTCATGCTCTACTGCTGCATGGACTTCCTGCATAATGAAACTCACTGCTCAAAACTGGAACATGAAGGTAAGGTTTATTTTCACATCCTTCTCAATGAGCCATTAAACAAGTTTAGTGTATTGTGTGTACTGTAGATGCAAGAACTGAATTTGTGGGTCCTGTCAGTCCGTTTTATTGTCCAGCTCAGATCAGTTTAGGCTGGCTTCTCCTCGCCTTCACTGCTCTTCAGCTTCTGTTACTGATCTCAAGCATCTGTGTGTGCTGGAGAGGAATCCTTTAGCAGAAAGGTGAGTTCATCAATAGCTTTTATAATGCTAAAAACATTTTATGTATCGATTTCTGATCGGTTTGTTTGCTTGTTAAATTTAGAATCCTTTAGCGTCAGTCAGGAGCACTGGATTCTAAATCCTCTGCGGGTCAGAATATTTTGTGTTTATTTAAATTTTTTTGTAAGCGATCTGAAAATAACTTGTTTTTCTCCACTTTAGGTTAAGAGGAAGGATGACTGGATATTGACTGAAGCTTTTTATATTGCCAAGTAATTGTTTTTAATCCCCTCAGATCCTATATTTATTATCATAAACATTACAGTTCAGCTCTTGTTTTGTGCTGCTGGAAAGGTGCAAACATAGACAAACAATTTTTCTATTACACTTGTTCCAAGCATGAAGTTAACTAACATTTTCAGATTTAATTATATGTTTACAGAAAAAGCATGTATTAAGCATTTTGACATAATTTAAAAGAAAAAGATCACGTTCGACAGTATGAAAGTAATCATTTATTTCTAATAAGTATTTGTTTAGGCAAATCGATTTATCTAAATGTGCAGAAAAAGTATTTCTTCTGACAGTTCTGCAGATTTCAAATTCACTGGAAATTTAGGACTCATGTGGGTCATTAATATCCACAAAAACAGATAGCACTTATCCACAGAAAATGAGGACAGAGCAGAGGCGGTTTGTTTCTGAACACATGAAACACAAGTTTTTTCCTCGCTAGATATGGGCTGTGGTTTAACTTTAGTTGTTAAGCCCTTTGTCCTCACAGCTAGTGGGTTCCTGTTTTAAGTGAAGTTTGTCTGTTTTCCCTTTATGTCAAATTGTATTTTTACAAGCTTTTCTGTTTCCTTACAAAGTCTGCAAACATTTGCATCATACTGACTGCATGAGAATGAAGTCATGCCTCAGTGAGCTTGTCTAATGTGTCTGTGAGCTTGGAGGTTTATTCAATAAGTAACTGTAAAAATGCTATATATATATATATATATATATATATATATATATATATAATATATATATATATAGATCTATAGATATATATATATATATATATATATATATATATATAATATATATATATATATATATATATATATATATATATATATATATGAAAGACTATTTTCTGATCTTTTTTCTGGAAAAGTAGATGCAAGTTCTGCTGAAAGTTCCCATCCAAAACATGTTTTGACAAAAGAAAAAACAGTTTTTCTCATACTTTGAATCAGACATGCCAGGCAATTTAGAAAAGATTGTTGATGAACTTCATATTAATATAGTTTTCAATAAACAATTTTGTTTGAGAAAAAAAATTCCTTTCACGAGACCACATCCTGTTTTTCTTCACATTGGTCACTGTAATAGAACTTTTACCACCACAAGCTGTGATGCTTCTGCTGATAACGCTGTTCACCATGCCACAACTGCGCACAGAGTTATCATTTAAAATAACGCTTTTACAATTGTGTCAGCATTTGCTTCAGCAGTGTTTTACTGCTATAAATACATCTAATTCATCCTATGTTAAAGTTTTCATGATAAAAAGCAATGAATTAAATGAACAAATGTTGTCAACAAAACAAGTTCTTTTTTGTACAAATTTGTACTTTTGAAGCAAGCTATAATATAGTGGCCACGATACGCTATCTTGCAAAGTAATTAAATCAAATGTTTTTACCGCTTATATATTTAACAGTAGAATAAAGTATATAATTGGGTATTCTAAGCAAAACTGGATTTAGATAATAGAATAGTGAAACTAAGAAGAAACAAAGAAACACATAGTGAGAGAGATAAGAAAAAGACAAATGACACTATATTTATTTCTGTATATTTTATTATTTCGTGTCAGTGACTAGTAAGCTATATAGTTCTCAAATAGAACCAGTAGATGGCAGTACTGCATTAAGCAGATGGACACCACTCACCAAAGACACAAGAAGAAAAACTTTAACTTAGCGCCCCATCTAGCGAGAGAAACATGAAGTTCACATTACAAATGGTAAATGTTTGTTTTAATCCACACACACTCTACCGCATTAATTAACTAACATGTGTTAGAAGCTATGGGCGTCACGGTGGCGCAGTGGGTAGCACGGTCGTCTCACAGCAAGAAGGTCGCTGGTTCTAGGCTCGGCTGGGGCAGGTGGCATTTCTGTGTGGAGTTTGCATGTTCTCCCCGTGATCGCGTGGGTTTTCTCCGGGTGCTCCGGTTTCCCCACAAGTCCAAAGACATGCGGTATAAGTGAATTGAATAAGAACAATTGCCCATAGTGTTAAGTGTGAATGTGTGTGTGAATGTTTCCCAGCGATGGGTTGCGGCAGGGAAGGGCATCCGCTGCGTAAAACATATGCCAGAGAGTTGGTGGTTCATTCCGCTGTGGCGACCCCGAAAGGGAATAAAGCCGACATGAAGATGGATGGATGGTGTTAGAAGCTATGACTTAAAGTCATCGTGAAGGTAACAGTGCTACCATAAAAAACTAGAGAAGTCCTGCTTTGTTGTAAACTTTAGTTACATCATATAAAATAAGACGAAAAAGGTTAACGTTAAGTTTTGCTAACACCTGTTTTTGAAGCTGTGTGAACTGTACACAATAAAAACAACCCTTACAGCAACAAAGGTAAACAAGGTAAAAAGAACCGTTTAACGGCAGAGGTGACGTTAATCAAGCGCAGCACGTGCAGCCAGCGTCCTCTAAGCGCCTGAAGGTAAGCTTCCACTTTGGCAACAATGGGAACCACAACATTACAATACAGTTAAAAAAGAACACTTCAAACGTAATAACGAACGAGTTATTATAAGTTATCTTATAAGTTGTTATTGCGCCAATGAATCGACATTCAATAATGTGTTAACCTGATGAGATGTCTCCACTAGATGGCGCACGTGTCATACACTCTTGTGCCCTTTTGGTCTGAATTTGAAGTAAACTTTTGAGCTAAAAGAGTGACATTTGTTGAATTCAGAGGCATCGGACGCGTAGAAAGATACAACAGAATGATCTATGTAAAGTAGTATATAGAAATGTTCAATAAACACTGTAAACACAGTTCAATCTGATTTAGGAAAAGCTAATATTTGCTTTGAGAAATGTCTGTTTGAATGACAGTAGATGCACTCTATATCAAGGAGAAAATACATTCACATTTAATAATGCTAATGATATGAATCATGTCTGTGAAATTTAGATACATGTTTGTATTGTCTTTAGGGTTTTTGGAATTCTCACAAACTTGGTTCATCAGCTGCTTCTGACCTGCATGAAAAACAATCAAGCTACTGTTTAATCAGAGCATCTTCAAAACATCATAACACGTCATATTATTACTTCTGCTTTACCTTTCAGTCACCTTAGGATCCATGGTGCTTCCGAATGAGAGCAGTCATTCTCTGCTTATATTCTATCTAGAGAATGGATTCGCAGTATCAATGAGGTGAGCAATGCACTCACAAACTTACTCTGCACAGTAACTATACGCATGATAGCCTTCTCTCAAGAACCCAGACCATTGGGACGCTTTAATGCAGTCAGTGCAATTTTAAGAGAGATTATTCTACTCTTTGTATAATTAAGCCAACCCTTAATAATTTAACCTATAAGTAGGTTTTTGTTATTCACAGAGCTACAAATGGGTTTGGAATCATTTAAATTCAAGCCGAGTGAGTAATGTTTTATTTTTGGATGTTTGCAGTCTTTACATTTCCGCAGTAATTGCAACAGTCATTGATAATGAAATCTTGTTGTCCATCTGTAAATTAGTCACAAATGAGAAAATGTGTTTCTATCTTAATAAAACCTGGAAATCAATAAAATTTAGGTTAATCTCACTAAAACAATATTTTTTTCAATATATATATATATATATATATATATATATATATATATATATATATATATATATTTGAATTCTGCCAAAGGCATTCAGAATATGTATCCAAAATAATGACTTGCTATTTAAACAAGAGCGTATAAGTAATTTATAAGTTGATAAAAACATGTAACTTTAGTTTATTTGAAGACAAAGATGTGTATATAACAGCTGCGTACTAATGTATATTAACAGCTGCAAATGGACGAGACTCTGTATCCTAAAAATTCAGAAACAAAAAGTAAATTTGATCCCAAAACACTTTTATTTAAGATTTGTATGCCAAGGACAGAACTTGGGATCGAGTCGTTGAGGTTGCTGCTGCTGAAGGGAGCTATCAATAATACATAAAATAAAAGCGACCAGAACAACAATATAGATGCAGAGTAAAATCTTGAGTTTTCTGAGGTTCTAAAATCTATCAGAGGTTATCATCTAAGATGCCAAGTCTTCACCCAAAACTTGTACTTTGTAATAATGTTTGTATTTCACTATTTAAAAAAACGCATCACTATTTTCCATAAAAAAACAAGAGTTTATTTTTCTCTCCATATAGAATAAAACCAAATATCAACACACAAGGAGTCAATTTAACACTAGAATTTACTGATTCCAGAACAAATCTCTTAATTTCCAGATCCAGTATCTGATGATTATAAATCTGTCAGAGATGTTAGTATGTATTACGATAGGAAGCTTCTCTATACTGTTTAGATCAGTCAAGTGGACTTAACACATTCAATTATTATAATTTTTTGCCTCTGTCATTCACATTCACACCTCCAACAAATGCAAGGCACTTTTAGCCATCAGTGTTGTTTATTAGAAACCAAATTGTCCCCCTCAACAGGAAATGCAATAGCAGAACATATTTCTCAGGGCACCTTTGAGTTTTTGATTTAACCATGTGACTGTACAATGTTCAACACTTCTCTGGCTCAGCATTTCTGTTAGCATAATTTAAGTTGCAATAAAAACCTCTTTAATGGGGAAAATTGTGTAAGCGGTGTTGTAATGCACATTTTTTATTTAAATAAAGTTTGACATGAAATACTTTTTTTTCCCATCAGTAAATTGTTTCATTTTGCAGGTCAAATTAAAAAATTTTTATGAACCTTTTGCCCCACAGCAATCATTTGTTTAAATTATACTTTCTTCATGTACTTTCTATTTCTTCATTTAAATAATTAACATGATTACTTTAATGAAAAATCTTATTTAAGATTGAAATGAATAATTTATAACACATGGTTTATGGAGCAAGCTATATTGAAACCACGGGTCGCGGGGGCAGAAGTCCAGATGCCCAGACCTCCATCACCCCAGACACTTCCTCCATCACTTTCGGGGGAACCCGAGCCGTTCCCAAGCCAGCTGCGTGTCATAGTCTCTCCAGCGTGTCCTGAGTCTTCCCCGGGGCCTCCTTCCGATGGGACATGCCTGGAACATGTCTTTAGAGAGACATCCAGGAGGCATCCTACACAGATGCCCAAGCCATCTCCGCTGACTCCTCTCAATGTGGAGTAGCAGCGGCTCAACCCCGAGCTCCTCCCGGATGACTGAGCTTCACACCCTATCTCTAAGGGAGTGCCCAGCCACCCTGCGAAGAAAACTCATTTTGGCTGCTTGAATCCGTGATCTTGTTCTTTTGGTCATTACCTAAAGTTCATGGCCATAAGTGAGGGTGGGAGCATAGATTGACCAGTAAATTGAGAGCTTCACCTTGCGACTCAGCTCTTTCTTCACTACAACGGTTTGGTACATTGAGCGCATGACTGCAGACACTGCACCAATCCATCTGTCAGGAAGAGTTTTGTTTAATTTTTTTTACAATTATAAACAAGATTGGTGTTCATTGGAAGACAACACTCTATATTAACATTGTCTTGTAAGCATGGGATTGAGAAGCGATGTATCGTATGGAAACGCATGAACACAAACAAGCTGCACAGAAAAGAACAAGAGCTTCAAGTCACTTTACGTAAAAAAGAACCTGCAATCTGAAAACTGAATTTTTTTTTCAATGTATATTATTGGTTTTACATTGAGGGCAAGCTTATCATGGGCTAGAAAACATAGTTCGGATATTTTTAGACGTAGTTTGAAGTTTCGTCTTGATGTTACATACTCAAGAACAGTAGACCAAACAATATTTTAATGTGAAAAAGAATGCAGACTTACAATATTTGCACAGAATTTCTACATTGGTTCAATAAGTTAAGAACATTTGCTAAATTATATATATATGTTTATCAATAAGAAGTTTTAAATAGTTATTTTAAATATGCAGAATTTACTATGCAGTGCACATGTTCGAAATCTTACAGTCGACTTAATTATTTAAGATAGGTTAAACTTAAGTTAAAACGTGTTAATAGTGAATCTTCATATTCATGTAGAGGTGGATGTTTCATGCATATCAGGTGCGTGAGTCAATCTTCCCTCTTGAGTTTGAGCACTAACAGATGAAGATGGAGCCGGTGTGGAAGTCAGGTGTTTGTTCCCCCTGGCTTTTCTACGATTAGAATAGAATAGAAAAACACAGAAATTTTAATTGAATTTAGATGGTTTTGGTCATCCTTACACCAAAGTGGATTCGTTCAACTCACAGAAACTGTAAAACTTTAGTCTTCACCCAGGGCTGACCAGGATCAGAGCAGAAATAGCGTTTTTTTTTTGTCTCAAAGCTGAAAAGGGGAAAATAGAAAAGCAACTTTTTAACATTTGAATGCATTTATATCATCGTTAGAGAATTAAGTTTTTGATCATAGTTTTTCAGCAGATTTAATATAATTACACTCACATGATGGCTCGTACACATGGGAGACTTTCATTTTGTATCTTGAAACCGAGGATAGGATAACTGAAGTTGGAAGTGGAGACTGACGTGCAGCAGGAGTTCATCTTTTCTCCATTTGCTAAAACAGAACATCACACTTGAGCTCCATGTTCTTAGCATATTCTAATACAGTGATTGTCAAACAAGAGCTCTATACATTACCTGTCAATGTCCAGATCACCGACACCATAACCACAACCACCAAGCTCTTCGTGAGTGTTTGATACTCCATGGTTTCAGTCCCGCTGGAATCCTCTCTTCTTGTATTCTTATATTGTGTTCTTGAGTGAATGCTTTTTAAGATATGTTCTAGGTTAGATTAAATAGTCTCTAAAGCAGAACTTCAACTGTAAGAGTTACATCCTGTCCATTTCACACACGTTTATTTTGCTTTGGTTGGTATCATCAATGTTCTCTTTCATCATTGGCTGTGGATTTCAGTTTTTTTTTATTATTATTACTAGGTGATTTTTTCAGCGGTTGGGGGGTTTCTTATAAAGAGTATTTTTGATCTCTAATTTTCTACTCAGTAACATAATTAATTTATTTAGATATTAATATATGAATTCACGTGCTTAATTTTCCACAGGGAAAGTAAACATAATCCAGTTTGGTATGATTTTGAAAAGGTCTTATTATAATCACACAAAATTATTGTACCAGGCTTTGTGGCAGTCTCTTTTAACAATAAAGTCTGTGACATACCCTCCTCATCGTTTTAGATAGTACTCTGTTTAAAATCTAACTTACTCAAATACGCAATACTAAGAAGGCCTATTTATTTTAAGCTGTAGCAGCTCTAAAAATAATTGACATCCTCAAAAGATTATGAAATTGGGCTTCATTTATGCGTAATAGTCGTTGCTTCCTTTCATTTGATCTCTGAATTCTTTTATAAAAAACAAATACCCCAACTTACTGTAAAGATTCCAGATTATAAATCTGTTCAATAGCTTCACAACAACTCAGTATCAATGCAGTTATTTTGTTAAAAATATTCAGTAATTCTGGCTCTTTTTTTAGTTGGATGAACATTATATATTGGACTAGCAAAGGCCAGGTTTTACATTTCGTAATGTTTTTCCATGTTGATTGCTCAAGATCTTCTGAAGTGCAGGGATCTGTTTTTTGTCATTATGACAGCTTTTAACACCCATTTTTGTGATAATTGGTGTTTTGGTCACATTTTGTTTTATAATAAATATTTAACTTAAAAGGTTTTCTTGATTTAAAATGATTGCTCAATTTTTAAAGCTCAACCTCAGCTGAGTAACCCTGAATAATCCTAGTTATTTTGTCATATTGACAAACAAATGTTACAACCTGGACCAAAATACTCTCTTCCTCCACTGATCATTATTAGAGGTCAGAGTTGTTTTGGCTGAATGATTTGTTGTTCAAAATTCTGTATACAACAATGACAATAAGGTCTTGTTTGCTGAATTGTGTTGGTGTAATTCATGAGATGAATTTATGTACTCCAGAAGTTACAGAAGTTATGTGCAGAAAGGTTTGTGAGGATTTGTAAAGCCAGATAATTGTTGGTTTCAATTAAATAAAATGAAAAGTTCACAAAAACTGATGGAATGACAAACATAGTCATGTGACACGTGTAATCACAAAACCTGGTGATGTAAATTTGTATTATTGAAGGAAAGCATTCTGAGTTTTAATAAAACATAGGACTAGGGTTTTAAAATAAAATTACATTAACTACATTTAAGTGTTCTTTGGACATTTATTCCACAAAATATTTATATTCCATATTAAAGCGTAGTTGAGCCTTTCAATGGTTTATTAACTGTGAGAATGATGTAGAGTTCCCAGCATTACAGGAAGAGAAATGAATGATGACCGGTTTATCTGACAGTCATAAGGTTTTCCTCTCAATGCAGTGTGTACAAATACTTCTGAAATACCAGCTGACCTCAATGACACTCCCCAAACTGCTTACTCTCAGCTCTGCGAGCATTACGGTAACCTTCTTAGTGAGGACAGTTACAATTATTATGATTATATATTTATTTAGATTATTTCATAACCTTCTAGATTCCACATACACAGCATGGGGGATAGAACTATGTACTCATGATGTCATAAGCAAATTAAAATGTTTTTTCTTAGTCACACTGAAAAGAGAAAAACGACATTAAAAGCAGGATTCACTGTTGTGGACAAGCTAAATCTTGCTGGTTTCAGAAGTGATGGTCACTTTTTTGACTGGTGTAAAAAGGCTTCCGTTTAGTGTAATCTTCACACTTGAGCCCATAATTCTGAGAGATAAAAATAGAGGAAACAGTGGTTAGAAAAGAACTGAACATGGCTAAAACATTTAAAAATGATCAAGTGTTCTAACCGTTTCCAGAGTTTGTATCTTTTCTTTGAGCCATGGAGCTGCAGGATTGATGCAGTGCTGCCTTTTCTTAATATCAATGAACCTGTAGAGATGAAGAAAAAGGTGATGCACTTAGACCTCTCGTGCTCAAGCAAAGGCATCTGCTTTAATATGAAGAGAAGTTGTAAGTGAAAGTTGGTGAACTGACGTACATGACAGACTTGAGGCATTTACGAGTTTTTGGAAGGATGAGGCATCTAGTGATGTTCTTCTGTGGTTCTTCTTCGGTTGTTTTCTTACAGCAGATTTTAGGTTTAGGGTCAGAATAATAAATTTCTATTGCAAAAAAGAATCATACAGCTCTTTTTAGTTAATAATATTAATACATAAATTGTTCTGGTTGATGGAAAGCTTTTTCCACAATCTATTGGTTTTTGTACTTACTGATTTTTGTGTCACTCGGTGTAAATTCTGAAACAAAGATTTGCAAAATAAGTGTAAATCATTGAGAGTAAACATTATATTCGATTTAAGATGAATACGTTTTGGACGAGCATGTTTCAAATACATAAATCCTGCATTAATTCAGACCTATGCTTTGTCCAAACACAAGAAACAGAAAGTTACTCACCCTCAGACGTGAAACCAGATGGAAGCAATAACAAACAGGACAAAATAATAATCTGGTGAAATGCCAAAGATAGATGCATGATTGCTTAGTGATTTAACCATCAGTCTGCAGCTTTCGCCGTTGTTGCCTTTTATCTCTAGGGAAAAAGGGGAAGGATTACCCGTCATTCATGCTTCCTCTTAATAGAGCCTGTCAATCAATCCGGAACATGATGCAATAGATGTCAAAGAGGTTCACTGAAGCTTCACCGTGGTATTAGGAATTTTAGAAAGATTAGGAAAAAAAGTATTTAATGTGCCGTCTCAATTTTGTTATTCAAGTTTTAAAACTACACAGTGTTTTAAGACTTAAGTTACTGGACTAAATATTGCACCATTGGCTCTTGAGAGTCAGGTGACTGTCACTGACGCACTTATTTGCATGATACTTTGCATGTGTGCATCAGAGAAAAACCCATACTGATTCATCTCAAAATGATACTGCATATTTGTATGATTACCATCAATGCGTTCAGAGATTGGATTTGCAAAATTTAAGATTAATTTTAATCGTCAATCTTTTTTCGTTTCCCCATAAAGCAGTGTCAATTTGCTGCTAAGTCTTAGGAAACTCATGATGTTTTACCTTTCTTTGCTTTTTAATTAACTTGACAATGCAAGAAATGAACTCAAAATCTATTGTTGTTATCTAACATATTAAACAGGACACCAGACAAGGTAATTAGCCAACTGTTACATCATGTTACCCAATATCAGGAAATACAAATAAATCCAAATATTACATTTTTCCATTTGTAACTGCCCACAAGGGATTGATGATTGAGCAGTGTAAATGGACTTGCCCTTTAGTTCTTCTGTATTGAAAGAATAACTGCTGAGTCTGACAAGTGTCCTTCTGTAGAAACCCACCCAAGTTCTCGACAAGCTCAAGATGATGGAGGCTGAGATTTAAAGTAAATCTGAAAAAAATCAAAAAAATAAATCTGTATGATGGTTGCAAGTGTGGGGGTTCTACAGCTCAGTTGGGATGCAGATTACATTGAGCTGTTTAAAAAGAAACAAATATGACCCTGGAAGTCCTGGAAATGTGCAGTTCATTGTCATTTTTTTCCACTATTCAGGCAATCATTAATCTTTGGATAATTTAGTAATTTATGGGAATCAATCAATTAACTTCGGAAATCCGGATTTAATCATATGTTGTCAAGATTAATTCATTGAATAAATGCTTGACCAGGAGATATAGTGCTAATGGCGCTTCCGTGTCTCGTGGGCAGGATTGTTTCTTCATGTTTGTATTAGCTCCAGAGTCACCTGAGATAAAACACACACTATTCCTGCTCGCATATTAAAATCACCACACCATCACTTTTTGTTTGTCACAAATAATTGCTATATTATCTAACTTCTCGCTGTTGCATCAACTTCCTGTTGAAGTAATTACATGACACAATTGACTGGAAGACCAGACAGAAGCAAGAGTTGCTACTGATTCTGGGTTTCACTCCACATTAGAGGTAATTTTTAAAATCCCATAATAGCTTTACACTTCCAGCCCTAACTTGTAAATATATTATTAAATTTTGGTGACTAGTTAATTTTTATCCTCTGTTTTTCTTCTAACCAGCTGATTGTAGTGTGTACTCTCAAGGTTTATCTTTAACACAAAGATTATTTTTCAGTTTTTAACCAAAGTCGGGCAAATACGAAATTTAGCGTTTTTATAACATTTACTGTTTTTGAAGACTTTGAATCAGAATTATAGTTGCTCTCTTTTTGAAAATGCTGCTTAATCACAAAATGTCAGGCTAAAACATAAAACGTCATCCACAATTACATTGTGCACAACCTTTTGGCTTGCCTGCATTCAGAGTCTGATTCTTTTCACACTAGTCATCATCCTGTTTTTTTGACTACACCATGGCTCTAGGACTCATCACCAACTACGATGAGTCTTAATCCAGGCAGGGGGTCTAACACCTGGCTGAGTGGTGCACAGGTAATGACCCAGTCTTAAATACATCCAACACTAGGACAGTGATTGATTTTCAGAGAGCTATGAGAAGCATATGAAGTTTAAAAACGATTTCAGCACTCCTTTTCTTGAGGAAATACTCTAAAGAAATGTGGTCATAAGAAACCTCAATAACAATAAAACTATACAGAACTTGAGGACAACAAGTTTTATTAGTTTTTAAAAAGATTTAGCTGTTTAACAACTTATTCCAAGAAGACAAGATACAGAAAACATACATTAAAAGCATTTAAATTAAAATAAATATGGCACTTTGTAATAAATAATAAATATTTGAAAACACTTGAAAAATAAATAATATCATCAATATAAAAACAAATCCAAATAGCTTAAATTTCAAATTGCAGTGGAACACACTGAAGATCAAGCTGCTGAATTCACAGATATCTGAGCCGCTTGTCCTTTTACTTCACACTTTACACCATCTTTCTGTGGAAATAGAGTGGAAGAGTTAAGATGACACTCAGCATTTAAGATTATACTTATTGTTTAAACTCGCTAAGAAGTGAATGAGTTGCAATTCACACATAATAAGAAAAATCTAACCTTTTCAAGCTGGTCTATCCTTTCTTTAACCCATGGTACTGCAGGATTAAAACAGTGTTTCTTGTTTTTTAAATCGATGAACCTGTAAAAAACAAGTGAAATGCAAATGAGCTCAAAGGCCACATAACCTGGAGAAACGTCTCTGCATTTAACTCACATTACAGACTGAGGAAATCGGCCTGTTTTAGGAAGGATGTAACATCGTTTGATTGGGAGCTTTGGTTTATTTCTGTCCATTTTCTTACAGACCGTTGTAGGTTTGGAATCTTGAGAATTCACTGCGGAATGGGAAGAAAAGATAGGTAAGTAAAATGTTTAGTCATTTTATGTTGAAAGACAACAAATGATAAAGAACTGATGAACCAATAGTTGTAAAAATAATCCAAAATGACTGCAATAATTTATAATGTACTTCAACATAATTAATAATTAAACGTTACAGCATAACTTTTAGGCTATTGAATTATTTTTGTAAATGAACCATACTGTTAGCAAATCAATACATCCTAACAAGAGATCTAGTTATGTCATCTAAAGAAATAATTCCAGAACTCTTCAAAAAGCCTTTTTAAATTATATATTGTCCAAAATATGCTTTTAAATCAAGAAGACCTGACTGATATCAGAGAAAAATCTAGATCGACTGAAAGCTTCTCACCTGATGTGAATGCAGACAGAATTAACAAACAGGATAAAATGATTGTCTGGTGAGATACAGAAGTCCTAAGCATGATTGTTGAATGATTTCACAAAGGATCTACAACTTCTTGAGCTGCTCTTACATTTTATCTGGAAAAAAAGGGAAGTTTTGTCTGTTGTTCATGCTTCCTGTGAGTAAAACTAATGGAATTACTTACGCCATTAATGGTTAATCACTCTCGCATAACTCATATGTTCTATATTTCTTGAAGACACACGATTGTCTTCACAAAATTTTATCGTCCGTAGGTATGAACGACAGGAATGACTTCTTGACACAGGATTTTTAGGAAACTGGTCATTCCAGGATCAGTCAGTTAATTGGGATTGTATTTCTACAATGAAGCTTTAACAGAAAAATCTCAAACCTTGTTGACATTGCAATTTAAATGCGAACCTTAATTAGACTTTTACATATAGGTCTGAAAGATTTGTACTCACCATATGTTTGGTTCACCTTCTCGTGGGTAAAGGATGAACCAATTTTATGTTTTGAAAATGCATTTGAACATGAGCTAGAAAAAAGAATTAGTTCCCACATGTCTTTGCAACATTTCATTGTTCCCTTGCATAGATTGTTGAGTGTGAAAATGTTTACTTGTCTTTAGAGAAGGACAGAAAAGCTGCTCATGTCAGGACTCTTCACTGTCTCCTGTTAGCTTTTTTGATCTCTTTCCTGTTTGCTAAGTAAAGCAAAAGGCTACTGTTTTACCTTAAGGTTATTAATAAAATAGAAAGCATGATAAAGCGGCACACACGTCCAAACCTCAGTTTCAAAAGCAAAAGTTTATCTTCTGAGTTTCATGTTTATTTAATTTTTTTTCTGTAAGCATCCTTGATGATACATTTATTAACTGTTTCTTATTTCTCATAGCATAAATAAGGTTTTTAATACTTTTTTAAAAAGTATTTCGCTCCATTTGTTCTGGTGTTTTGGTAGTTTTAGAAGAAATAATGTTTGAGAATTTAATGGACTTAAACCTGATAAATGATGGTGACTTAAGTAGCTATCCTTTTCCATTCAACACTTAAGGAAAAATAATTAATACAAACTACTTGTGGAATTATAGCAGCCTACATGAATTTAATCAAAAGTCTAATATGTTCAGGGATAATGACAGAGAGGTTTGTGCATACTTTACTAGTCATGTGAAATAAAGAGGTCACATGATGCTTGCAACCGAGAGGGCTGTTTATGAATAAAGTCATACATGAATTATAACTAATGATTCATTCATCCTGACATTTTTTATTTATAGTTCTTAACGAGTTCTGTTTAGAAGTGTTTTCAGGTAATGTACAGCAATGTTGAGTTTGTCATTGTGAAGTCATTATTTGTATCAACATGTCTTTGTTATGGACAAAACAGCCATGATTATGTGGAGCGGTGTTATGTTATTTGGGAAAAGGTGCAGTGCTACGTTACTGATGATGAGGACCTGTCTGTCAGGGCACCTCACACACTCTTCTCATTTACTTACATGGAACAACATACACAATGTTGGATGCAATAAATTCCAACCATGAGATGCTATTTTTGTTTGTGGTGGACATTATTAGCCTGTGTGAAGCTTTAGTCAGAGTCAGCACAGGAAATCCCCATGCGCAGTCACGCCAGCATCTTTCCACTCCTTCAACTTTAGAAATATTACTACAAATTCTGGCTGATATTGTGATGCTTGCAGATCATCATTTCAACATTTATATCAACATTTATATTACTTTTGTTTGCTTAACCTGGAGAAGAAAGCTTGAAGTCAATAATAATGTGTAGATTGTATAATATTTTATTATATAAAATAACGATTGTGTGATTATATAACTGATTTGAACTCTTTCTTTATAACTACATACTAAGTATGCAAGGTCAACAAAGCAAGTATGCAATTTTAGGAGGCCCCTATAAATATTTAGCAATTTGCTGAGAAATTTATGAATGTTGATATTCTGTTTTACAGTTAACTATGAAAATAATTGGTTATGGTTTATAAGATAGGGATGTGCATATAATTTTTAATGTAGAAAGAAGGGACGAGAGCAGAAATACTGTTTATTTGGTCTTGAATTGACCTGAAAATATGAATGACATATATCAATGTACACACTCGATTCTCCGTTTAAAACAGCTTCAGCCTGATTTTATAAATTGTAGTTTCTATAAAAAAACAAACAAACAGCACTTAAGTAAACCATGTCATGTAACTTTTGAAAATTAATTTATATTTTATCTATTATAACATGATCAAATATTTGTGTTAATTATTAAAAAAAAGTACAATAAGCTCTTCATTCTCATTCTCTTCGCATTTGGATTTTTAAAATTTGCCTTAACTTTCAATATGATTTTTTTTTTCAAAACATGTATAGATATACTGTATAACAACAGATATATTTCAGGTTTGTTTGCATTTTTACATTCATTTTTAAGTACTTGTATTGATTACTTTTAGTTTTTTCTTTTAAATATTAATGTAAGTTAAAGAAATGTTTTGGCGTGTACTCGCTTTATAGAAGTGTATAATGGAAAATAACAGGAAGGAAAAGAAAGGATCTAAAACTGGAGGAAGCTACTCTGAAGATGTTAAGTGGCTAGCTAAAAGTGCATCAGAGGGGCTAGTCATCAGAGAAGTGAAACTGAGGTGGTTTGCTTCTTCAGAAGATTAATCGGTAGAAGGATGCTATAATGAAGGTCCATATATGGTATTGTTGGATGTATTTTGTTGACAAAAGAGCATCTAGCCAGATGTTTCATGAGACTTTAAAATTCGATAGTTAGAATTAGCCATTTTATTTAGTTTATTTTGAACTGAGAGTTCTTTTTCAGTGCAAGGCACATTGTAGGTTTTTAAAAATGGAGTTGGAATTTTTGCAATGTATACTAATGCTTCTTCTATGACAATGAATATGTAGTTGTTGTATGTAAGTAGTTAGGGTGACCCTTGAGCTACATTTTGTTGCAGTTCTTAGGAAACCTTACAAAAGGTAACTTATACATGGAGAAATACACAGTGAAAAACAACCACACTACAGGAAGCTCACACTTTCTTATCCTATCAAGATATCATCCCACATCTTGATCAGAAATAGAGATATTAATAACTCTCTGTAAAAGTGGTGTCTGAACAGTCATCGACACACTGAACATTCAGCCTCATCTTTAAAATATTGCACTGCATAGTAGAACCAACTTGATTTTCTAACTGTCATTAAATAAAGTATTTGAAACTAAGTAAAATGGCAAACATGTTTGTCATTGACCAATAAACTAGCCTTACAACATCTCGCTGAATGGGTTCTGGTTGAAGCTGGCCTTACTAAAATCAGTTGTTGGGAAGAGTAATGATTAATCCTTATCTGTATCCTTCTGGAGTAACTGTATCGTCATTTCATATAAAAAATAATGAAACCTGAGTAACTGTTCAGAGGAACAGTAGTTGCGTAGTCATGGTTATTAGCAGAAGTGATACATTTTTTTTATTATTTAAATGAATTATTTACTCAGTAGCCTTACAAAGCTATCATTTAAGCTTAACTCTCTCTTATTCGCTCTCTCTGTTTCACACTGCCATCTGGTGTTGTTAGTAGTATTTGATTTGAGTAGTATGCTGATAAAATCTAATTTACAGAACTTTCTTTCCTTATGTTGCTTCATACTAAATATTCATACTCACTTGTACTGATAGCATTGATTGGTCAAAGCAGAAATCCATTGTTTTAGAAAAAATACTTGATTGCTGATCATGAAAATGTATATAATTATGGAAATTATTATAGATAATTGTAGTATGATTTACTGTTCTATATAAAATGCTTTTTTGTGTTGAGATAGTTCAATGTTTAATATCTAATGGTGTTAAATAAAAAATGTCCAATGATAAAAAAAAAACGATTTAAGCAGATGAAGCCATGCTCGTTCTGTGATCACGTTTAAGTGAGAATGAAAGGAAAGGGATTCAAGACTGTGGTGAGACCATGCAGCGATGCTCTACAGCGTAGTCTTTACTGAGCATTCTTGCCTTGTTCCACGCTACAAGTTCATTTAAATTTTTTTAAGTAACAGTTTTGTTGGGAACATCCATTATCGCACTTTAGTTGCTACAGTTGTTGCACTACTTGCTTTAGAAGTAGGCTTACTTGTAAAAAGGCTGCATGTACGCTCAGCTAGTGACCACAGAGACTCTGGCACAGCTCAAACTAACCACACGAGACTGCAGCCCTTCATTGTACTTTCTGTTTCGATGCCCATGAAGAGCAAGTGTAAAACAAAGTTCTCAGTTAACTGATTGCTTTAGATAGCAAAATGTATAATATTCCCAAATTAAAAGCTTAACACAAAAGATGAAGCAATTGTTATCAGTTCTTTTCATAGTGTAACTAATGTCGCATTTAATATGTTCTTCGTTTAATAATGCCTCATTTCTCTTATTTTCCATTGGAGTAATACAGTATATAGTGAAATACTCAGTACTTAATTGTTAGTGATTGATAGTTTGAAAATAAAGTTTGTTTATTTTTTATTTGAATAATTTTGTGTATCGCTTTTAATATAATTTTTTTAATGCACTAATCAGCTCTGAATTAGAATTCTTCATTATGGGTTCATCTTACTTTCCACTGTCTCACACATTAGCAACCCGCTTACTGTTGGGTAGACAGCTTTGTCTAGTGTTATTTTAGAGTCCTGGTGTGTGAATGTTCCTATGGGTACAAGGTGGTTGGTTGGTTGATAGAGGGGTATTGTGAGGGTCTTTGTTCTGAATGAACATCTCTGTGGGTGGAAGTTCTGATGTTCATTTTCCTCTTGCATGAGTGTATAAAGGTACAATCATTGACAAGTGAATGTAATAATCGGACTCGATAGATTTAAAGATGAGGTCTGCATTTATTACTCTACTCTGCTTAACTGCACTATCCCTCACTCAGCTCACCCATCAAGGTAAGTTACTGTTATTTCAATGTTTCTCAACAGTTTCACCTTATATTATGTGCCTCATATGACTGTTTGAATTTAGTTTTATTTGAAATTTTCTGTATTTCAGAAGCCAGCACAGCTACCTGCCCTTGTGTCAAGATTACAAAATCAGTTCCCCGTTGTACAAATATCAAAAGTTGCTATCACCAGAAAGCAGGCACGTGCAATATTGAGGCCATTCTGTAAGTAATTTTCTTTCCATAAATGAATAAGATCTCTGCCATTTTCCTTTATAAATATTTATAAATAATAATTTATTGGTCCTTTTTTGTAATTGCATTAGATGCCGAATAAGTATTTACAACTACGTTTAAAATCTCTTAACTTTTGGTTACTCAGTTCACTATTTTGTTAAAATATGTATTTTATTCATTTGCAGATTTCAAACTTTCGATGGGAAAAAGTTGTGTTCCAATCCAAAAAACAATAGAGTGAAGAAAGCCATGAAGCATCTGTGTGACAAGATGGCAGCCAATAAAACCACATCACTTAACATCAAACCTTTAAATACGTCCTCAGGTCTGAATACAGGCTCACCATAACATAGAACCGGATGAATAAAAGCCTCAAAGACCAACAGTTTATCAATGTTTTTGTTTACATAAAGGGGATTTAAGTAAACAAAAACAGTTTATCAATGTTTTTGTTTACATAAAGGGGATTTAACTTGCATGCACTTTCAAAAACAAAGAAACTCTCCTTTCTAGATTTTTTTGTGAACATTGTTATAATGTTGTTTGAGTGTTATAAAATGGCTTTCACTTTGTTAGTGTTTATGTTTTACTTTTTCTGTGTGTTTACTTGCAATGTAAGATAAATATACTGTATACCAAAGAAAAGAAGTCAAATGTGTTTCATTCAAATGTTGCTTGTTAAAGAAATTCCTCGTTTTTTTGTATTTTAGTTTGTCATTCTCGCACTGTTAACCCCTTGGTTTAGACACTTCTGTGGGGCTTCCCCTTGTACTGTGCTAATTCCACTCTTTAACGGAGACAATAGTTTTGTTCTGAGACTAATGAATAAATAAGATGTTTGGCAGTTTCAATTATACTAATGATTTACTAGTGACGCTATTTAACTATTGCTATTTTTATTTTATCATTGGTAAAGAAACATTTTTGATTAAATTAGTCAAAATAAATTTAATTTTACTGAAGTTCTTAAAATAGGACTTTAATAAATGTGTTTTGAATAAACTTCCATTGAATTGACCAGCTTTACATAAAGTTTTTAGTCTGAATTTAGAATGAGGATTGCGACTTGGTCTCATCTAATACACATTTTTATTTCCATTAAATTTTTTTTACTTTTACTTTTTAGTTGTGTATTTTTTACTGTTTTCTGTAGCTAGATATCTGTTTCATGTGAATTTAGAACTCCTTAAATGTCACGTTTTATTTATTGTATATATGTTTTGCAGTACTTTTGAAGTTTCATTACTTAGGTTATAGCTAATCTAAATCAAATTGGCTTTGAGAGTTACCCAGAACCATTTTCCTTTCATCAAGAGAAATCTAATCCATGTAATCACAAGAACATGAGAGGGTGTTTCTTATCCCCAGGTAATAAGTGAGGGTCACAGGGTTCTTCTGGTCCTTATCTCCAGTGAAATCTGGGTTCGTTGGATACAGTCTGAAGCCTGAAAAGTTCATTGCGGTTCCACTTTCAGGCCCTCGATATGAGGCCAGTGTCCCAATTACCTATTATATAGCCCCCAATGACTACATATTCAGAAAGAATAATTTGGTCACATACAGTTTAAGAATGTTGTTCAATTAGATTTTAACAAGAACAGCATACAGTAATGTGAAAATTAAACAGATTCTGACTTTTGGGATCATCTTAGATGACAGCCATCTGAAGAAAGTAACTGGTGACCGAAGGGGTTTTCATGAGGGCGCACTTGTATAAATTAGCTTTGGTAGGGCAAGTAGAATTTTGCATGTATAAATACATACCAGGTGAGCTGTCCATTGGAGGGCTTCAGGTTCGGGAATAATTGAAGCCCAAAGAACCCCACTAAAGTGAGGCGGTGGAGGTTTTTTTTTTTGCTGTTGAATAATACAAGACTGAACGAACTGACGATTTAGGGTGGAAACTCCCATAATAGAGAGATCTTGACTGCACATGCTACTCCTGAAACTTTGTTTGTAAATGCCTGTATTAGCTTTTAGAAACAGTGTACAGATCCAATCAAATGATGGCGCAGTTTTTAAGTTGTTCTGCAAGTGTTAGCAATTTTGTAATATTGTCAAGAAGCTGATCATCCATCCATCATTCAATTAGTCACGAACATAGTTCTCTTGAATGACAAGGTTTTTTTTAAATTGGAGAATAAATCTTTGGTCAGTGCTTGAGTGGGTTTTCTCCACTGAAACCCACGCCTCTTCTCATGATGATGTGTAATATGTGTAATGCTCTCTTGGTTTTGGTTTGAGAGGAGGTGGGTGGAGCAGATCACTGGATGGGGTTTTGTAAGAAAATGTGGGTGCAGAAAGAATGGGTTTGAGGAGTTGTATGTGTGTTCCATGCATACAAATTTGCTGCCTGATTTACCGTAGAGGAAAGTGTGTTTTGAGGTAAAAGTTGAATTTTGTTAAGATGGAGGAATTAGCAGACATGCTAATGTAAGTCACTGGGTTAGCTTGCTAAGCCTTTCTTTAAAACAAATAAGAGTATGTCAGTGAGGTGAGGAAAGCTAGGTCAGGGTTTTGTGGTATGGGATGTTGGTTGTGATTAGGAAGTTGGCGAAACAATTGCTTTGCTTATGTTTTAAAATTGCACACTTTGATGGAGTAATTGATATTGTAAATGCGCTTTATTTGCCAACATGTAAAATGTAAGATTGCCTTTTGTTTTGCAGTTGATTCAAATAAGCTTCACTAATAAGTGACCTACTGTAGATAGAGACAAAATTCATAACGTCAAATTCCATTCTTTAAGAATATATCTGAAAAATATGGAAAACTTAAGAATCATGAAATTCCTTTTGTAATCAGAAGTGTTCTTGTCAAGTCTAAGTTAACATTTGGAAAAAGAGTTTGATGCTTAGTTTAGCCTAGAGTAAAATAGAGTAGTAAATGTATTTATTTGAAAAAAAAATGGCACAACAGGTTATTTGCATTGTTTCTAACGTGACTTAAAAAGTAATTACAAAGCATTTATTGAAACAGGTGCCTGGCTGCCGATACACACACCACAGCACTCTTTGGCCTTACTTTACTAGCGACAAAAACACGGATTCTTTTTTTTTTTTTTTTTTTAATCACAACCTCTAGTAATGAAAAATGACGATGACCTTTGTTGATGCCATTTTTAATTGATTTAGCTTTTAATTTATGTTTATAAATGGTCGACTCATGCCTATAAAAGTAAGCAGTCCGACCACAGACTCTTGTATGAGGCTCTCTGTGGCGAACGGTGGGTGGTAGATCCGCTCTAGCGCCAGTTTCCACTAAACTCGCCGCATAACCTTTATCGCTCTTACTCACATTCACTTTCCTGATTGTGGGGGGTTGAGGTTGGTCTCTGTGAAATCACGAAGGCGAATTGGAAGTAAGTGTGATATTAAAGCAGTATAAAAAAGCTGTTTCCTGCAGATTCTGACAGTACAGACACCATGAGTTCATCATCCATTGGCCTTTCTTTATGCTTGCTTCTGTGTTTGCTCTATTGTTATGCAGGTGAGTTCAGATTTACTGCACATCGTTTGCCAATTTGCATAATGCATGAGAATATTGATGTGAAGTTTTCAGTTTAAACTTTTGAGAGGGCAATTTTCTGAAGATTACTTTTGGTCTGTTTATTCTTTATAAATGTAACAGTGGTTACTTGATCTTGCAGAAGCAGTTGGTCCTTCTAGATGCTTGTGTTTGAAGACCACAACAAGAAGAATACCTTTGGAAAGAGTAGTAAAATATGTTATCCAGAAAGCAGGAGTTTGTGAAATCAATGCTGTTATGTAAGTAAACTCTTAATTGGTGCTTTACATTAAACTATGCATCACCGTTAACCTAAACCTTAGCTTGTAGTCTAGATGTCCTTCTAATGTTCATTACAGTAAAGTCATCGTCATGTTTTAAAATGTTCCTTTCGTATTTTTTCTTAATAGACTGGTGAGAAAAAGAGGAAAACCGTTGTGCTTTGATCCAGACCAAGTATGGCTCAATGGGCTTTTAAGACAGTTGGAGGAGAAAAAAAAGTTGACGGAAAACTCTGATCAAAAAGCTTCACTGAGCCTAAACAAGAAAAGAAAGAATAAAAAATTAACCAAAACAGAATAAAAAACATCAGCTACTTTTGAAAAGTGTATCTACTGTAAACTTTCAGACTGTAAACTTTAAACTGTCAGATTTAAAGCTAAACCTCTAGAGGTGAAAAGAACTCAGTTCTGAATGATGGTGTTGTTATATTTGTTGTTATATGTTTTCTGCTACACGTGGTGTTGTACACATGCATGAAGTTATTGTTATTGTATTATGAATATATGTATTATTCATAATCTCTCTTGAACAAATAAACCGATTTGTTTTTATGGCTTTTTTGTAGAAAATTAGTGAAATTACTACGTAAACATCTTCAATGTATGTATATATTGTATTAATTAAAATGTAATACTGTATAAAACTTTTAAATAAAAAAAGAAGTTATTTTGATGTCCACTAGGTGGGGTAACATGACAGAATATGAAAAAATATTTTACATATTATTTATTTCTATACTTGTTTTAGATTTTATAATAATTTCAGAGAATAATTTCTCTCTGGATTTTTTTTCTCAGTATTATTTTTAAATATTGACGGAAAGATTATTTTAAGATTGTGTCCAAATATGTAACATAATTTACTGGACTAATAACGCTTTTAGATAAAATTATAAACATATAACTATTTTAGTGAACAGTTTGATGCAACTTAAGTGAAATTTCAATACTGTGCAAAGAAAAGTTGATTCATAAGTATATATGGGGTATAAATATGTATTTCCTTTGCTCTGTATTTTCATGCTGATTGATTTGACTCTGAACGTGATCTCAGTGGAACCAGCCGGCCCCCAAAGCCCTGCTTAATAATGATTTGAATTAAGTTGAATGAATTCTTGTTTTGTAGCTCTAATGAACTAAACTATCATCACAGCCAAAATGAATCTTAACCTTTATTTCCTGACAATGAAATGTTTTTTTTTTGTAATGGGTTGCTGAGAGAGTGCTGTGGTCTCAAAAGTAAAGCCCCGTCAAAGTTTCTGCTTGTGGTTTGTGGCCAGTTTCTTCATAATGCTTCATACATTTCAGTCTAAGCTCAACATTTGTATGTTCCTCTAAAGTGGTGGGAATTCGTGCTTTGCTGCATTTCCTTTAGCAATGGGGAGGTGAGGGGTGTTGTGGAAGTAGTTCTTAATTGTGTGTAGTGTTTGGGGATGTGTGTCTAAAACACCTGCTGCAGCACAGAGCTTTCTCCAGTGTGTTTAATATTCTGGAAGACACACACTTGCTCTCTGACAAGAAAACATGGCTCTGACATGCTCAAATAGAGGGGATTAGTTTGAGACTTGTTCTCAGGTTAAACTTCATACGTAAGTAAAGGACATTCATCCATTCAGTGTTGCAGAAGGTAATTGGTAAATTAGATATTACTACAGGGTTTCAACATGGGTTTTTAAAGTATAAAATTAGATTTCGTGTTCTTGTTGTTGCTTGGGGTTGCCAGAGAATGAGAACTTTTTTAAATCTCCCAAAACATCAAAGTGACTTTAGCGGTGCCGTAGTTTGAGAAAAGGCTCATATACACTCAAAATCTTAAAAGTGATTGTTAGGGTGTTCAGATATTAAAATACTTATTAGAAATGTAAAAAAGGGAAATGGTATTGTAAGGGTTGCTAGAGAGTAAGAAAACTTGCTTAAAGGAGCAAAAGCACAAAAAGTATAATTGGGGTTGCCAGAGATTAAGAAAACCTTTGTAAATGCTCAGAAACATTAAATTGTCGGGTAGGGTTTTAAACAGTGTATTAGAAGCATTCTGTTTAATATACAAAAATATGTATATATATATATATATGTAGGTGTATTTGGATGCTATGATATAGGTCTCAAATTTGATTTTTAACATTCTTAAAATTGACCTTATGAAACCTGCAGCAACACTACATGTATTGTCTTATTTGCTATAAAACCCAGTCAGTGGAGCATGGTACTGCAAAACTAAAATCGAGGGAAGAAAATTTGAAACTTTGTGTTCGCTCATATTAAATAAAATGTTAAACTTTGTGTTTTGCTCAAATTATATATGTAAATGTCCTCTTACCGTGGTGTGAATCAATCAATCAGTTTTTATATAGCGCTTCTTTAGCAATTGCTTTCAAAGCAGCTTCACAAAGTCCCCATGAGGATCAGGCAGAGCAGACAGGAGTTCCCTCTGAGAGGGGACTCCCGCTGACTGAGGCAGGTGCTAATCACCTCCCCAGCATAAAGAACATACAAACTAAAAATCCATCGATGAACGGTTTGCCGGACAGGACCTGAAAAACAAAAAACAAACAAAACAAACAAAGACAAAACAGGAACTAAGAAATGGAGAAAACGGTTAGTAAACTGTAACAACAACAAACAAGTGATCAGCATCAGCTGCAGGAGGAGAGATAAATAATGAGGATAGGTTAGAGAGGAACATTGAACCACATTGTTTTTTTCAAACAGTTTGTATTTATATGGTGCTCAGGCACCATATCTGTTTAGACAAATACCAAGAGATAATTATTGGAATGCCAGTTTAAACAGATATGTTTTTAATTTAGTTTTGAAATCTGTGAGCGTAGTTGAGCTGCGGACAACATCCGGTAGTTTATTCCAGAGCTTCGGGGCTCTATATGAGAACGCTCTTCCACCTCTTGTGGATTTACTAACCTTTGGTACAATCAATAGTCCTGCTTCTTTTGATCGGAGAGAGCGAGCTGGAATATATCGTGATAGGAGACTGCTCAGGTAGGCCGGAGCCAAGCCATTCAGTGCCTTAAAGGCAAGGAGCAGAATCTTGTAGTCAATGCGATATTGTACAGGAAGCCAATGAAGAGAGCACAAAACCGGCGTAATGTGATCATATTTCTTTGTTCTTGTGAGAACTCTAGCTGCTGCGTTCTGGACTAACTGTAATTTTTGTAGCGTTGCGGCTGAACAGCCGGCTAACAGAGCATTACAATAATCCATTCTGGTCATGAAAGCATGCACTAATTTTTCTGCATCTACAATAGACAGCATGTTCCGCACTTTAGCAATATTCCTGAGGTGAAAGAAAGCAGTCTTAGTAACATAAGAGATATGATTCTTAAACGTCAGTTCACTATCTATAATAACGCCAAGATTTTTAACTGTAGTGGAAAAATGAACAGTGTGTCCCCCCAGTTCCATATTTAAAGCAGAGAGATTCTGTAATTGCTTTTTAGAGCCAATAAGTAATATTTCTGTTTTATCTGGATTTAGCATAAGAAAATTTTCATTCATCCAATCATTGATATCAGCGACACATTCTGAGATCTTATTTAGCTTTAAAGGGTCGTTAGGTTTTGCTGATATATAGAGCTGGGTGTCGTCTGCATAGCAATGGAAACTAACACCATGTCTTCTAATAATTTTGCCAAGGGGCAGCATGTATATTGAGAATAGGATGGGTCCCAAAACGGATCCTTGAGGAACTCCATGCTCTACTGCTATTGTGTCCGATGAGTCTCCATTTACATGAACAAACTGACTCCGGTCAGAGAGGTAAGAGTTAAACCATCTTAGAGCCTGGCCCTGGATGCCTGCATCGTTTTCTAGTCTCTCGAGGAGAATCCTGTGATCTATCGTATCGAAGGCTGCACTGAGATCTAGCAGAACTAGAAGAGAGATATTTCCTTGATCCCAATCAAGTAATAGATCATTTGAAATTTTAACCAGCGCAGTCTCTGTGCTGTGATGCGCTCTGAATCCAGATTGAAGTTCTTCATAACAGTTGTTCTTCTGTAAGAAGGAGCTGAGCTGTGCTATAACAACTTTCTCTAATATTTTTGACAAGAACGGAAGGTTAGAGATTGGCCTATAATTGGATAACTCAGTAGGATCCAGGTGCGTTTTCTTGATTAGTGGTTTAATTACTGCATGTTTTAGCTGTTTGGGAACGTAACCTAGCGTTAGAGATGAGTTTATAATATTTAGAAATGGTTCTTGAGCTATTTGTAGCAATTCTTTCAGTAATTTTGTTGAAGGTATATATATGATTTTATTTTTGCATTAGACTTGTAACATAAATGCATAGAATATATCACATGCATGGCAAAAGGAGTTGCTTTTTTTTGGAAAATGAGACCTCTAGTGGGGAAACACGATTTTTTTTTATATAGAAAGTATAGAATTTTCATGTGAATGACTTCCAGTAGTCCAATTTAGACATTTCTGTGTAAATCATTATTTTTTTGTCACGTTTGAAAAGTTCAGATGCAAACCCCTCAAAATCCCCCTGACAGCTTTTTTCAAACAGCCTCACATGTTCAAGTATTCAAACAATGTACTTCAAAAGATTATGTTGCTATTTTATCATAAATGTCTTAAATAGTCAATATTTAGGTTTTCTTCCATTGAAACAAGCTGTAAATCCAAATCATATAGTGAAAAGCCTGGTACTATAAACTTTTGATTAAATTAAAACATTTTTATGGAATTAAATTAACATACAAATGGACTCATTCTGTTACTCTCCTAATCTCATCTTTGACTGTGTTCATTAACTTGTGTATCTGAACTCTCTATCACTCTATCTGTTATAATATTGCACACAAACATTTCTGAAAATGTTGTAGCTGTAAAATAAACAGATATTACCAATGAAAGTGCATTTTCAGAATTGAATTTATATAACAATGTAGGAATCATTAATAAATATGATCATTAACCCATAAAAATCAAAGTTAATATTTTCTCTTTGTAATTGAGAAATAAGTTATACATATGTTTGCATCATTTCATAATGTACGGTTACTCTTTTCATTTGTCTAATCCATTTCATATTAATATAATAGTGTCTTTCCCTCGATCCATATGAGCACCAGTCAGCCGCAGACTGACCTTTTCCCTTCTGACATATGGTGCTCTGAAAGGACAGTGCGATCATTGCTGGTTATGAATATCGACTGTATACTGTTGATCAATACAGAGACCTTACACATGCTCCACAGCTATAATAGAACACAGATGAGACCCTTCATCATCATCTCTCGGGTCACTCAGATAGAAATGAGTCTTATAGGCGTCTGTCGTCTAATATATTAAAGCTAATACACAGTATACTAGCAGATAATCCCTAATGCTGCTTTTTCACAATAGTTGAAGCCAAACTGTCATAACTTTAAGTCTCAACAGATCCGGTTTGGTTCAGTAACTATGGAAAAACCTCTAAAATGTAATGTAACATCAGGGTCAGATTCACATTTTGCTGTCATTTTGCTCTTTCTTTCTTTCTTTCTGCATGTTCCATTTCCCGAGGCTTGAGTGAAAGGCTGTATGTGAGAGATAGGAGACTCAAGTTTGCTTAAGGGATTTTGGCTGTATTAAACAGAAAGGTTAACTAGGGTCATGGTGGACCTCTGATGTTTGGGACAGGGAGCCCTGCTGTTTGCCTCTGATTAGGAAGCAGTCTATATGTTGAGGATTTGGGGTTTTGTCAAGGGACCGAGTATGTTTAGGATGAGTTAATAAAGTCAACATGCTGTCAAAAAAAAAATCATCCCAAGAGATAGAGGGAAAGACGGCTGATATAATGTGTGAAAGATAAGAGTTAATTTCTCTGGATGGCGTGAACGCAACTGAATTATCTGCTTTGCAAGAAAATACTTAATCCTACTGCCACAGTAATAAAATGTGATGCTCAGGCATATGCATTCTTAAAAATATCTCTGGTTCTCCTGAGTATTTGTAGACCAGAAGCCTGCAGTTGCATAACGTGGAAAGAAAACCCTGCGTATTGACCTACATAAAGAGAGCGCATAAGAGATGGCTGTTTTGTGCTTCTGCAGCTGAACGCATGCAGGAGGCCTTATCACTAAATATTGATTCAATTAGGTAAAGCAGCTGTTTGATAATGAGATCTCAAATAATTACACAGACTAATCTGCACAGGAGCATAACAGATTGATCGGTTTTCGTGACTTGAATTGGAGAGGAGAAGGTTTTTTTGTTGGTTTGTTTTTGAAGGAGACAATGGGAGCTGAAAAGCAATAAATTTGAGATCTGCATTATTGGAGCCAGCTCTGAAAAAACTTTCATTGCTGCTTGTTATATAAGCACGCCAGAGGCTTATGAGTGTTTTCTCCTCTGCGATCTAAGAGACATCCATTGCCCTCTAAAGTCTTGCAGAAGATGGTGCATTCTGAAACATCACAGAATCTCGGACGATAGTTTGTCCTCTCTAGGTTGTGGTGTTTTTAAGCATGTGTGGAAGATTTTATGGTGGTGATGAGTGGTTACTGGTTTTGAATAGCGATACTCAGCGTCAAAGCATCAATTTTATTTTCTCAGACTCTTGTAAGTCAATGAACTTTGTGACAGACATAGGATCTATTTCAGTGGTGTTTGTCTCATCTATTCGGTATGTAAACCAGTCTGTAACCTTATATGAAAGCAGATGCTTCTAATGAAAAGAAAGCATACAATCTACACCTTTAGATCCCATTATCCAATGCAGGATACATTCTCAGTGAGAGGGATGAACAGACAGGGTATCTGACATACAAGTTTGTGTAGAATGTGATAAAACGTAATATTAGGATTCGAATAGAATGAACGATTCACTGCTACTACTATAAACATTCACTCTAGTGCTTTGACTTATTTCTGCGTTTTATTGAATTTTCTTATTTTTTGTGAAGGTTAAATTAGTTTGTATTACAATATTTAAATGTTCTATATTTTAATAGCTGTTCAGAAAATGTGTCAAGTAAAGTTGTAAACAACATTATAAAGTATTTAATAATATAAACTGCAGCCTAGTATAAACAATAAAAAAACTCTTTAAGACAATCTAGTTTTTTTGTTTTTAATATAGAAACTGTTTTGGTTATTGGAGCAACATGACTAAATTGATGGTAAGAAATGGCATTTTTTCGCACTTTTGAACTTCAGTGGAAAGTATATAATCTAAGAATTAAAACTAGAGCCTAGTACATTTTCATTGTTTCAGGATTGGGAGTGTCTTGCCTGGCATCCTACTTGCAGCCTCTTCTGTTATTCATTCATTCATCTTCATGTCGGCTTTCTTCCCTTTCGGGGTCGCCACAGCGGAATGAACCGCCAACTCTCTGGCATATGTTTTACGCAGCGGATGCCCTTCCAGCTGCAACCCATCGCTGGGAAACCTCTTCTGTTAATTATGTGTAAATTTATTATACTATTTTATTTTTAAAAATGCATTAGAAAACAAAAGTCTAGAGAACATTTGAGGTTGATTGATGATGGGAGTAGGGTTGTTGGAACATCCCAATGAACTGCTGGTCAAAAATAGTTTTTTTTTTCTACCCCAGAAACTCTGATCCACAGCTTTAATAATAAATAACCCCTGCTTACTTATTTACTCACTGCTTATAACTTGTTCTTTTTTATGAAATTGTTCACAGATGGAGGGACGTTGATGTGTTTGCTCCTTATCCAATGGATTCCCAATAAAACTGGAATCCTACAGTACATTCCTAATAAAAGGGGTGTAAAGTATTTGACTAAATGATTAAATATTTATAAGTATTTTTTACTCCAGTAGATTTGAAAAGACATCTCATTACTCATTGTCATTGTGCAGAAGCTGGCATCTTTGTCTGCCGTGAGTAAAATCTTTGGTGGATGAGGTCATATTACTAACTAAAGGTACTATATTGCCCTTAATTTAGACAATTAAATCTATAAAATCTCATCAGCATTTACAGCAGTATTGTATGAAATGTTTTTTACAGTTTGACAAACAGCTGCAACATGATATTTTTAAATAAAAATTTTACCCTATCTGCTTCTGTTGCTTGGAAATGCTTTTTTAATTTTAAGTGCAAGTTTAATTTTCATGCTAAAAACAGTTCTAAGTACTATAAAAACTAAAAGTACTATAAGAAGTTCCAAGAACCTAATTTTTTTTAAACTGAAAAAAAATATTGCCCTTCTAGTCCATTTCATATTGAGAAATTGTTTTAAGCAATCTTTGTAGATTAAATATTTTTTGGAAAATGTCTTTTTGGATTTGATGACTTGTAATGGAATCCTTTTTGCAGTAAGGCTTCTGTACATTTACTCTTGCGTGGTGTTCAGCGGAAATGTATTAGGCAGAGGTGTAAAGAATACCTGAACAGTTTCATAATCGCAGGAGACATTAATCTTTATGATTGCAGTAAATTGTGGCATATCACAAAACCTCAAGTCATGTTTCTTGAACAAAATGTTAAGATTATACAGCTTTTTTTTTACAAAGTATACTTTTACATGATATGGGAATGAAGTATCATTAGATGCAAATTTACTGTGATTATGGTTATGTCTTATATACATGTCTATTACACATACAAAGCCTTTGAAGAATGGTTGCTCAAGTCATTTCTAAAGGCTAAAGATTTTTGCACACTAAGAATGAAATTTGTTCAGAAAAATTTGCATGATCAAAAATAGAATCAAGCTTGTGTTTATTACATAAACTGACCTGCCTTCATTAGTTCCTTTACAAAAACAATTTATTTGCCATTTTTTTCATTTGCTCAGAGCATGTTTAAATAGTTTGGTCCTTATGTGATTCTGTATACAGGAAGAAGTGAATTTCATAGACAAAATTATTATTTTTTGGAAAGGCTGTAATAGCCACGCTATTAGTATTTTCTGGAATGATGAGCGACGCATGTTTAAACTTTTAGGTTAGAGTTCAGAACTAAAGTAAATACAAAATATGTTTAGGAGTTCAGTGTGAGATTAGCTTAATTCCAACAAAGCTCCAGGTAGGTAAACCCTGTAATGGGGTACTTTTTCCATCTACTACACACAAATCTACTTCCACGGCAGTTTCATGAACTTATTATTTGAACTTGGCAGCTCACTAAGCCTGAACTTCCCACACTGTTCTTCCCCTCTTGTGTTGTGCCCACAGAGGTGAGCCATCTGGGCCAGGTTAAACGGGGTCTGTGCCACCCCTCACAGATCTGTTTCTGCTGGGCCTCATACACTGACCCTAGGGCTCTGTCTACTCAAAGAGAGCCATGGCCTGTCTGCCACAGATCGGGGGCCGGGTCTTAGGTCCCTCCCGCCCCTTCGGAGAGAGAGCATTGTGCACTTGCCTCTTCCCACACTCCTGCTCACCTCTGCTGGGTGGAGCCAGGACCCCCGTCAATCAGCCAGCATGAGGTCCTTGATGCAACGCAAGCCTGCACAAAAGAGCTTCTTTGTTTTTCTTTGGTTTTGTGCAGCTCTATACAGCGTCTGATGGGGAGGAAGAGGAAAGGTTTCAGGAAGTTTTTGTTATTGCATGAAGGTTTGTGGGTTGAAACTAGCAAAGCGTTTTGGAAATGTAACTTTCAGCTTGTTGACTTGTGAGATGCAACAGAGATGAAACACTCATATCTGATATTTCAGTTCAATCTTAATTCAAACATGCAGATTTAAGGCAGCTTGATGGTGGAAAGGTCAATTGTCCGTTTATTTTGTTCCTTTCTCTGTGTGAATCTTTGTGTGAGTTGAAAAGCTGCAAAAAATGTTTTTCAGTCCTAGAGAGGAAGAGGAAATAAAAGGACTATCTATTAGATTTATTGATGAACAATTTTCTCCTCTGCTTTTTACGATTGTTCGATTGCACCGAAATAGACCAATTCTAAAATCAAAATCAAAAATCTTTAAAAATTTGCACAGATTCTGTTTGGATAAAATGGATAAAACCTACTCTAGCAGCATCACATCCATCACGCCAGTTGCCAGTGCAACTCATTTTATCCATATTAAATGCTCTTTCCATATGCACCACCAGCAGGGTGCAGGACATTTTGAGGGGCCCCTGTTCAAAGTTAAAGAGGTGCACTGTGAAATCCCCCATTCCTATGCCTCCACTATGGTTACAGATCCTTGATAGACAAATATGAAAGCATGTGGCTCTCGGCTGCAACTGACACGATCGTTCGAGCTGTGCCTGGCCGCTGGAGCTTGCCAGCAAGCCTCATTAGACTGCAGCTATCTGCACCAAGCAACAGGAGGTCTTGGCTTGAAGGTTGATGTGTATTTGTCAGCTCTGTTCGACATGTCAAAGTCCCTCCCTCTTCATTAATAAAAGCCAGCTCTGGAGGTCTTGGAATCTCCAGCTGATGGCTGCAGATTTTCACTGCTCTGTCTGGGCTAAATAATGAAACGAGTTTATGTTGGGGATGTGCAGTGTGAGACAGCGTGGAAGACACGTCGTGACCATATCTCCAAACAGAGAGGTTCTGCTGACAGGCCACTGATGCATGCATGGGGGAGGTTGAGAAAGCTGGTCAGCAGGTCCTTTGTTATTTTAGTGTGTTCATGACTGTGTGTTGGTTCTAATGCTTTTATTTGGAATTAGTTTGTAAAAGTATATTGATTTGACACTAAAATGTGTTCAATATATATGTGGAGTTTGTTGCTATGGTTTTTGTGGATGACTTATGCGAACAAAGTTCCGCATCGGCTTCTCTGCAGGGATCTCCAGATTCACTCGTATGTTGATGCAGTGACTCCTTACTCTTGATATTAAAAGTTTAAAAGAAGTCCAAGAAATTGAAATCATCATCGACTCCCAATTCCACAGCAATTCCACCATACCCCCCCCCCCTTTTTGTCTGTTTTTATAATTTTTGTGCACTTTATCGAACATCTCTTGATAGTCGAACATCAACATGACGAGCTTATTTCGTAAACATCTCCTTCGTAATAATCTTCTCTATTTCCTTTGTAAGTCAACGCGAGGGTGTGTGTTGAGCACCTCCCTTGTGCTCTTTTTTTGTCCCAAAAATACACTGAACGCATGATCAAAAGAGCAAGTTTTCATTGATTAACCTTGAGATTATGCACTGCAACAAACCTGGAAGACATGGTAGACAGAAACTTTTTTCATTTGTATTGATCCATTACCCAGTTGTATGAGTTGTGAGCTTGATCTGCGCCCATTGCATTCGGAAGCAAAAGCAAGGTTGTTAAGGTCTCCTTCAGAATAGATTTTAAAGTTCTGCTGCTCGTATATAAGTCCAAACATAACTTAGCACATAAATACCTAACAGTCATGATCAATGAATACACACCAAACAGAGAGCTGAGATCCCTCAGATCAAATAAATTAGATCTACCCCAATTAAATTCCAAACAGGGAAAATGTTCTTTTAGCTACAATACGGCCCACAGATGAACCAGCTTCCAGAGGAGATCAAGGGTGCCAACACTTTATTCACCTTTAAATCCAAGCTAAAGATTCACCTGTTTAGTTGCGCTTTTGTTAATTGAGCACCAACGTCCGAACAACTATTTTACCTCCACTTCACCATCTTAATCTGTTTTAATCAGTGTTTTTGAATTTTCAGTTTTTAATCACTATGATTTTATATGACTTTTTATGCTTGATTTTATTAAATGTACTTTCTTTTTATTCTTTGTTTCCAATGTAAAGCACTTTGAATTACAAAATGTGCTATACAAATAAACTTACCTTGCCTTGCCTATTATTTTTGGCTGTGTAACTTTGCATTGATAATATGCATAGCATGGTTCCTGCAGTGTCTTAAAAAGTCTTTAAGACCTTGAATTAGGAAAAAAGTCTTCAAAAGCATTTAAAAATAAGTAATTTTGATACATTTTTCAGTATGCAATGTCTGGTCTAAATCTTTTCTTTAAACCATGATTATACATAATCAAATCATGTAAGTAAAGTATGATATGCACTGTTACACTAAATGCTAACCACTGATGAAAAAAAAGAAAAAGAAGCCAAAAGGAAAAAATAAGAAGCAGACTGCTTCAGCCTTATGACACATCGCAAAAAGAGGGCAAAAGTACCTATAACATTCAGCATCGATAGAAAAAGCGTGTTATCAAAGTTTGTCATTATCAAAGATGGATGCTGGCAAACATTTTTTGAAGGGTATTGCAAGGTATGCAAAAACAATTACAACTTGAGAAACGAAGAAAACTTCATCAATCATTCTAGTTTTATTTGGTTTGTAAATTATTGTTCTGAATTTCAAGGATTTAGCCTTTCTTTGTTTGTGGAGCTGGGACGAAGGCCAAGAATTATGTAATAAACTTAACTTGAAGAAACTTGTGGGAACCTTGGAATAGGCGTGTGATGGCTTTTAACCATGCAAAGCAAATATTCAAAATCACTGCAAAAGTTTCAATAAATTGAAGTTTAAAGTTTTCATTTAATTTACATTCATTTTGAATTGATACCATTTAGTCCTAATGCTGTTAACCAAATAAATGTCCTTAATTATACAAAAAATATTTCAACGTTATGAAAGAAGATATGACTTTTTCTTAATATTAGATTTGTGTTTTATTTTCTCAATTCTGACCTTACACTCAAGTGAGTTTGAGTTCAGAAATATACCAAACAAGGCTGCTTTAATCATAATGTTAGAGTGCTTTCAAGATATTGCTTTTATTTCACATTCACACATCACAATTTCACACACTTTTTAGCTTCTTCGGAGACTTGTTTGAGCCATCAAAACATATGAACGGTTTTGAACAAAACGATTTTGAACTGTACTTCATGTAGTTTGCTTATTTTTAACATTACTGTTTTGCAGAAAATAGCCTTGTCTTGTCTACATCGCTAACCACTACGTCAGCTGTGCCAAGAGCTGTCTGTTCTAAACAAAGAATAATAAAAATAATTCCTGGGTTTCTTTATCGCTTGTACATGTCAAAAGATCAATAACGTTGTTTTCTCTGTTCATGACCTTTTTAACATGGCTCTTTTAAAAACATCACATTCTTGATAGAAAGTAGGAATTCATCCACCTAACCAGCTCGCCTTCTGTCGTTCTAATGACTCAGTCATCCATCTTCGTCTCATTCATTCATCAACCCAGACTGAATCCAGACATCTCTCCAGTCTAGACTGGAACCAGCTTTTGTCAGTCGGTGGCAGTTACTAATGAGCATCATCACTGAGGTCAAAGTAACTATTCAATGATACTTTTTAACCAGCGCAGGAGCACACACTGAACAAACATATACAGCACCTAAAGATGAAAGTCAAATCAACACTCTTAGTGCTTTTATGTAAGAGCCGCAATTTCTCCCTCTGCCAGCTGGTTCCTCCCACACAAGAGCCCTCGAGAGCTTGGTGACCAACCAAAAAAATGACATCACATTTCATGTGGCTGAATGTGATGGCAAGGAGTGTAAATGAGATGTCTCTGCAGTGAAAACCCTCTCCAACACTGGCTGACAGACAATCAGGCACACTGCCTGGGGTGTGTGGAGAAGTGCCGGGGGTGGTTATGATGGCTTGGGCAAGACCGAACACACCAGGGATGAAATCTAAAACACAGGGCACTTTTTCTGTGCCAATGTCTTTTTTTTTTGTACATGTGTTTTTTTCTCTCAGTATTTCACTTGTCGCTCACTCTGTTGTTGACAGAAAAACAGTCTGAAGTCAATTATGCATTCAAGCATTCTTGAATTGACTGCATTCAAGCATTTTTGTTTTCTTTCATATTTCAGATCATCTTGGGGGATAAAACCCACATGATTCATGTTTCACTGTTAAATTAATGATGCGGAATGTAATAAATGTAATGATAACATGACCTTGACATGTCATGAGACAGAATCAAGTTAATTTCAAACACAGATATAACTCTGTGTAGCTCATTCATGGAATTTTCACATTGAATAAGCCAAGTTGCAGCCCTGAAATTGTGTTTGTTAACGTTTTATGTTTTGGCCCAATATGCTGGCTTTCACATTTCAGTCAAAAGTGCTCTTTCAGTCTTGACGCATTTTAGAAAGCTTACAGCAGCAAAGGTGTAGTTTGGATTTAAGGGAAGCGACTAGATGTGCTACAATGTATCGATCAATGCATTACCAGTTGGTGACAGATGGATGACTGCTCCTTTAACAGTAATAGTTTGTGTGTAGGAATTTGTTTTTGAACAAAAGCTGGTGATTTTAGACAAAACTTGTTGAATGAAGGCGGCAATTTGAAAATAGTAAAATGTAGACCATGCTCTGTTGTGGGAGTTACAGCATTACTCTTTTGTTGGAATAGAATAAAAAAAAGGCTAAATTGGTCACTTGGTGTCACCCAGACGATATGGATAAAGACTGAAGTTTTCAAACCAACCAAAACAATAGAGACCACCATGAAAGTGTCATAAACATTCCCTCTATGACTTCGTACAGTCACAAGTTAGCTTTATGATAGCTCTAGGCATTCAGTGAGGAAGAAACAGAACTATTCAGGATTCAAATGATAGTGTTTACATTCTCTAGATTAGAAGCCATGATGCATCAGTTTTCTTCTGATTAATCCATCTATTATCTTTATTCTGATCCTTCCATTCGTCCATCTTTTCTTACATTAGTCCATCCATCAAATTTCAATCTTTTGTCTCGATTTCTTCTTGTTTACTTCTAAATACTACATTTTTTATTTTCTAGTCTTTCCATTCAACTTGCTTTTTATCTATCTATCTATCTATCTATCTATCTATCTATCTATCTATCTATCTATCTATCTATCTATCTATCTATCTATCTATCTATCTATCTATCTGTCTATCTGTCTGTCTGTCTGTCTGTCTGTCTGTCTGTCTGTCTGTCTGTCTGTCTATTCCATCCATCCTTTTTCGATATTCTTTTCCTGTCACCCATCCATCCATTTTTTTTCTTCTGACTAATCCATCCATCCATCCAGCCATCCATCTTCCTTCTTTTGAGTTCTTAGTCCATCCATATATCAATCAATATATCAATCAATATTCCATCTTTTTTTCCTGTCACCCATCCATCCATCTTTCTTCTTCTGCTCCATCCATCCATCCATCTATCTTCTGATATTTTTTGTCCATTCATCCTTCAACACATCCATTCATCAATCGATTTTCCATCTTCTTTTCCTGTCTCCATCCATTTTTCTTTTTCTACCCCATCCATCCATCCATCCATCCATCCATCCATCCATCCATCCATCCATCCATCCATCCATCCATCTGTCTTCTGATTTCCTCGTCCATCCATCCATCCAGCAATATATCCATTCATCAATCAATTCTCCATCTTCTTTTCTCTGGTCACCAATCCATAAATTTTTTTAATCTTCCGATCTATCCATCCATCCATCCATCTTCTTTTTTTGATCTCTTTGTCCATCTATCCTATCTTTTGTTCATGTTTGTCCATCCAATTTTCCTTCTTTTGGCCCATCAATCCACCTGTCTCTCTAATGGTCTATCCATCCAGCCACCTTTTTTACTATTCTGCCTGTTATTCTGTTAATTTAGCTTACCTGCCAATCTGTTTACTGCGATAATATTTTTCTTTGTAGTTATATCTTGGTATAATTTCTAGTCGCATAGTTTTCAAAGCACACCCTCTAGTACACGCCCACTTTTGACGCCACGCTCACACACGTGCGTGACGCCCCACCACTCATCGATCGAGAGAGAGAGAGAGAGAGAGAGAGAGAGCGAGCGAGAGAGAGAGAGAGAGAGAGAGCGAGCGAGCGCTTGTGAGCAGTTGTCAGACTTCAAACAGGCGCGCACTTTCCTCTCGTCTGAGCTCCGCGTAAATCCTTTCCGTTGCGTTCTGTTTTCAGCGACAGTCCATCGGCTCGCCAGCCCTATTTGCGCACAGGGATGCGGGCGCGTGGAGCCACCTGAAAATGGCTCTCTTTAGGATTTACTCGTTCGTGGCATCTTTCCATATATTCGTGTTGTGTCGAGCCTTGAGAAATTATCCAGATAATGAAGGTAAGGCTGCAGTCGCTGTCAGATTCATGGCTTTCCAGGACTTTGAGTCGGGAAGTCCAACTCCGTGTCTTCTCCTGAATGCGAGCTCATTTAACTTAACGCATCAATCTTAGACTACAAATAACGGTTGATGGGGTTTTAAAGGCTGAAATTGTGAGCGAGATTTCTAGATTGACTGCAGTCAAATATTGCAACTAAATATTGTCAAGTTTTTTTTCGGTAGTAATTTAAGTATGCAATTGTTTTGATGTCACCCGTATTGGCGCAATTAAACCGAAAATTGTAAGTTATGGTTATACTTTGTCAACCATTTTAATAAATAGATGTTTATTTTGTACGTATTGATATGATATGCATGTAGTGTACAGATTTGTTTTATTCCACACACTGCTACAATTTGCTGAAACGGTAGTGAGGCACTCATTTGCTTAATTAAACAATTAATTAGGAGCAATTAAGAAGAGCTTTTCCCACAGAGACATTTTATTTTCACTCAATCAGACTAGATTACAGATTTTGACCTTTGGAAGTGATCTAACCTGCTTGAAATTAGTTTGTAAGCACTAAGTTGTTGATTTATAAAATGTTTTGATCTGGCATTGATGACCATTTTAAATGAAAATCAAGTTGTCTTCAAGTTATTTTGGTCAGGCAAGAATTTTCCAAAACGTCTTTTTGCAGCAGAAAAGACCTGTTTCATTGAAAACCTTCAAAAATCAGACAGCAAATTAACCTCAGTGGATTAAACCGGGATGCTCTTCATTGTTATGTGATTAGGATTAAGCGCTCCATTGTGCTCTTGTCAGAAGGAAGTTTCAATAGAGGCTTTAATACACATTTAGGCTGAATCTATCATATAGGTTTTTGTGTGGAGCGTTTAAACAGGATGTCTTTGGCTGACAGGAGGCTTTGGGAAATGAAAGTGCACTTTTGACAGAAGGAGTTAAACCTAATTCATTTTGTGCAAGGCTTTCTGTTGTTGCCTCATCTGATTCATCTTCAGGAGACCTGATAAGATATTCTAGCTTCACAAATCGGTGGAGATTGCAGTTCTGTTGTTGAGGTGTGCATTTCCTCTAACTACCAGATGGTGGTATGCCTGAGGTGATTTTGGTGGTGGGAAGTTGGGATTGTGTAGTGAGCGGATCAACATCTGCTTCAGTGTCAGCAAGCGGCGTGTTGTCTTCATATTCTTGAATATTTGTGCAATGCAAGCGTTTTCTTCATCGACATATGCTTGACACCAGTCTCCTGAGTGAAGAGTAACACATCAGCAAATATTTAATGTTAATTAGCACATTTGTTTTCTATCGTGCTTGCAATCTCAAACAGCACATTTTCTTTTTTACAAATGAGCATTTTTTACTATAATATATTATTGTCAAAGGTTGGCTTTTAAATTTGTTGCCAAAGGAGACACACTCTTAATACATTTTATGTTGAGTTCACAAAATTGTATCTCTAAAGACAATACAAACATTTGGTGCATTTGGAAACAGTGTATAAGAATGGAAAGAAACCAGCTTTTTTTTAAAAACCTCAATATAATATTGTTTAAGGTTGGCTTTTACATTTGTTACTAAACTACTTTATTACATTTTTTGCATGGAATCTCTCAAACAATACAAACTTTTAACATTTGGTACTTTTGGAAACAATGTGCTGAAAATTTTAGCAACGAAAGGTGAATAGAAAAGAACAGTGCTACAAATGCAACCCTCCAATTTAACGTGTGAATAAAAAAAGAAAATAGATCAATCATGAGATGAGAAACTGAAAAGTTTTTTTTTTGCTGTTCATTGAACTGAGCAGAGTTTGAATAAAAAGCAACAAAGAAATTAGCACTTTGCGTTAAAAGTTAATTAGATACGAGAAACCAATCAGACACGACTCATTACACCCAAATCAGATGGAATAAACGACTTGAGAACCATGGATCTAAGATCGTTTAACTCTTCCTAAACCTAATCTCTGATCCTAATATTCTTGTACTTTTTAAGCTTCTTCTATTTTTCCATTTGTCCCTTGAGCTGCATGCCCTCTTGTTTTTCTAGTTGGCGTTAAGGTCCCCCTCATTAGCTTGTCCTTTGTGAACGGTTTTACTGCATTTAGTGATGCTTTCTCGTCTGCTTTTGTCTCCCTCCCCAGTGCTCTGACGGTGAATTTGCATAAGAAAACACACCTTTTTTGTTCTGTTAGGCTATTCTCAGAGGCTCTCGTTCTTTAACTCTCGCTCTCACCGAGATCTCTTAGCGACTGACTGAAATAAGCATCTCTGTTGTTTGAGGCTTGTTTGAGGAAGTCTGGTGATTAGACTAACCTCTAGCCTTCTTTGTTTTTAAGGTTATTGGTTTGTTTCTTCTTATGTTATGTAGAAAGAGAGTATTGAGCGTGGTTGACTGGTAAAAATTGAAACTCTTAATTGGCTGGAACTATGCCAATCTCAGATCAAGATTTGACCAATGTTGATTTAAGCTGCGTGGGAGGGTTTTCACTATAGAAAACATAGCAATGCAACTGTTAATTGTGTAGTTAATTGCATATAAATATTTGAGACGTGTTTATTTTTCTGGGCCCATTCACTAGTGTTAAGGTCTCTTGATTAGTTCTGTTCTTTTTGAGTCTGGGGTGCTGACATTTAATGTTTGTTTATGCCATCAAAACTTTAGGGAATTTTTATCATTGTACTTCAGAATTTCTTAATTGAATCAAATATTTTTCATAATTTGGGTCTATGTTTAGAAACCAGACTGTGTTTAAGTTTTAACATAGATACACTTGAGACTCTAAGCAGACATAAAAATCTTTTTTTTTTAATTGTGGTATTCAGAATTTTGTGAGCAAGCCCCAGACCAATAGTTACTCCTGTTTAGTCAGTTGGTCTTTTATTCTATAACGACACAAGAACACAACCAGTAAAGAGTTTAGAGGAAGACTCCATTAACTCTGTTTCTGTTGTATTGGGAAATAGACAATAACAATTTGGTAGAATGGAAATGCTGCAAGATGACAATTTGCTGTTTTTGGGGAGGTTAATAGAACGAGACAATATTTGTCTTACATTAACATTTTTCTTACCATTTATTTTATTTTAAATTGTACTTCCCTGGAGAGAGACAATCTAGGTGCCAAACTTTTAGCTGGGAGTGAATGCACTCAGTAAAATATTAAGGGAGTACTGCATTGCATATAATGGGCACATTCAGAAGATAATCCAATTAGACTTGAAAATCATAGTTCTGCTCACAAACCTCATGGTTGCAGTTAGTTTTACTATAAATCTGTGGAAAATGAAGTGATTTGTAGACTGGGAAGTAGTTTGACTGGATCGTCGTGGCTCGCTGAATCTCCTGTTTTCTGCATCAGTCTTGCTGAGAAGGTCAGCACTGTTTCCTTGGGCTCTAGACTCGTTTAAATCATGAGGCATCAGGGAAAGCCACACCAGTGTCTGATTTAACTTCACTGCGTCTTAAAGGGAACTGCTTTGTTATAAACTCACTTTCTTTGTTTGGTAGAGTTAGAATGAGCAGCCTAGTTTTATCCTCTTGTTGGATTTTTAAAAATCGATATATGTTCATAGTTTACCTTAGAATATGATCCTTTAATCTCACTCGAACAAGTATAGGTCACCGACCGTAGATCTGCTTCCTCTTGCCTTTCCATCAGGGCACAGAGGTCATTGTGCTTTATCAGCCACTCTGTTGAATAGGCTCTTTTCAGCTTGCTTTTAGGATATTTTGGTTCTTGTGAAGTAATAAGATTTGATTGAAATGGATTCCTTGCGCATTCAAACACAGTACATGAGAGCCTTTCAGCAGAGAGCAGCTTTGATCTGTTCATATTGTGCTACTGCTCCTTCACCTTCATTAATATGCTCTCTGCTCTCCCTCTACCCAACGTTCAGCCTTAATGTCTTCTAATATGTGAATCGTGTTGCGAGGGTCTCATTAACAGCACTATGCTTATCACTGATGGTCTGCTCCCCTAGGGGTTTGAAGCTCCTGTGCTTGGATTCCTGGGAGGTTTTATTGGATTGGACCCCTGGATTTTGTTAATGCGAGGCATAATTGCTTCGAGACTCATTCTAAGTTTGAACATGGCTGTTTCATGCAAATTATGGAAGCAGTTTTCCTTTCATGTTCGGCGTGTTGAAATCGTTTAGATTTGGTTTCAGAAATTGAGGCATTTGCATTTAAGTATTACACACTTTCACAAGTCTTGTTTCAGCCATGGATACTTCCGAGGTGGACTTTAGAAAGTATGCTCATCAAACTTCTAAATATCAAGCTAAACTATTGGTAATCATATAGGATTTATGAACATTGATGGCTTTGGAAAACAGATGACCAGTTTTTGTGGAACACCTATAGTGCAAGTGTTATGTAATTGACACTTCATGTTTAAAATATTATTAAGGCTTTCAAAAATATTCAAATCAGATGGTTGGTTTTAGTTTTTTTATAAAGATTTATTGTATTTTTGAATGAGATTTATGCAAATTATGTGACTAAAACTCTGAATAGATTTTCCAATTCTAATTTTCAAGGACAAGTTATAACTTTTAGAACTTATTCCACAGCAGAATACTGCTGTCTATAAATTATCATATAAACTTTGGAAGAATTTTTCTAAACATTTGGCAAGTCATACAAAATAATTCGTAAGAATTAACGAAATTCAGAAAACTATAAATCGTTTCTTAAATGATGTTAGATCTTAAACAAAACTGCTTTATTATCAAAGTATTCTTCATTGAAAGGGGTTTATGCTGTAACTGCGGAATGGTGGAGTCCAAAATAATTCAAACAAGAAGGGCTTTTTTTTTTCCATAATTTAAATTGTGTAGCTCGAAATATGAAGTTAAATAAGACTTATTATTCCCCGGGTGGAATAAAGACTACTAATCAGCTACCCTGTTTAAGATTTATTCTCATTTTGTAACATTTAAGAACTGTTTTGCTTAACAATAAACCAATATTTGTTTATCTTGAAGATTGCACTTTTTTTTGGTTGAAATGTACTTAAAATATTAACTATTAAAAGTGTATTGTATTTTCTGGTAAATATTCTTGTTGTTTTGATAAATTGCTACCTTGGCCACTTTAATTAAACTAAAGTTTACTAAAATACTGTGTTGTAAACATTGTTTTACTTGGTTCTGTTCAATATATTAAAGGTGAGAAATACTTGTTTTTCTACAACAAATGTCAGTTTAAAAGTGTTTTTAAATCAAGTTCTCTGAGACGATTTTTGGAGTGATGTAGTCCTCGCTAGTGTTTTGTTCCAAAGCTGTTTCGAGAGATACAAGAGAGACTTCAAACAAACCAAGAGGAGCTTAAATAGTGGAATCAGATGTATTGCATGAAGGTCGAAGTGAATCAGTGCAGGGCTGCCCAACTCCAAGAAAAGACCCCTGTTTTAGAACCATCACATCCAATCCACAGAATATCTCAGATCAGAGACAAGGAAACTATTGTTTATGGGACCTGTTTGTTTTGGTGATTTAAATACTGACTTGTGCAAGTAACGCAATGCACCGTTAAAGTTAGACAGTTTTTTTTCAGATGAAGTTAGTGATTGACAAAGGAAAGATTACATCAAATGATACCTACAAAAGATTTTTGGGGTATTGTAGTAAGTTTTAGAACTGCTTGTAAAATGTATTCAACAAAAGATGCATGATATATCATGAAACTGAGGTTCATGCTCAAGAGGGACTCATCCTCATCTCCAGCATGATCTCTCTAATTATTCCTGGTATAAACTGGCTCATGTACATTTGGGATTTGATGTCCAGCATCGGTGCAGGTTTATCACTTTTGTTCAACTTGCACACTCTCATCAGATAGACCAGGTGGAGCTCAGGCTGTGTTTGCTTCTAATGAGGCATCCCAAGAGCATCTTCCTGCTGACTTCCTCTAACGAATACACAGGTCACCATTTCATGCCTTGTATGGCAGCAGGCGGGTTACTCCACCATTAAACAGAGCTTGCTATGGCCTGTCAGACTGCCTGTCTCACATTACACACGTTATTAGTTTGGCAAATGGTCCTTATGTTCTCTGGGATTTGCAGGCTCATGTGCTTCCTGTCTATAGGTGATGTGTACCATTTTTACGGTTCACAATCCCACAGTATATTCTTAATGAAACGGTCAGCTGTCGTGTTTCTTTAAGTTCATGGTGTGTCTGAATGTCATGGGTGTTATTAGACAAAATGTAAATAATTAAATATCTGGCTCATTTATCTATATGTCTTCAGACAAAGGACCAAATTTTCAATATCTGATAGATTTAGAAAGCAAATTTGCACAGAAGTCAATGACAAGCATATGAATACTATGTCTATGTATGCATTTGAATTTTTGTGCAAACTGAACAGAGGACGGCAGGAATATGGGGTGGTTATTAATGTTATATTTGTGGTTCTCCCCTGAGCTTCCTCTGTGACCTCGTTGAGCTCATGTTGAGGCAGAACAGGTCAGAACCCTGTCCACACATATCTGGTGATTTTTAATTGAGTTTTTTTTTTCGATACTGTTTTGCTGTCAGAACTCAAGTGCAGCAGCATTTTAAGTGCAGCAGGATTTCCTTTTCAAAAAGGATTTGGAACCTTTCGATTAATTTTGGGGGCCATTTATGTTTTACCCTCTAAGCTGGCATGGTGTTGACACAGCACTTTCAATAGCACTCAGTTTCTCACTGACAATATTATGAAGGGGGCATCATTTTGTTTTCAATCACGCCAAAACGATTTAGAATTTTTTTCTTGATTTATAGTGGAATATTAAGTATAATTACCAGTTCTGTTCAACATTTAAAACTAGTTCAGGCATCAGTCAAAAATTTGACTTTAGTAGGTTAAGGGAACAGGAGTGAATGGATGATTTTGACTTATATTTCAAAATGTTTTGGAGCAGTCTCTTCAAAATATAGAGGCGGGGTAGACTTTGGTTTCCCATTGAGGATTACAAATAAAGTCTGGTTTAGTGACTGAGTATAGTCAGAGAATGAGATCTTTTTCTTCTTGCGGCAGCTGTAATATCAATATGCTGTCCCCTGCACCATGTCTGAGCAAAGCTCTATACTCTCAAAGTATTAAGATGTCTGCCCCAAGAGAAGGACCGTATTCAAGGATGCTTTGTGTATTGTTGTGCGGTTTGATGGTAATATTGAAAGCTATAACCACAAGCAGTCATAGTGTGTGCATTTTATAAGTTAATGATCTGCATAAAATGATGGGATTTTTAATCCTGATAAACTCTACAGTAGTATATAGACTTTTGTATCTGGAAAAAACATCTAAATGTCTAAATCATGACTAAAAAGTTGAATGTTGATTTTCCGGCAACTGGATCATAATTGCAGTTAATATAATAGCACAGCAAATTCAACTCTCAAGTGCACTCAAGCTAGCCTGAATTTGAACAGTTAATCATCATACAAAATCATTGATTTTAACCAGGTTAGTTTGTAGACTTTACCGATGTCCAACAAGATGCCTAGTTTTTATGAGCATCATTTCAAACGAGTGTGGAGCTTTTGTTAGAGTGGCTGCAACTCTGTGGCAGGTCTCATCTGTCTGCTTAGGGAGGATGCAGGATCTTTAAAGCACAATCCCAGCAGAGCAAACCCTTGACTCCACGCGAGCAGTGACTGACAGCAACTGCTTACTGCATTTCAAATACACCCTAGCACTTCTGTCAAGACAGCTGGGTGATGCTATCTCTGTCAATAGAGTCTATCTGTCTATCTCCTCATGCTCTGGATGGATGCGGGGAGCTTGGAAGCTGTTTAAAAAAGCTATTCTGTTTAAAAGAAATTAATATTTTGAAGAACAAGCGATTGCTTAAGATGTACTTGGATTCACAGTCATCTAGGAAACTATGTTTTGTAGAAACATTCAACATTTTAAAATGTATCTTTTGCATTTTCAGAGGTAAGCACATATCAAGTTACCTCTTAAGGATACTACCTACAATATTGATCCTTTTGTCCTTTTTCATTCCCCGAAGGAGGCCCATGAAGCTGCTCATATGTCCATTTATTATCTTTTCATCGGCTAACTTTTCTCTATTTTTCTATTTTCATTGACTTTGTGTGTTTACATTGGAGGTGGTTGCTGACTGTGTGCTGGACTCCTCTTAGTGAGAACTGTTACCATGAGATGCTGAAGTATTTTCCATATCCAGAGTTGCACAACTGAGAGTTAATGATGGGGAAAATCCACAAGCCATTGCTCTATCTTACCAACTGTTGTAGGAACCCCCTGTTGAGATTGACCTGGTGCTGTCTAAGCTTATAACCATGAAGAATTTTGATCATGAAAAGGAAAAACATAATTGATTCGAGGATCAAAGATAATTTGCCGGGTCCTTTTTTTATTTTTCGTTAAAGAGCAGCACGAGCAGTCAATGAGTATCATTAATGTCTGTGTTCTATAATTTTTTCAATCTAAATGTCAATTAAACATTAATAGCCTATTTTATTGACAGTTTACTTGTGTAGTAAGACACTCCTTTTAAAGAAACAAAAATCACCCAAATAAATAGCAAGACTATTTTCATAACACTTCTTTGTACTTGTAATTAGCTGAAACTCATTTGATGATCCACTGTGACTTTGTGATGAATTGATAATTATGTTATTTTCCCTCAATGTAATTTAGATGTTTCTATTTAGCTAAAATCCAAATATTGTTCAGTTGATCAATACAATTTCATAAACAGATTTATACAAAGTGAAATATCTTCAGCCTATCTCTCTCTCTCTCTCTCTCTCTCTCTCTCTCTCTCTCTCTCTCTCTCTCTTATTCACACACTGACAGGAAGATTAAAGGGCTCTTTCACTTTTTAGATGACAAAGGCTTGAAAGTGTATCTGCAGGAAGAGCGAGAGATCTAGACTCTTTAAATGTTTGGTTTTCTCTGACATTTATTTTGTTCTCAATCTTTGTGAAGGTGGTTCATACTTGAGAACAACTTGTCAACTTCTTTGAAAATGAAGTTTATTCAAATTTTATTTATTTTGAAGTAATCAAAGTTATCTTTGCTCTCAAGTCTCAAATCCGTTTTTCTTTGCAGGGTGAAACAGGGTAAAGAGCACATAATCTGTACTTATCTAGTTGATTACTAGATCTACTAGACTAGAAATTAAGCCACTTAACCACAACGTCTGTGTTTTTAAATCTGATAAAGATTTTATGTTTCACAATCATTATTGTGTAATGAACACAGAGCTTATATAATTGATAATTCTCTGTACAAGGAACATGAAGATTATTTACTTGGCTTTATATTTCCAACAAGTTAATACAGCCCCATATAAAACAAAATTGAAGTTTTTGCAACACAATATTTTAGGGATGGCAGATCAGAAGACAGGAACTGTCTGTAATTACCTAATCAAATATTTAGGTTTTTTATGATTACTTTGATATGTAAAGTAGTCTGATTGGATGAAACGCTCAAATTGTCTTTTATTTCAGCCTTCAATATAATATCCAGCAATGCATGACTTGTTAATATTCTAGCTACATCTCTTTAAAAGGGAAGCTTTTTGTCCTTTTTTTGCACTTCATTTTAGGAATTGGATCTGTTCACACTTAAGCCTTACTCTAGTCCCTTTGACCAATTGTACGCCTCCAAAGGGTTATAAACTAGTTCCAAACGAACCAAGACCTCTGTTTTTACTGTCTGTGGCAATACTGGTCCTTCTTTTTTTAATATTTTCACTCTGACTGTAGTTTTCAGTAACACATAGATAAACTGCAAAACCATGCCATCTATGTAAAATCAAATAGCCATACGGCCATTTAGATCTGTGTGTCGGCAGTTGTTCAAAGATTCTGGAGCCAGAGATGATTCCACGGCTGGAATAAACATTTGCCTCACTGTGAGTTAAATATTACCTGCTGCTCGTGTTAATGGACTCTGCAAGGCCTGTGGCTTTGGTAATATGTTTGTTTTATTAAATGTGTCTTTGAAAGGCAGAGCAGAATGATCTCCAGATCCCTTGAACTGCTCTGGCTTTAGCTCTTCATTAAAAATAGCCACACAATCATGATCTGTCTTGGGTTGAGAAGCAATATCCTACTATCATTGTACGTAGGGTTTTGTCTGAGTGTCAAGTCATCAGATTTACCCAATTGCTTTATACATCGCCCATAAAACCAAACAATCTCTGCTCATCATCATCAAAGTACAATTTAAACAGACACACTGTTTGCCGGTCACTCAAACCCATTGGCAGTAAGGTCTAATTAGATTTTGGATCCAGATGGTCTTTGTATTACCTTGTTTCCTTTTTTTTTTAGAGCCTCAAAAGGCCACACACGTGTGCCAGGAGAAGTTGATATTCTGTGTGAAATAGGAGGAACATTTGAGGTTTGGATGTGATTAAGAATTAATCACCCCGAGTGCCAGGGTTGTAATTGGTTTGGAACGAAGCTCAAAGTGGGAAGTTCAGGGCTCGACCATTGGGAGATTGAGACTGATATAAATAGCAGCATCAGCTCAGAAAATATTGATGTGAGAACAGATCTAAAAGGGACTGAACAAGGAGCTACAAATCACATGTTTCTTCACATCACATTGTTTAACACTCCTTGCTTTAGATAATTGGAAAACTTGTGGGTTTTTGTTCATATCTAGTTGCATTCAAATGTGTGTTAGCACAAAGAGAGAAATTTGTTTAGAAATGTGATCAGTTAGATTAAAGTAATGGTGTCTTAACGAAGATGTGGTTAATAAAGAAGTCAATTCTTTAACTGTGGTAGTAAACCAAGCATGTATAACACCGGAAAACCTCAGGATAGCTCAAGCCTGCAGGGGAGCTGGTATTCCTGATGGAATCATGGAACAGTAGACGGCCTTAGCAGAAGGCTTGCATACTTTTGGGGTTGCTGTGGAACATCTTGTGCTTTTAAATCCTGTTATAAGGATAAAAATCAATAAAGAAGAGCTGTACTATTACCTCAGATGCTACATTTTGACTAGCACTGACTAAACCTAAATTTATTCAGAAAGTTTGAAACCTTGAAAAATGAGTTTTTCCAAAACTTTCGGACAAAATGTGATTTATTACTGGCTTTTTGTGCTATCTTTTACTGATCTTTTTCTCATTCTTTCACAGTTACCCTGCTCGACTCCATGTCTGCCCCAGGTGATCTGGGCTGGGAAGCATATCCGTCAGAGGGGGTAAGTTCCTGTGGATCTCTGCATAACCTGTTAAGAGAAGGTCGCTGAATAAAAATGTGAAATCCAAATCAGCAGTGCCTTGGGCAGTGTTTTTTCACATTTTTACAAGCCATCAGTTCCACGTGAGAGCCACATTCTCAGGTTTTGTGGAAATATACTTTTATATCTCTCAGTGGAAGGAATTTAACTGAGTTTTTTTATCACCATATCTTTTTATTAGCATGTCAGTGTAACTGTGAATATTTACATTATTTTAAATAAAGAACCTGTGTTGCATGTTTTTCAGTGTCAGAGTATTTGTTAGACCTTATTTTGGTTACAAAGCTCCAAGACGGAAATGGTGAATGGCTGGTCACTGTGCTGATTATGAAATGTAAAGGACTGCCTGCTCACATGCAGTATTTAATTTAATAACAGATTAATGCTCTTGACATCCATCTTTGTTCACTCGATACAGAGTAGTAAATGGCACAGATTCGAGAGCCAAATAGTTGTTAGTATAGAATGGTGGGAGAATTTTTTGTTATTACAGAAATTATTATTTTCGAATGAGATACTTTTCCTAAACACGGAAGGGAAGAAACTGTGACAAGTCAAGAAGTTCAATTATTTGGAAGCTTATTAGTTGATATAACTTTAGGGTTTAGAATTGGCTCTTTATCACATTTAAGTGTTTTCATATTTAGAGAGTTACTCGTGTGCAGGACTAAGCACTAGAGACTTTAGGTTCAGAATGTAGAATTTAGCATCAAAACCACAAGTTCCCACTTACATATTGTTGTCCATCTAACTGTGCGTTCACACCAGGCGAGTGAGACATTCACAACTTTTACTTTGAAGCATGTAAAATGCAAATGAAGTCTGGTGGCGGATGCTTTTCAAGTGTTTGCCACTTTTAATGCACAATCCTGACTGTGTCTGTCTTGCTTGCTCTTGGAGGAACAATACATGGCCATTTTTTAGGGACTATGATGATTTACCAGGCTTTTTACCCAGCAAAGACAGATGTAGTTGACATTAGAGCTGGGCCCATTTTCATATCGCGGTACTCTGACTTGTTGACGTAATGATGTCATGTGTTTTACGCGAGTCTACGGAGCTTGTGTGCGTGCACTTCTGCCGTTAACACAAGGATACTAAACAGCGCTGGAAAGCAAGCATGGCTTTAGGAGCTCAGAGGAAGAGTTCAATTCCATAATATAGTGATTTATGTGGTGTGGTAGTGGTTTGGATTCAAAAGAACAGATACAGAAGAACACTTGTGCTAAAATAAGGTAGATAAAGATAAAAGATAAAGATAGCGCTGCATTCTTAGATCTGTTCGAGTGAATGAGTGGACGAGGCCATCATGCTTTGGTCATCTTCAGACGGCCATCGGGACGTTTATAATCAATTATTAGTTCGGGGTTCACATGCTTGAATATTTATAATTTGCTAAATGTTGGACTGGAACCGAACAACATGAACTCCATGGGCGTTGTGGTGCTAAGCATTCTGGGTACTGTAGTACTTATACTGCGACATTATCAGAGAACATGCTGCTAAACTACAAAAATAAAACCGTTAAACATTGATACTTAATAACACTCGCAATGTTGTTCGTTAATTTTGTTCAAATCCTGTAATTACTCAGATGGATAAATATATAATTTCCTTGAGAAGATAATAATTTGATCTTTAACTGAGTATCTGAAGGGAATTTTCTTAATTCTCTGTTGTAATGTTCTATATTTTAAGGTGCAATGTGTGTGTTTTATGCCAATAAAGATATGACACTTATTGTGTAGAATTGTATTTTCTTGAAATTGTTAAAATACTTTTACGAAATATTTTGTCATAAAAATATAGTTTTATATCGTTATCGTGATTTGAAAAAATATCGTGATATCATTTAAAGGCCATATCGCCCACCCCTAGTTGACACAGAGACTGAAATCACCTACTACAGCAGCCATTGTTGCAAATTTCATATGCGAGTAAACTCACGGATAGTTATTTTTACAGGCTAAAATCGTGCGTCACGTTTAAATGACATTGGAGCTTGGGTCTGAGCATTTACAATGTCTAGTATATATCTATATTATCAACAAGTGATGTAATACTCTTGATATAAATTGCAGAATCAAATCAGCTAGACCTTGAATGACCCAGGTTCCCCTCTATAGACTCTCCCATGGGGGCCATAGGAAAATGTTTCATTTCAAATAACCTTGCCAACCCGCTGAGTAACGATCCTGTCTCTTCTGTGGGAGTTGGTTGTCATCCCACGCTTCTGTGTCATTCATTCAAATCCATTTTCACAAGATTAAGATGGATTGTAAACGTGGCCTTGGCACGAGTTGTCATACTCAGATTCATGAGTGCATGTGAAGAGAAATATCTCATGTTTTTGTGTGCTGCTGATAAAGCAAGGGAAAAATGGTCAAGGTTTGGTTTTTCAACAGCATACTTTTCAATTGATAGATTTGGTGCCCAAAGAATATTTAGTCTGTTTGAACATTGCCATTATTTTTAAACCACAAATGTACTGACGTTAATGCCAAACCAAGTTATTTTTCATGGTTTGCTCTCATCTTGTTGGTATTTACATTATGAGAACTGAAGTTTCCAAAGAATAATTAGATGATTTTCTTGGAACCTAAAATGGATTTTTACATGGATCAATGACTATTCAGTGTATAACTTGGAACTGGTTCCCTGTCAGTTGCACTATCCTGTTGATGACAGTTAAATGAAGCCTTTTATCACTTTGTTCTCATCACTCTTGTGTCAAACCCACTGCAAAGAGTTCAGCCAATATCCACAAGACAGTTACTAAATCTCTACAATTTGACTGACTTTTTCTTTGTCTGTTTCTCAGTGGGAGGAGATCAGTGTTATGGATGAGAGGAACATACCAATGCGGACATACCAGGTATGCAATGTCATGGAAGCCAATCAGAACAATTGGTTGCGTACTGGACTGATTCAACGAGAAGGTGCTCAGCGCGTCTATGTAGAAATTAAATTTACCCTACGGGACTGCAACAGCTTACCAGGAGTCCCTGGAACATGCAAGGAAACTTTTAACGTTTACTACCACGAATCCAACAATGCTGTGTCTTCTCCTTTACGGCACATCCGTGAGAGCCAGTACATCAAGATCGACACCATAGCAGCTGATGAGAGCTTCACACAGACAGATGTTGGGGATCGAGTCATGAAGCTGAACACTGAAATACGAGACATCAGTGGACTCAGTAAGAGAGGCTTGTACCTGGCATTCCAGGATCTTGGTGCTTGTATTGCTCTGGTGTCAGTGAGAGTCTTTTATAAGCGATGTCCGCTGGCTGTGCTCAACCTGGCACGGTTTCCAGACACCGTTACGGGAGGTGACTCTGCTCTGGTGGAAGTGCGTGGGACTTGTGTGGAGGATGCAGAAGAGTTGGAAGGACCTCGGATGTTTTGCAGTGCTGATGGAGGTTGGCTGGTTCCCATTGGTCGCTGTGTCTGCAGGCCAGGCTTCGAGGAGGTGGATGGACACTGTCAACGTAAGTGTTATGGTTTCACGATCAATATTTTCAAATAAAATCAATACATTTCAATAAATTCAAAGCAATATAGTGACTTCAGAGACTATGGCTGCCTGAAATTCTCAGTTTTTATCAGTTGTAAATGATTTCATGTTGTGTTGGAATTATGAAAATGGAGACAGATGGGATCAAAGGTCTTGTCTTTACTCAAAGGCAAAAGGCTTACAGTGTAATGGTTGGATTGGAAAGACTAAAGGGCTTATTGTTAGATTAATATAGGGATCTGAACGATTTTACAGTTAAGCCAATGGGAATGAATTGAGCATGGATAGCTAGGAGCATAGATATTAAAGTGATTAGTAGAAATGTGGGCAGATGGGTAGTGATGAAAATAGCTGGATGATGATTAGAAAGACATTGGTCAATGTAACTGTAAGTAGTGTTTATATGAATAATTTTGCATTTGGTTTTAGGTTTCTTTTTACAAAATCTTTTAACATTTTTGCTGCCAAGGTAAACAAAGGTTTTCTTTTAGCATGTTTTTTTTCATGCACATCTGTGACTCAATTGACAGAACATGGTTTTTCCACATTTTCCCCACTAATTTTGTACAGTTGTCCACCTTAAAAAATTTGTTTTTCACCATTGTGTGTGCGTGCGCGCGTGTGTGTGTGTGTGTGTTTAAGAATTTAATGCAATAGGAATAACGCAATAGATAATTTTTTTAAAAGCTCAACTAATGTTTTAAAATTTCAGCAGACATGACACCAAACAAAAAAAGAATGCACCTTATAAAGTAAGTTAAAAAAAATCCTCACCTTCTGTGTTAGTTCTACAACTGCTGAAAGAGTGTAATGTAACTCCATGAGCTATCGCAACAAAAATGGATTGAACCAAATACATTAATATCTAGAGAAAAAAACCTTCTTAGCCTACTCTTATGAAAAATGAAAGACAACATGCATCAATCTGACATTATTTTGAAGTCATTAGTAGTGTATGGCACCTTAAGCAAAAATCATTAAGTGCAAGAACAGCTACAACCGGCAAATTATATATGCATGGTAATAAGTGAAAATTAATGTCTGTACACTATTCTTTTAATCTCAGAGTGTGCTAATGGCTTCATTAATGCAGCAAAGACTAGGGAGGATTTTTTTCTGCTTTGTTTCTATCTTCATCATCTTGTTTCAAAGCGTTGCGAGAGCTCCCAATGTTGTTTTCCCCATACCGACTAAAGCTTTTAAATATTAATTCAGTAATTCTGGACTTATTTTGTGTGTAGAAGAGTAGTAAGGAGAACGTTTGAACAGTGAGTGATGAGAGCGGGCTTTTGAGATGGGGGTGGGGTATTCATCTCCTCTAGTTCAGTGCTCTTTGAACCACAGCTGATCGAGTACTTCGCTCGTGTCAGTGATTGAGGCTGTTAATTGGGCTGTTAGAGATACGAACAAGACAGGTTTGATAACCTTTCTAAACCCTGGGTTTGGGTGTAATCTTGGCTGAAAAGATAGATTAGCAAACTCTGCTTACTGTTAGAGCAAGGCTGGGTTATGTGCAAGGGGCTTTAGCAATTAGCAAATAGCCTTTAGCCTATGTCATATATGTGACATGATTTTGTAATTGCTACTCCAAATCAGATGCCTTTTAAAGGATGGGATTTTCACATTCCAGAGAATATTTGTTAGGGGAAAATATTAATTGTGTGCTTATGATAATTCCTTGACTTTTTAAAGAGAAAAATATGTTGATGTGGATTAGCATGGGCAATCTTAACTGCCACTGTATGACTCCACAGCAGTTTAATTATAAGAATGTCTTCCTTACATTTTTAAATCTAAAAACATCCCACTTGACTCTTCTGAAGACTACTTTCCAGCATGATCATAGTTTTGTTTTTTAAAACCAGATTTTAGCTATAAAAATGCTTTAAAAACAAAGTAAAATGAGTATTTTTTTATGTACAGTATTTATCTGTCTATTTGATAGTTTTATTTCGCCATGTTTATTTCGCTAATTACTTTCAACTGACATGAGTTTATTTTCAAGTTGCTTGTCGAGAATAATGTAATATGCTGCTGCATGATTGATTCAGCCTGTGTCACAAGAAGCATTCAGCAACTGTGGAAGAAGGTTAACATTTGAACAGCAGTTCATTATCATGAGCGATGACGACTGGGCTGCAACTCAGAAATTTCCTCCAAATAAAAGATTTACTCTGAACGCTAAAAGAAATTGGCTAATTTATATGAGCTTGGTTTTTGGGAAAAAAACACATTCATTGCTTTTGGGCTCCAGCATCTTTAGAAACAAGGTAGTGCTATGTAATGACTCAAAGTGAAAAGCTCTTGGTCTGTTTTCTCCTTGTGGTCTCGCTGTGGGTTCTGGAAATGCTCACTGATGCTGAATTTCTTCAATTTTCCTGTTGCTTGGCTTCTTATATTCATGGAAAACATCATTAGTTGAAGTTCTTGAGTGGAAATTCAGCTACTCACAACCTTGTTGTTTCTATTACTTTTTGTTTCTTACATGTTTTCCAAAAAATGTTTCAGGTTGCTTCCTAATCCCCCAGTTGGTGGCCATACTTGGATTGTTATTAATGACTGCTAATGACTGTTATTAATTCTGCTTTGTAAGACATTCAATAAAATAAGACTAGGCCGTTTTCTGTTTTATTCAGTAAAGGACACGTTGTAGGCAATTTATTTTTCATTTATCTTCTTCAGTTAATTTTTTCTACTACGCAGAAACATTTTGAGAGTTACTTGAACTCTAGTCATAGAAGAGCAAAATAATATTTTATCTTTCTGCCAGAACCATAGATTTTCCCATTATGCTTGTAATATAATTAACCAACGAGCCCAACTTCATTTTCTATAATGGATATTAATGTGTTAAAAATGTAAAAAAAAAAAAAATATATATATATATCAGAAAAAACATTATTAGAAAGCTTTAATGGTTTATTATTTATGTGTATAGAATACATGGATTAAGCATTCACTTGACATATTTAACATGGCTCCTTCACTCAGCTGACCTGAAAACACTTACATGTTTCATCTCATACGTGAAAACAATCGCAGTCTCATTGTCAATGTGGACTTTAGCGTTTTCAATCTAGCCACTCATAAGAGTTATAACCTGCACTTTAATTCCCACTATTCCAGAAATAAATTAAAGTACACTTTAATTAGTCACCATCTTCATTCCGAAGTTACAGACTCTTGTCTGCATTTGGGTTACTTAGCTATTATCTACTTATCTGCTTTATCTCTCTCTCTCTCTCTCTCTCTCTCTCTCTCTCTCTTGGATCTATTGGTCAACTCCAGCATCTCTGTTGTGTTTGTTACTGTGATGTTGTCTCTGGGGTATTCCTGTTTTCCGAAGCAAACTCATTTGTGGCGTTATCTCAAACTCCCCCTAACACTCCCGGACAATGCCAACTGTTTTATCGAGAGACACGCACGCACATGACATTTCAGACTGAAAATGTATCTAGATATGTGATGTTCTCACGTCATTGAGGAGACATGATCTTGATACGCATTATGGTAGGAGAAAGCGGGGTGAGTTGACATCGGTTGAGGTTGACATTGCAGAAGTTTAAGTATTTTAAATTTATCAGATATTCCTGCCTACGTCAACCTATCAGGAGCTTCCCCAAGAAGTCATGTGAGGGTAATACAGGAAACCAGAAATGGCAGGCAGTGGATTTCATGTGAAAAAAAAAAAAAGATTTTAAGTTTTTTTGTGTCCATTAAGTGATGTTCATCCTGTAAATCTACATTGGTATTGGAATAAAAATATCAGTGTAGCCAGTACTACAGAATACTACTACAGTTATATTCTACAGAAGCTTTTTAAAACGAGTAGTTTTCTCTATGCTGCAAACAGTGTACAATAGGCCTCTTTTTGGTTAAAATAAGCATGAATTTTTGTCATCTATACTTCTTTTGCGTCTTCCATACTTCAGCCTACAAGTTCTATTCTTTCTATCTTGAACCTCTCTGCACAGAGCTCTTATTAGCCGTGTCACAGTGCTTTTGTTGGATGTAAATGGTTTTTGAGTGGCTTGGTTGTGCTGACCAGCCTCTGCATTTCAGCCTGGCATGAGGTCTGACCTGATGGCGCCCCGACTGTGAGCATGGCAGCTGGAGATGGGCACACTCTCATGTGTTTTCAACAGCACTAAGCTTGCATAGTTGAGGCTGAATGGAGTGTTTTCTTTGGGGAAAGAGTGGTAGAAATGAGCTCTTTGTAACTGTAATATCACTGCGAGAAGCTCTGGAGTGTCTTCCTCCATAGGATTTCAGCTGAGAATCTGGGTCATGGGATTGTCAGCAGTCCAATGGAGATTCGCAGTGGAGGTGGCTTTAAACCATGAGCCTGTGTGTGCAGGCTGCAAAACGGAATTGTGGAGTGCAGATTGGGGAGGTTAACATGGTTAAGAGACCTAAGCTTTGAACAAACGGCTGCTGCTTGTCTTTATAGGGTGCTCTGGTAATCATGTACTGAGGCGTTTAGTTTGATTTTCACATCTGTAATCCTGTACACGTGACCGGTGCCTGCTGAGAGACCACATGAAGATGGAATTGCAAGAGTTTATCCATGGCCAATGATTCTGGTAAATGTGCCATGGGCACTTTTACCGTTTAGTGTATCAACACAAACCTGCTTTTCAGCTGGAGACATTGAAAATGAGTTAGGGAATTGGAGAAGTTGACTCACTTTGCCTGTTACGGATATGTTTCTGGTATTTAAGTTTTTCTGTTGTTTTCAAAGAATTGTGTAGAATGATTGATTTTTTTTGTTAACCGTGTAAAATAAAATGTAGTTGTATACATAAATTTAGTTGCAAATCTACACATTCTGAGCATTTTCTTGACTATTGACATGATGATGAATTATTTGTCATTTTCAGCAAACTATAATTATAATGTACAGAGGAAGAAGGGTTACAAATTAGGAATTCATGTTAGACACTATATTATAACTTTCTCACAAATTGGAGGATTTTTAACCATTGTTTATTTATTATTATTAGTAGTATAACGGGGATTGATTTTTGGCCATAATCATGTTTACAGTATGTTCCCCACTGTAGATGCTCAATATCAGTCGCTTACTGTAGGTTTGAGTTTGGATGTGTTTGAGTGTTGAGTCAAATCATAAAAACATGACTGGGGTTTTATAGCTACTATAACACATGAAGCATTATCTACAGTTTCTGCACTTTGACCTTAAATGTTGGGAATCATTAAAGCATCAGTGGTTTCTGCAGATACTTCATTGAGCTCAGTGAAGCATGACTCAATCATGTGACCTCTTTTCCTGTTCATGTGCTTTCAAGGCTCTGTTTAGCATATGGCTAACTAGTCTTTGCTAATTCCTTGATTACATTTTTCAAGTGTGCTTGTTTGAGTTTCAGCAAGTGTGAGGTTTTCTACAAATGTAGAACTGGTCTGTCTACATACAGAGATGACCAGATAGGTACCTGCACATAAATGAAGATGTTTTACATTCTGTTGCAAGAAGGGATACATCATTAAAATATTCAAGTATATTTAATTTTAGAAAGTTACATCAAAACCCTCTTAAATACTTTTTGGCATTCTTTGTTGGTATGCATATTTTCAAGCCATACTGTGATCAAAGTTGAAATGCACATCAGGTCTATTACGTTCTAAAAGTTGCAGTCCACAGTTTTTAATGGTGCATGTTCATCATTTAACGGCTACAGCAGAGAACCACACCGGATTTCTTCAGAAAGCTTTTTTTTATGAAGATGGTAGATTTAATACTTAGTTGTTTAATTAATTTAAGCAGAACCAAGAGATCTGACTCCGATCCTCTGCATAACTGTGCCGATAAGTCTAATATGATCTGTTGTCTTCAAAATTCTAGCAGTTTTTTTTTTTTTGTGAAAATTATCAAAACAAAAGAAAATGTAGCTGAGTTTGCCGGCACTGTAAAGACACACTGCATAAAATGTTTAAGTGATTATCGATTTTGCATAAAAGGTTCCCTAAAGGTCCTAAAATCCCCAGTTTTAATAATGGTTTTGTTACTGTAGGATGTCAATTGTTATACAAAGTAACTGTATTTTCACAATAGTTTAAATGATATTAGGCTTAGTCCCATTGTCTTAAATGAGATATTCTGTGATTCACCAATTTCAAAATGTTGCTGATGATTTTTAAATCCAGACATTTCTAATCTTTCTATTTGCTCTATGAATGCTTCTTGATTGTCATCTTCTTGATGTGATGTAATATATTTGTGTAGCTTTTATTGTGCCAGACATTGTACTAGGACCTGATTGGATGATAATTGTTTGTTTTGTTTAGGTGAAAATATATGATTTGAAAACTTATCTTTGAAGAGACTACTTTGGTGCTTAATCTGTCTTGTTTTTTATCCAAAATTACTATGATCGAATAAACTAGAGAAGTTATACTATCTGAGGTCTAGTTATCAGTGAACGAATGAATTTCACCCTTCACATGATTCTTATATGGAACTTGCCTGTCTTATTCTGTAGCTCCAGCCACTGTTAGTCAATAACAAAAGTAGCCAATGGTCAGCCACATGGAATAAAATGTCAGTGCTTTGCAAAATGCTAGTCTGCAATTTAGGCTTCAACTGTCATGACATACCGTTCATGCTACTACATTTTCTACTGTGTAGATAAAATGTTATTTTTAATAATGTGCTGAGATCAGAACAGCTCAGTTTCAGGACCCTTCAGGATAGCCAGTAGTTTGGTAAATGTCTGTTGCTTTGGTGTAAAATGTGAAGACTGTATTTGCTGCTGATTATTCTACATATGCTTTTTCAAGTGGCAAATTCTTTCTTTAGTACTCAGTTGAATACCAAGTCAAATGGGGTTTGTAACGACTGATGAAAAATATACGGCTGCAGCAATTCATCAGTATATACCAGATTTGGTTTGTTGTATGTCTCCCTGGCTGCAGGACCATAGGTGTGGACTGAGGAATCTTGTAGAAAAAGAATAGCTGGAGAATAAGCATGAAAGACTCAAAGTGAGATCCATTATACAGCGACATTGACAGCTTACAGAACTCTAAAATTTCATACAGGGAGTTTAGCACAGAGTTGAAGATTCATTTTCTGTCTACAGATTGAATTCATGAATATTTTTGCATGCACTTAGAAGTCTTTCTCGTTCTTTAAAACAGACACTCTGGTTTTAGTTTTCTTCATCAAACTGGAATTGTGTTGTAAATGTATTCCCTGTGTGATTTCATAGAGAAGTTGACTTTTTGGTAGTTTTGATGTTATTTTTGAAGCTGGTTTGAAATGGAGACGCGGAGCTGTTTTAATCTGTGTTTATCTTTGCACCGCTCTCTTCAGTGGATACTCGTGTTGTAATTACCATGATTTGTTTTTTGCGCTTTTGTTCCTAAGAGGCACTCAATGCGTTTGTTTAGTTGACGGGGAGATTTAAGAAGGAATGTACGTGGATAAATGTGCTTTGAGAAATTATTTTTAATTTTGGTGACTAAAGAGGATTTCACGAAACAGGTTGAGGGATGTTAAAGAAAGTTTAATACATCAATTATTTGTTTTATTTGTACGTTTCTTTTTTGGAGATAATGCTTGTTCAAGGAAACAATGTTCCAAAAAAGGTTCTATCCTTTGTTACTTCAAAATACAACAGTTTGTCTTTTATACACTTTTATGGAACAAAAAAAATCACTGTAAATTCTTGTTTCAAAACTTCATCATTCAAAGATATCCTTCTATTGGAAATATAAGGCAGATAGATGAAAAAACCCAATGCCATTTTCACATGTGTGCAATGAAACCGAGTCACTGTCAATAAAAAGAAAGTCTGTGTTTTAAGAGGAACCCATAACAAGGGTTGAGTCTGCTGCAGAGTTAGTGATTCATAGACCTGGACAGTCTCACATCACCCTTGAAGATATGTGGTTTTCCATAAGCCTGATTGATTTTAAAGAACAAAAGTTTGCTATCGGGTCACAAAATACTAGAGGGTGGCTTATTATAATCAACAACCAACTTGTATTGTTCTAATTAGGTCCTTTTTACTTCAGACATGCAGTTTCTCTTGCATGAGAAAAAATGTAAGCATAGAATAATTGGTTTTCATTGCTACCTTTCTCACAAGTAAGGATAATCTCTCTTTTATGGCTCTCCACCCAGAGCTGCGGTTGGAGGTTCCTCTGTGCTTCTTTGGCGCTCAACCCCACTGAAATAACAGTGAAACCACCGCTCTCCAAACACACCTGCTTTTCATTTCACACACACTCATTATACTGGCTGCTGATGGGAACTACAGAGAACACTGTCTACTTGAGTTGAACCAGATCCAAAGGTGTTGTCCTTATAGTTTGTTATGTCTGTGAACTTTAAGTCACCTTTGTTTTCTTGACAAAATTGTATATAATTGCTTCAATGATTGTTTTAATTCTCAACCAATATTTATTGTATATAGAATAGAACTAAATGACACACAACTAAATGTTTAAAACATACATTGTTTTATGCAACTCTTCTTTTTGTCCAAATCACCTAGGACAGATTTTAAGATATAATGAAGCAGAATGTCTTCATGCCAAATAATAAAAACACACAAAGTTAAAAATAACCAGAAAAATATTTCAAGGGTCAACAATCACAATAGGTTTTTCATAATTTATTTCAAACATATTCAATTCTTAGGGAACTGATGAAGGAAGCCAATAAAAAAAAGCTATTGGAGGTGACCTCAGAAAAACATTTTATTGCTCCACAGAACACTGTGTAAACTGCTCCAAACAGTTCAGTAAACACTTGTGTTCTCATAAGATTTAAATATATATTTGCTCTTTGGGATAATTCTGCTCTCTGCTCTGTTCTTTTCTAATCCTGTCACTTGTGAGCCGTTTTAAGGCATCCCATAGTGCATCATATAATATCTATGATTGACCTCTAATCAGGCATATTGATTCAATACGTGTTGATTTTTTGTTCATAGTTACTCGTTGCAAGTGCAATGTTTACCATACACATTGCGTTCTCTGACTCTCTGAATTATATCTTTTCATGCACCTAATACCTCTGAGTGTGGCTATTATTTGGTTGAATTGTTATTTGACATGAAGGTAATTGTTTTTTTTTTTACGTGTAACTTTAGTGGTGAAAAAATGTTGAAAGGAACCATTGGCGCTGATCATCTCCACTTCAAGAAATTTGGTGCTCTTTGCTAAAAGATTGGACACCCTGCGCTACATCATCTAAAATGAGATCATTATTACATTTATAGTGTCTACCACTGAGTAATTTACTTCAACATGGGAACTGTTGAGTATACTACAGATAACTTGCATATGAGGGGGTAGAATCAGCAGCAGCCTATAGCTCAGAATGTAAAGATCCAACTGTACCAATAGGGCATTTTTTTTTTACAAGAAAATTGGCAAAATGATCATCATATGGTATCAAATTTTCTCTAACACCCCTAAAGAATCAACTAAACTTGCGAGAAAAAAAAAATTGAAGACCTCTTTAAAATGTCACATGTTTATTTTAGTCAGATATGATTGGTACCCTGACGAGTAGCTTTCAGGTCAAAACTTGTCCAGTGCTCTTCAGTTGTTTCATGCGATCAACTCGACATTTTGTGTCTTGCTGAAATTGAGGTAATATTGCCATGTTGATGGGATGCTCTGGTAAAGCCAGGAAGATTGGCTCTGTCACAATGTTCATGATGGATGAAACTTGGGAAATAGCCTTTGGACAGAAAGGACACTCCAGGGAGATTGAGAACCGATTGAGACAAAAGAGAAAGCTAGCGTTGGAGATGGTTAAATCCTCTCTTGACAACTCTGAGGTAATGGACAGAGATTTTGATGTTGAAGCTTTGGAAGTGCTGTCAGTTTCCACCATATCGGCAAAAAACATGCAATTAAATGAGAGAGGTGCAGACCATGTCTGGTTTATTGCCACAGCTGCTCTTTATTGTAGCTCACAGTTAGATGGAAAAGAAAGAGTAAAATACCTGTGTTTTTATACATTTGTAGCTGAATTACCAACTAAATAAATATTGGTCCGTTAAGTTTGTTCTCAAAAAGTGTTTTTAAATGCTTTATTTAAATACTGTAAATTATTTATACGTTAAGCAAACATATGTAAAGAAAAATACTTTGAAGTCACAGCTTCAATTTCAACAAAAATTGACCGAAGATATCATTATTAAGTTTTCAGCATCAAGAGTTTGCTTTATGTTTGTCTTTTTGCACTAATGAATTTGGTTAACGTAAAAATGTGGGCTTTTTTAGATTTGTACTTTTTTTTAATTAAAGTTGATATATTTAATAGAAAGAGGCTTCACATTACTCATTAACAAATACACCACCCTCAAATCAATATCTAACAAAAAATGTTGATATGCCTGAAAAAAATAAAACCCAACAACAATATTTTACTACATTGCTCTTAAAATGGGTTTTAATTTAGCTTTTCTGTGAATGGCTTCCATGCCACTAGCAGTTAAACTTGGAGAATAGTCTTCCTCAAAAGCATTAAAAGAGGCACAACCGGGAAAAAATAGCTGAAAAGTCAGTGTAGAGCAGTGCTAGAGAAAATCAATACAGCACAATAATCATCAGGCACTTCCATTCCTGTACGTGAGATCAAGTTTTGCTAATGCAACCCATCAGTTTTTTTTGCAAGTCAGAGGTTTCAGTAGGTCATTTGCTTGACCAGAGGAAGGCAAACATTGAATTTCTATTGAATAGTGGTACTATATACCCCCTACATGTCATTGTGCTGTGAATGAAGTTGATTGATTTTACAGCTTAGCATTCTTCAGCCACACATTCACTTTAGCCAAAGATCAGTTTTACTCTGAGAAAATGTTCAAGTTTTTATTGCATTTATTTATGTTGTCTTATAAGTTTCAAGTACATAAAAGAAAATGCCATTAAATACAGCCTTTATGAATGGGAACAAGTTGAATGAAGGCCTAACACTTGAGCTAGAAAATAACTATATAAAGAAAAAAAGGAGATGCGTTATAGTTTAGTTTCAGTATTTCATATTATTTTTAAATATATATGAGAAGATAGACTACCATAATATTCAGATTTTGTATCTCAAAAGAAACCCTAACTAGATTTGAATTAATTTAGAGATCGTATTATTTAAACATATTTGCTATTCAGGGTGTATTTTGTAAAATCACAATGTCATTATGTTGCTATGGAAACTGGTACATAAGCCTGTCTTGCTGGGTAACAGAATGCTTGTTTTCTCTGGGCATGGGACCCTGCGGTTGGCATTCAGTGCTCAGCTGACCCCAGCTTTGCTTCGCTCCTCTGCTTTTCTGAGCAGCTCCACAGTGCTGGCAAATTGAAAAGGGCACCTAAGCTGATGAAAGCAGAGATCTCTCGGTCTGTCTCTCTCAGGAGGGAGGAATATCAGTCTCTCTGTCTCTGATGTTTCAGAAAAACACTCTACATTATTGAAACATACAGGCTATTGTTGCATGAGGGGCACCATTACAGAGATCATATATACAGATATTTGTTCATTCATGCTATAGATGGAAAGTCGTACTTAATCCAATTACATTCATTTAGAAGGTTTTCTAATGCTTGTTTTATGTATTTACTTCAACGTTGAGAAATTTGAGTCCATGTTAGTCACGACTTGCTATTAATTACATTTTAAAGATGCCCTGCCATGACAACTCAACTTCTTAGAGCTTTTTTTTTTCACTGTTCTGTGATAATTTACTTTTTCATGTTGATGACGCCTGACCTACTTTTTGTTTCTGTAATATCTGAATTTTGCGGTTTTTATTATTGAATTTGTTGTTGCAAATTTTTCATCTTGAAAACTTAATAGCATATCTTTGTGCTAACTGGATATCTGCAGAACAGTCTGAAAAAGTCTGTAAAAATACATCTATAATTAATTGTCTTAAAGTCCTTGTTGTTTTAAATTTCAGATATTCAATATTCAGATTACTGAATTCATATTCATATTAAGAAATTCCAATTCAAATGAGAATTCCAATTATAAATCTTTTTTTCAGGACATAATAATATTAAGTTTTATTAAATTAAAATTAAAATCAATAACATTCAAATTCTGATTGTTTTGGCAGATCTCTAGCTGGAAATGTTTGCAAAAAATATGGAATTTTTAAGTTACAAACGATGCAGTGCTAGTCTACAGTGGTCCAACATTTATTCTAAATGCTTTAAAAAGCCAAATAAAGAGACCGTTTAATGTTTTTGTAATGGCAAATTAGCTCACTTTTGAAAGTCCCTATTTTTTATGTTATAATGTGGGCAACATGACATTTTTGTTGCTGTATGGTGTTAGTCTGATGTTTATTGATCTGCTTCATTCAGTATGACCCCTGGTCTCTAGATAGAATGAGAAACACTCAGCTTTGTCCCAATGGAGCAGGCATTAAACACTTCTCTCCTCTCCTCTACCTCCTTCAGGAAGAGAAGAACCTACAAGCTCTCTACTCTTCATCTTTTTCTCACTTACTCCATAATCCCCTGATAGCACTGCACTCTCTGTTTGAAGGTATCATATATAAAAGCTATTGATTATCAGGAGCCGAGGGGACACCAATCACAGCAATATAAATATTTGATAAAGCAGCCATCTTAGGTCTCACCCACAATGGTGCAGTCTCAGCAGGTTCTGTTTTCTATCCATCACCCTCTTCACTCATTGATGCTTAGTGTTGCCTGTTCTCTATCTGTCTGACCATTCGTTCGTCTCAGTCGATCTGTCATCATGACATCTGTTCCACCGGGGTTGTCATTGTATTTATCATTCTGCTGCTGATTTCACTGTCTGTGACCGTTAGTCTATTAATCAGTTGATCCGATATTCCTTCTTTTCAGTCATTCTGTTCTTTCTCACTGCATAAATGCACAAAGACATCTCTTCTCTGAGTATCTGCTATTTAAACATTTACATGCACACCCACATTTATGTTCGTTCTCAAGGACACCTTTGTTTTAATCTGATGAAACTCTGTACACATCTACTCTTTTTTTTTTTTTTTTTTTTTTTTTTTAAACACCTGTCCTGTCCTACTTCAAAGCAGCCCCATGAGAAGGGAGGTGCTTCGTATGAGTTGGTCAGTTTTGTTCTTTCCAGAGAATTGAAGATATTATATATTGATTATTCCTCTGGATAGAAGCTTTTAATTTATTTCATTCGCATTCATCACAATAATTACATTAATCAATCATATAAACATACATCAGGACAGGACGGTGTTAATATAAAAAAAAAGGGGAAAGAGGAGAGAAGTAATTGAGGGGAAAACAGAGGTAGAGAAGTTTTGGAGGGGGAAAGAGAAGGTGAGAGGTAATTGTGGGGGAAGGAGTCAAGATTGAGTTGAAAATGAGAATAAGTAAAATAAATAATATTAGATACCTACCTTATTACATCCAAGTAGTTCGCATCTTTCTACAGATATGCATACAAATATAAATATACATACATACATACATACATGCAGATAAACACGCAGAATAATAATAATAATAATAATAATAATAATAATAAATAGAATTAGTAATCATATATATATATATATATATATATATATATATATATATATATATATATATATATATATATATATATACATACATACATACACACATACATACATACATACACATACATATACACATATACATACACACACATACATACACCTATACATATATACATACATACATACATACATACATACATACACACACACACACATACATACATATACATACATACACACATATATATACACATACACATAAGTAATTGAGTGTTACAGGACAGGTGACCTAAACCTCAAGCATCTAGCAGCGACCAAACATCCCAGGTGTCGTGACTAACCTTCTATGTCCCAAATGAAATGTGGGATCTGCCTCAAGCCAAGTCCCATATATGGTCAGGAACTACCCAGATATCCAGTACACATCTACTCTGAAAACATTGAGGCATAAGAATTATGTGCTTACATAATGATTACTAAGAATTAGATTTGATTTTGTGATATTTATTCGAGCTACTAATGGATCACTTGTAAGAGTTTTCTCAAGGCATGACGAGCTATTACACTTGTACATACTGCACACCATCATAGAATGGAACAATAAGTTCATCTTTTGATTATATTTTCAATTGATATTCTTCTGAAACAAAAATTTGTTTCATAAACAAATAACAAAGAATTTTCTGATTATTTGTAAAATGGACAAAGTACAACAAAACAATGTGCAGCTTATTTAAGAAGAGCACACTAATAGTCTTATTGTCATATTGCTTGTTTGTCAAGTCTATTTTTTAATACACCAGCTGAATAAAGACAAGACTGTGAGAGCACAGTGCAGCTTATATTTTTACCCACTCATGATCTTATTTACAACATCTGCTGATTGTTATTTTTCATAATTTACGTATGTGTAGAACAATCCATTGTTATAGAGCAGGACCTGTTTAGATACCATATGCCTACACTTAGAATGTTATAATAATCAGCCGATTGTCCAATTGTCCAACAGCTAGAAGTTCTTTACCAAGTTGAAATATCCTGAGTGTTTTTTCTCACCAGCAATCTGTCAGTTTTCACCTCTAGCATGTCTAAAGCATGTTTTTAAATTCCTTTAGAGCTCTTATTGTAAGTCTGTACGTGTGCCCTTTCTTATTATTTTTTTATAGAGTAAGTTCCTCCAAAAACCCTTCCCTTAAATTAAGGTGCTGTTTGTGAGATTTGGGATGTTAAAACTCTTAATCTTTGATCTGTAATCTTAAATTCACTCACCCCTTTACCAATGGTGCCTATTTCTGACTGCTACTGTTGATTTGCCATGTTTCCAGCCATGTTAGTCAGATCAAGATCTCCTTAAGTGTTTCAACGTTGAGTTCTATAGCACTCCTTTTTTTTAGGTCTGTGTTTCCTGAAAAAAATGCATTTCTTCCATTTTATCTCCAATTTTCTCTGTATTCTTCTTTCTATTGCTCTGAAGCAAGCGGTAAACCCTTACTCTCTCTTAATGTGAGTAATAGGTAGTGACTGATGTTGTAATACTTCGACCGACCTCTTGAGGCCTGTCCCAGAAGGGAGTAAAATATACACCCGTGTTAAAAATTATCATTTTCACATCTGAAATAAACACATGTAATGCCAGGTCACAAGGGTTTTTTTTTAATTCAAATCACTAATTTTGACTTTCAAGACAACTCAATGGCTACTCTTACTAACAGGTTCATTCTCGTTATGTCTGGTCTACCAAATAGAGTCTTTTGCCTGTCTCTGGTGGTAATACTTTGACAAGGTGGAAGAGGCTTTTTTACCTAAACTCCAAGCCTCATTTGCTTTCTGCTAAAATCTATGAATGATACCACGCACACTACGTCCATGTAACATACAATTAATGCTCTGAAGACACATTAAACAAAAAAAAAAACGTGTCACATTGTTTAAGTACTCAGTTGAACTAATCATCATGAATGCATTTTGGGATATCAATCAGTGAATCTTTTTGTATGAATCAACTTAAGATTTGATGATGATAAACTCCTCTTTCTGTTGATTTCTTTCAGGCTCTGATCGAGCTATTATTAAGAAGCTTCAGCTGTTCACTCACTGGCCTTCGCTGTGCTTTATTCCCAGAAACTCTAATGTTCTTTCATTTTTAGCTAGTGTAGATGAAATCTTCTTTGTTGCTAGTGCTCTGGCTTTGAAATTCCATAAGCGTCCAGGCTCTGCAGCGGTTTTCTGGTCTGGCATTGACTCCTGAAAGGCTGTGAAACCACAGCACACACATGCTGTTTAGTTTCAGGCCTCCTTCCTAAGAGCCACAGGGACTTTGCACCTCTTTCTTTGCATTGACTGCAGGTGATGAAAACAGAAACGGCACGTTCTTAAGTTTTCAGGAAACCAGAGAACAAATGCTTTTACACCCTGTGCATCTGAACATCTGCTCAACAGCACGTTTGAGTACAGATTTGTTGAAGTCAGTACTGACAGAATTAGGTATACAGTGTTGTAGACCATCGGGAAAAGAGCTTTCCTTGTGCTTTTCTGTTGTAAATGGCTCTTTTGTGTAGAGGAGAATAGTGAGAGCTCCTTATTGAATTGAGCTGTGTTGCTAAAACAGGGCTGGTGTTTTATGTTTTTCTGTTCATGTGGTTTAGGTTCTCTTAAATAAAGATATGCAACAGAATAAACATGTTACTTTATTGTTGAGATTTTATTTAGGAATTTAGTGACACGATGTGGAGGAATGAAACATATGAACACTTTCTCTCTGAAGAGTAGCCATAGTCCAGCTGATATTGGAGAGAAATTCTCGTGGCAAAAGGATTTTTAGTGAATTCTGTTTCTTTTATAATCTCTCACAAAGGTGCCTTGTCGAGATGGTGTTATCTTCACTACAATACTAATGGTGTGGCTTTGAGTTGAGGTTATATATGTATGTATATATATATATATATATATATATATATATATATATATATATATATATATATATATATATATATATATATATATATATATATATATATATATATATATATTTATATATATATATATATTAATTTATTTTTTCACTTTACTAGTACCTTAAAAATAGTATTTTTAAAAAGACTTTTATTAATTTGACACTGATTTTCTGTTATGATACTGGATGAGTTTTTACAGGTTTGTGCTTTTTTTTTAAGGAATGGTTTAAATGTTAAGGTACATTTCTGACTTTGAAACTTTTTTTTTTTGTTTACCATAAACTAATGAAGTTTTTGGAAGTTTTGCTGCTGGCTAGCAGTATTAAGGCGAATTAAAACCGACTCATTACATGACTCATCTGTTTTGGTATTGATCCATTTGACCATTTCGAGCCTCACCCAAAGGAATACACCGCTCTGGATTTGTTAAAGGGAAGCTGAAAAGCTGATTGTGTGTGTTTTTTTAAACAAAGATGGACAGTTGTCTTAATCAATGCTAATGCGATTATAAATCAACATGTTTCTTAATGGCTTGAGTAATTTTCTTAAGAGTGAAAAAGAATGAATAAATGCAGTTCATATTTTTTTAATGGGTTTTAGTGGTTTTGCATTACTTCATCCACTCTGTCTAACAGATGTACGGTAAATTATGGCATTTAGAATTCACTTAACCTCACAGCAGCAATGCAAATTAGTATTTAATAAAAAAAAAGCTCAAACACATTCTTGATAAAAACTCATGAAAGGGAAAAAAATCCCATTTCTTGTTTTTTTTTGCATGCAGACAGATGCATGAATGAGAATGAACACCTAATTAACGTGCACTTGAACTGTAAAACAATTCGATTTTTGCTTCCTTCATTTATATAAAAAGCTAATCTCATGATCTCATTCTCATAAATCAAATTTCCCTGAACATGCAAATTTTTTTTTATTATTCCAGTGTATATTAAGTGTCTTTTATACATACCCTGATTCAGCATTAAAGATACAAACAAAGAGCTTGTAATATCATTTCATTTGTTCTCTTATCACTTGGGATCTTTTATCACTAGGTCAAAACTCTGATGGTATTAAAATTCATTTTGCATAGTGCAGCAATCTTTTACACTGTGCATAACAATAGCACCGCTGCATATAATAACAACACGTCTTCATCTTCTCTAATGAAGTTGCCTTCGAGGCCAGGACAACGTCTGTGTTTGAGTTATTAATTACAGCTCCGAATGAGTCACTTAGCATGGTTAAATTTACAAGCAACACCTCTGGAAACTACATCCAGCTTTAACTGCGTTCCAAAGCTGCCATCGCTCCACACTCCATTAGCAGTGCTCAGAGTTCAGGATTAGAGGCTCGGAAAAGCTTCTTGTGAAAGGAAAGACGGTGGAGTCATTGTGCTGTGGCTGATAAGAACTGACATGTTTGGGATGTGTTTGCAGAAATATAGGGTTTGCTTTTAGTTCAGGGGCAACATGGGAGTCTGGCACGCCGTCCCTGAGGGGAAGTGCTCTAATGCAAACACACTCGCTCAAACCAATCACTGACTCACCCGGAGCACACACACACACACACGCACGCACACGCGCGCACACACACACACACACACACACACACACACACACTCTCACACGTGCCAGGCAAGCGCTGAGCGGGATGTTAGTTATGCCTCGCTGGAGAAGGTGACGAGAGCTGAGGGGAAACCTCGCTTCACATAACATCCTAAAACTCTTGGCTTTGCATTGCTCTACACCTTTGCACCATTAAAGTGAAATGAGCGTCATGGTTGGTTCTCTCAAAATCGTAACTATGTCCAATGATTCTAATTACTCTTTTTGTTTAATAACTGTATGTATTTTAATGCACCTAATAGCTGAGGGGAATTCAGTAACATAAAACCTGCTAAGGGAGTCTCTTGTGACTATTAATAGCCTCTTTTATATCTCAAGTCGTCAGCTTTTGATTTGGTATGTCTGTGTGCGTCTGATAAAGTGTGGAAGCTTAAAGCTTTCTCGCTAGACGTGATATTTCTGCTGAACAGAGATCCCTGGCCAAACTTTGCTCTTGGTCATCATTTAACAACACGGGGTTCACTGGATGCTGTAAAAAATCCAACTAATTAAAGTTTAATTCAGTCAAGGATTTTTTGTTGTTGGCTCAGGTTTAAATTTTCAACAACGCTGTTGTTGACGAGTAAAAACACAGAGTGATGTGTTGTCAATTAAAAAATGTTTGCTTCGTCAATTTTGGGATGGCAGTTCTATGGAAAGTTCAGATAACCAGTTTATTAAGTTTTGTTAACTTTTTTTTTGTTTTAGTGGAATCTAAAACGTCCCCTCATGGCCAGAGGTTTTGTCAACATTTTTTGTCAATTTTAATGGAATCAGAGATTAACAAATTGATTGCTCTATTTGTTAATAAATCACACAGTCTGTTATCGAGTCACCATCTCAAAGATGAGATCTAATTCTATGGATGTACAGCGGCAGATTTTACACTTTTCATAAATTGCTTACGTGCAACTGCTAATTTTTAAGCAGCTTTTGAGTGTATCTAATTTACAGTCTATAATTTTTCAAATACATTCTATAGGATTAGTCTGATCGCTTTCATGCATTTATTACAGTTTTTGAGTTTTGGCCATACTCATTTTAAAACATTTAAAGAGCTTACACTTAGTGTTATAAAATATATTTGTATTTAGTTTAGTTTTGTGTTTCTCTTGTCCATAAAGCTTAGTTGAGAGAGAATGCAAATGATCAAGTTGATCACTAGTAATATTTTTAGTGTGGCATCTAAAGGAAGCTATAGAGCAGGGGTCTCCAAACGTTTTGCAAAGAGGGACAAATTTTTAAAAGTGAAAATGCCCTCGGGCCAATTTTTCATTTGGCCTTTTATCCACCGTTGAAGTTGCCCATAAATACATGCTTTTATAAAATGATTACCTTTATTAACAAACTCACACAGATATTAACAATTCGTTGGGGATATCATAGGGCACAACTAATAGACATAACTCTGCCTTTCATTAATATTAGGACAGTTAGACATCACAAAATGTTATTGTAAACAATGCACTCAACTAACAACTATGAATATAACACCAACAATTAAAACCAAATCTTGTTCAAGAATTAAATCTAATAAGTGTTGCTTAATGCCTTAATGTGATTTAGGCTTTTTACGGTCGATGAGCACAAAACACTAATGAGAAGGGTTTACTGAGATTGATATTTTAGTGTTTAGTGTTTGACTCAGAGGCCTGCAAGAGGAATAGTTGTAGTGATGTCAAAATAGCTTGCGGTCTTGTTCCTGTCTTTAAAAAAATGGTCCATACAGTCATATAAATGACTAGATGTCCACACACAGCTTGTCCTCTTGTTTATTTATTTCTTTTTCATTTTTTATTTTTTTTCTGTCAAGAAAAATCACATAACTATGAGAGAGCTCCTGTTTGGTAACCAGTTCACATGAAATCATCTCTACACGTAGACTTAACATGTAAATCACTTGCACCTCTCTCATTCATTCTGAACAAACAGAAGATGGATGTGGATCTAGCATATGCGAACCCATTCAAGTGAAAATATGAAAAGATTAGCCTGCGAGCCTGACTTTGGACACTCCTGCCATAATGAGAGCATTAAATCATGTTTTTAAAACTTCAAATTCAAAAGTTTCTTTAAACAGTAATGCATTACTTTTTCTGTAAGTAATCCGCAAAGACACCGAGTTTCTTTCTTAAGCGAAGTAACTGTAACAAGTGAAAATCAAAGTCCTTCAGATGCTCATCTTATCTCTAGAAAAAAAAGTATTTCTCTCTGTCTCTCTTCCCTTCTGACTCTGTTAAAATTTACATTGTCTCTTTAGTGAATACTGCAGAGAAAGTACACTTTCTCGTAGTAGAAAAGTAGTTGGGGATTCACTTCATGTGAATTTTTTTCACATGAAGGCAAGTTTTTCCCAAAACATTCAATGAATACAAGTCAAAAAAATAAAAAAACAAGCTTCTAATCTGAAGTACAAGAACAGTAAGTAAAGAATGCAGTAGAACACAGCACAAATGGTAAGGGTAGTTTAATATTTATTTACAGGTGTGCTTTGGACAGGTATGCAGAGTGCACTCAGTAGTTGAATGAAAGTCATGAAGCATAGTGACAATAAGCAGAAGTATATCTCTATTTCAAGTAGCTGTGCATACTCAGTCTGTGTTTGCAGCCTACCTTTGAGATTCTATGTAAATGACCTTAGTTTGAACTGACAATCCCGCGTGTGTATAATGCGTGCTATCATTCATGGGGTGCTGGTGTTAAGTAGGTTGGTTATTCCATTGTTTGTTTGATGTGTAACGTAAGGGAATATTATTAGCATATCTTCATGTTTGTGTTGTCATTTTGATCAAGACTTCTATTCCTCTTAAATATTTTATTATCTATACATTGTTTGATCTTGGATTCAGTCTGTCTATCATTAGTTTGACTGATCATTTTACCCATTATTTACTTGTTTGATCATAAAAATAGATTTTTTGTTTGTTTGCTTATTTGCTCTTGTCATGTCCTGTTCTGTAGTACATCATTTGTAGTTTGTTTGTGTTAATTCGTTCTTATCTTCCGTTCTTTCTTTTTTTCCCATTAGTTTCATTGTCCTGACATTTAAATGTTTGCTATTTCCATAAATTCTTTCTGCAGTTAGCCGCTGTTTGTTTAGGTTATTTCTCCTAATTTTCTATTATAGAATTTTTCCTCTCTCTTATGCATTTTTAATTTTTTTCTTTCTCTTGTAAATATTTCATTTAAAAAACGTTGTAGGTTTTTTTATTAGTTCAAACAATTTCTGCTATTATCTTTATATATTGCTATAGTTTTTTTCCATGAGCAGTGTTAAAGATTTTATAATGTATCGTTAAATGTTGTTTTGTCAGTTAAGCTAATATGGTGTTTGTATGTTTCCTCTTTTCTCCAGCGTGTCGGTCTGGTTTTTACAAGGCATCTGCGATGGATGCGTACTGTGTGAAGTGTCCACCGCACAGTTACTCTCACCAGGACAAGGCGTCAGAGTGTGTGTGTGAGAGGGGCTTCTACAGGGCCCAGTCAGACCCCCGCTCCATGGCCTGCACCAGTAAGTTCACACACTCATTGGCATGTTTATTTGATTGATTTTGTGGTAAAAGTTGCACAAATTAAAAAAAACAACAACATGAAAATTTAGCTTGGTGAGTTCTTTTAATTCTATTCACACCATCAACGGTTGTAAAAGCTGTATTTTGGTAAAAGTCATGCATGTACTCACACACTATAATTTACAGCAGAATTCTGGAGCAAGTCAAATTGTTTTCAACCATGACTTCACGCCAGGCAAATTAGCCTTGCAACATATTATTTTGCATAAATTGTTACTATTGTCAAACTAGCATATTGGCTACTATGGTAAAATTATGGTAGGCTACTGCTTGTATTAAAGAACATTTGAGCGTTGTTTTTACAAAAACATGACTATTGTAGTAAGCTTATAGTGAAAGATTTTACAGAAGAATTAAACACCATTAACACCATTCATTCTCATCCACTGGGGTATCCCACCTCCCTTTTCAACTCAAACCAATAAGTGAAAGCAGGGCATATATTCTACTTTTTCTTTTATTATTTTTCATCCTTTCTTTTACGTCTCATCAGAGAACACTCATAGTTTCTTTCCTTGTTCTGCTACTTATGCCTTTAGGCTGCTTCTTGTTTTCACTCGCGATGTTTGCCAGATTCGTCTTTTGAAGGCAGAAGGGGGGATGTGACATTTGCCATAAAGCAGTCAAATTTTCTTGTTTCTTTGTTATTGGGTTATTACACAAATCAACAAACTTCATTGTGAGAACATGCAATACAGACCCTCTGGAGTGATGATGAAAATCATTGAATAAACTTTTATCCATCAATAATTTAACACAATAGATGACATTTAACCCGTTGAATTTGTTCCCAAGAACAATATGTTTGTGGTTCAGTTTCTGTTCATACATGGATAATATGGTTGTTATGGATGTCTGATGAAAATCTGTGTCAATAATATAACTTTATATGTTTGAGTAAAGAGAACGTTTTTGTTGGGTTAGATTTTTCCTACTGGATTAAAATCATTTATGTGAAAATAGGTTTTTGAATTGTCCACATACCCCCCAAAAATCTCAGCATTTTCTACCTCTTTATTTTCTTGTCTCTTTAAAGCATATAAAAGGCAGTGATCCATTTTTTTGTTTAAGCCAATCTGAGAATCTCTAGAGGTTACCCTTGATTTTAGGCAGCTGTAATGGATTTATTCGGTACATTTGCTCTCTGGTCCAGTGGATATTTAGGCTGCCCTTCTGTGTTTCTAAATCATGTGTGATAATCAGGAAGTTCTCGTCAAATACGAAGTCTTTAAACAAAAATATAACTGTTAAATAGTGATGCTTCTATTCTATTGTTGACTTTTGTCTTCATTGGTTCTGATTTGCAGCTTATTGACGAAAGTAACATGTGATGTCAAAAAGTAATAGATACACAAGTCGTTATTAAATATAGTACATAAAAATAAATCAGTCATTTATTAAAACAACTTTGCTTTTCTTTTTTTCCTCCCTTCACCAGGACCCCCCTCAGCACCCGGAAACCCAATTTCGATGGTGAACGAGACAGCGGTGACTCTAGAATGGAGTGCTCCTCGTGACAGCGGAGGACGTGGAGATGTCAGCTACAGTGTGCACTGCCGGAAGTGCTCTGGAGAAGCTGGCGAGAAGTGTGTTCCCTGCGGCAGCGGCCCTCATTTTAACCCTCGGCAGTTTGGCTTGACTCACCCCCGAGTACTGGTCACAGACTTGCAGCCTCACACCAACTACACCTTCAGCATTGAAGCACTGAATGGCGTGTCAGACCTCAGCCCCAGTCCGCGTCCTTTGGTGGCCGTCAACATCACCACCAGCCAGACAGGTAAGGCCCCTCAAAGCTTAAGAGATATTTGTTAAGATGTCTCATTCATGGCATGAAATATTCAGTCCATGGGTATCTTGATAGAAATAGAGTTCTTGCCTCTTAAGGGTTTTCTTTCCCCTTTTACCCTTCGAAAGTTGCTGAAGATTTTCTAATTGGTCAGTATCAGGATATTATTCATTCAATGTGTCATCATTGATACAACAGCAAACATAATTTACAAATGACACTTTATATACATTTTATTATGCTTTATTGAGCCGGCATATTGTGTTGAGGTAGTGTGTCATCCCAACAATGTATTAACACTGTGCTACTCTAACCCTGTGCTACATTAAAGCTGTGGTGCCTTAATATTGTGCTACACATCGATTTGTTGCACTACGTTGTGTTAAGCTAACATTTTTTCATACCATGTTGTCACACTACATTGTGTACCTCACACCTTGTTGCGTAACACAACACAACATCAGGCACGTATTTGTTACGTAAGCTTTACATACTACTCTACATCAAATTAACATTTCTGTGTCGAGCTATGTTGTGTGGCATTACATTGTGGAAGATTGTGTTAGACTCTGTGTTAGATTATTTTACTATGTAGCCCATCATGTTTTTTAACAGTTATTTTATATTTCATGTTAGTTTTGTTAAGTTACCAGCAGTTTTTCTATTATTACTAGATTTAGATAAGTTGCTTTATGATTTTTAAGGTATTTAAGATTATGTATATGTGAACTATTTTAGTTTAAATCACATAGATATAAATCATTTTATTTTATAACTAACACTTTTTTTTACTATTTTCTTATCGATGACTTATCATTAGGTCAATTCACAGTTTATTTTAAGCTTGCAATAGAACACAAAACATCAGAAGCGCTTTGAAATGTAGCTTCCGTCTATCAGATGGGTCAGAGTTTTAAGTACTTGACGTCCTTCATAAATCCTCAGTTACTCGATTCCCCACCTGTGCTCTCAAATCTCTAAAGCTTTAGCTTCCGTTTGGTCTGCTGCCTTCTGCTTTTGAGCTGGACACTGCTGTTCTGTACTCGAGTGGCTCCTCTTACATCCGGCTTGACCTCTAACCCCCTTCTCAGTGTGCGTCTGGAAGCCTGTGATTGGTTGGGCTGAGGCCGATCTCTTCTGATCCAGCGCTGAAGTATGATTCAGCCCTGCGGAGAACGAGAACAAGTTAGAGAGAGAGAAGCCTTGTAATGAGAGTCACCCTGGATGGCCAGATCAACAACCCTTTACGCTTATTAGAGCTGACAGGCCTGTAACCGTGGAAACGCCATTGAGGGCGGGAACTAAATGAGGTTGTGGTGCTGTGATAGGTCAATATTTTGAGTACTTGGCCTCTGGTCTACTGTGCTTGAAATATTGAAGAGACAATCTCGAGTGTGGAGAGAGAGAAAAGGCTTCTGTGATGTAGAGCCTGGGTTAGCTGGTTTTGCATGATGTGGACCATGACTGATGTTTCAGCAATCATCTTTCATCACCAGGTGGAAAACTGAATAAATATGAAGGCAAATTAATTGGATATTAGGGATTTGGGGGATGTTTTAGGTTGGTAGTTGGGCAGTGAGTTTTATACATCTTTTATGTTTAAGTTGGCGACATATTTAATGCATCAGAAATGAAATAATACTATTAAGTAAAACTACCACTTTTGTTTTGTTTGTTTTATAATATTAAAATTTTGCATTTTTACCTAATGCTATGAAAAAATGTATACTCTTTTATTTCATTTTACATGCATTTTTTTTAAACAAACATAAGTGTCTACATTTAAAGTAATTAATTTGATACATTGAAATAACTACAGATGGTATTTTTGTGGTGACAGACAATAATTTATAACAGTGCAATTTGATTAATCTTAATGTGCTACTGTTCGTTTGTTAATATTACATTGTGGGATCAAAGTGCAAGAGGAGTCTGAAATATGAATGTTTGTTTGTTTTTCAGCCCAAAGTGTTTGGATGCAGTAGTTAACAGGGTTACTGTGTTAGATGGATCAGAATCTTTAGCACAGAGTAAAGACTCTCACAGCTCATTAAAGATGGAACAGTCAGCGCTACATTCATCACTCGCTGCTGGGGCCCAAAATGACGAGCCCTCGTTTGCACTCACAATCTGACACCATCATTAGCACCTCTGTCTCTCTCTGTCTCTGCTCAGGGTGACCGACAACACTGTTTACTGATGAACGTTATTGTAAGAGGATGGAATTTGTTGTCATTTTTCACACAACTCTGTGAATGGTCTTTCTTTCATTTTTTTTTTCAATTTTAGAAAAGTGATTATGTGACCTGAATTTGGTGTTGGTAGGTTTTAGAGGAAACTCCAATACGATGGTGCTCAGTAAAGCTTTCCCAGGTAAATGTCTGGCTGGCAGCTGAAAGGCATGTTTTAAATATGAAGAAACCTTCCCACACCACTGAAAACAAATGCATTGTTTTGCGTTGTAGTTAAATGGTTTAAAATAAACTGAATGACGTGTACAGAATTATAAAATATGACTGAAAATAAACTGTCTTTGCACAAAACTTCTGCTTCCTCACACTCTATGTTTAATCAACTTGAAGCGACATGAACAGGAAACGTGGAGTGAAGTAAATCACTGAATGACTGATTGTTTCTATGAATAGACGGGCTGAGGTGCTCTGGCGGTGTGCCAGCAGAATAGTACGGGTGATAATGATTCACTACGCAAGCGGAATCATTCATCACCCCTGAAAAAAGATGAGACAACCCTCTCATGCTCTTTAATTAGAATTGTGATTAATCCTCTTCTTTTACATGGAAATCAATATCAGCTCATCTTCTCTTGCAGTGAGCGTCATCTTGAAGGAAAGAAAGGGAACTGACAGTGTAACACTGGCTTGGCAGGGGCCCGAACCTTCTGACGGGGCCGTGCTGGAATATGAAGTCACCTATTATGAAAAGGTTAGATGTTTCATTCTTTCTTCAGCACAAGCTAATCTCTGTGACCTTTTGGCCCTGTGTGTGTCCTCCCTGCCCTGACTGGACATATGGCAGCTCTCTTTTATCGTACCCTGGGGAGAGACTGTAACGTTAACACAGACATGCTTCATTCACTCCCAATTAACATTCATGGATGTCCTGTCGGTTAGAGCCTTCAAGGTTGTCACATTTTAGGTTTGATGACATTATTGTGCTCAACAAATCACCCAATGGCTTTCATTCAGACATGCTGCAAATTCCACTTTATTACCTCCTCCAGTTCAACTGGGTTTTCACAGGACAAACAGCACTTTTCATATATTTACACTTCCTATGCTGGTAGTGTTAGAGATATAAATAAAACATGTTCGTGCTTTGACTTACATTTCAATTCAGATCTCCTGGTCAACCAGATTTTGTGATTTTTTTTTGTGTGTGTGGGAATATACCTCATTTAGTTTTATTATTAAACTCTCACATACAATGTGTCAGATTGAAAAAAATATTGTTTAAATTTGAAGTGCGATTTGTGTTTCATCTTACACTGTGTAATAGTTCTCAAGCAGTTATGTACTTAAAATGCTTGAAAGGTTTTATTTGTTAAACAGAGAATCTTTTGTTTTAAGTTATTCAGATCTTGATTGTCAGTGTGATGCTGTCAAATCATCATGTTCCCGTCACATCTGATATAGTTATAAAGCACCTACATTAGAGGTCTCCAACTCAATTCCTAGAGGGCCGCAGCCCTGCATAGTTTTGCTCCAGCCTTAACCGAACGCATCGGAATCCATTGATTAAGCTCCTCTGAGTTTGATTGAAGCTACTGGTGTGTCTCCTGAAACTGGGTTGGAAAAAAAACCTGCAGGGTCTGCTGCTCTCCGGGAGTTGAGTTTGAGAGCCCTGATCCACAAAATAGTGGCTGAAGATACACGCATAGCAGCATTCTGTACCTGCCCTGTTGGTCACATAAACAATGCTTTATCTTTTAATTTTCTTTAGGGGGAATTATTACACAGTGCACTTTTAATATGCATCAATGAAAAAAAATGAACGATTCAAACTCAATTCATTGTTATGGTTAAACATAAATGCTAAAATCTGTATTATAACTGCACATGTACATTACCAATCATCTTTTATAGTAGTTACTGGTCTTTTTTATATTAGTTTTGATTTAAATTTATGATGAACAGTATAAGGGATTTTTAATATACGGAAGCCTTGCACACATGAGTATATTAAATGAACATTCAAACTACTGATCAAAATGAGTAAATAGTTTGACATCACACAAAGTTATCCAATTCATAATTCCAGGGAAAAATAGTTTAAATAATGAAAAAAGTAAATGTAATTTAAAATTTGTAGATTTGTAAAAGATGTAATGACCTTATGGTGTATCCTTCAATATTCTATGCTTAAGCCACACCTAGGCATGCTCGATGGGGTTCAGATGAAAAGACTGGCAAATCTATTACACCCAGAACCCTTGCTGGTACCCCTCGGTTTAATATTTGGGGTGAGGGGGGCAGGGGGATGTGTTATTATCCTGATTTAGGAAAAAACTTTATTCAAACTTTTGACTCAAAAGGGAACATGCTATGAATTTAAATATGCAAGGGAAATACTGTAACAACAATATAAAGATGAATCTTCTCTTGACTTAAAAGAATACATACTGGAACCATGATGAGAAGGTATTAAATTACATTTGCTGTTATAGAGGCTCTGAAGGTTCAAGCTAAATATTTGAAAAGTATAGATGTGGTTGAGGGGTCTTTTTGTAATGACTTTGTTCATGAAGACCTTTAGCATCAGATGCTAATTGTATTATTAAGGGCTGTCAGATTGTGATAAAAAAATGCAGTGTTTTTCCAGGGAAAGATGAAGTCTTCACCATGATGAAACAGTATAAATGTTAAAGTAGCAGAAATGATCAGTCGCATGTAAAAGAAAATCCTCTGAGAACATCTTCCCACAGAAGCATTCATCTTCTGGTGGTAAAATGATTTTGTTCAGGTAGCTGTTTATATCCCTCGGTGGCACCCTCTGGCCCACAGTGTTTGGCTGTGTGGCATAAAAGCTGGGTGATGGGTAATTATTATGATTTATTCAGGTGATTATGGGCTAGGTGGCTTTTGAATAGAGTGCACAGATGGACAGGCTTTGCTGCCACTGTGTCCTCGATCTGTTTGATACTCTATGTTTGGTCCATCACAGATTTAATGGCTCCACAGGAAATACAGGCATCGCTCTGTAGCAGGGTGTGCAGGTCATGTCTGGAACCTTAGCTATATCTAGAATTTGGAAACCAGGGATCAATAAGCTTTAGAATATTATGACATTGTATCGGAATCTTTTCAGACAATAAGAGTCAGGCGATGGTTCCAAATCTTTAGGATTAATGTCATTTATCTGGATAAGTTCCACTTACTGAAGCCGAAAAGCTTTTGTTCAATCCATCTACGTGAAAAGCTTTGTGTTGGCCATCATCAGGACATGGTTGAATAAGCATTAAATTCCATCAGAGCTAATTGGTTAATTTAAATCCAATCTGCATGCTTTGTTCACTTGTTCTTCATTTGGATTTGTGAATGTGAGCCAATATTTAATGGATGCATTGAAAAAGTTGATAGGTTTTGAAGAAAGGCACTTGCCTGTGTGAAATGTAGATAGATGGGGCCAGTAGAAAACATTGATTTTCTTCTTTTGTGCTCTAGAACCAGCAGGATCAGAACTACACTGTCCTGAAGACCAAATCCAACAGTATGACGGTGGACGGACTCAAGCCGGGAAGCACATACATATTTCGTGTTCGAGCACGCACAGATGCTGGTTATGGGAACTACAGGGGAGAGATTGAGTTGGAGATGAGTCAAGAAGGTGAGTGGAATCCAACCCTTGTAAATCTTCAGAAAGAAAAGATTGTCTTTTCTAGAACTACAAAGATTGATTAGTTGATTTCTTCAAAAACAGGCAAATAGTGTTTTTAGTAGTGTTTTTATCATTTATTTATTTTAGACTTAACACGCTCTTCATAGGTGAAATTTGAACTTGCATCAACCTGAAAATACATGCAACTCAGTTTATAAATACTGTGGATTCCTGTTAAATGTCACAACACAAATGTGTTTGATTATTTAATTAAATATAGCCAATTTAATTTCTTGCGTTAACTCTTACCCTGTTTTTCACATTTTGCACTTCCCAGTTTTTCTGAAGTTAGGGGACAATTCTCACAGAATAAATTGCAGTCTGTTTTATTCTGAAACTGGTTTCCTCACAACTGTTATTTAGAACAATCCTGTGAAAGATGTAACTCTGTTTTACAATAAAACATTTCTGAGTGCATATATTTAACCCTATGTGTTGCTATTCAGCTGTAAAAAGCAAAAGGGTAAGGGATAGCGGTAAAATGGATTTCACCTTTTCTTAGAAGTGTCACTGGAACGAAATCTTTATTTTATTAGTTCATGCATGAATCATGATTTCAATTATACCGTAACTATTTTATTTCATTAAATGTTATGAAGACATAAATATGGTTTTTACATTTTTTCTTTTTAAAGGTTCTTGAAGGGGGTCATGGCGGTTCTTTCATCTCTACTTAATGTTATCTACAAAAACCTTATTTACAATGAAGTTCATTTTTCTCGTCATGGCCAAGTCCTCAAGTGAAATCGAGGCACGTAGATTACTAAGAAGTTACTTTTACTGATAGCTTTTATTAGAAAATGCATTTTGTGACCTTCAAATGCACCTTTATTCAGATAAAAATAAATAAATATCTTCTAATATTCTTGATCATTCACAAAGTCTTAACTATCATGTGACTTCCATTGTCAAAAGATTCAGATTATCTTTTTTATATTTGATGTATCAAAACTCTTTTTTTTATGGAATTGTTGCAAAACACCTTTTTCTGGAAGGAATACTTTTCATGTATAAAATATTAATTACAAAACTTTTTTTCGTATTTTATCAGCCAGACCTTAACTGTTAACATTTCTCCACAATTTTGGTGTACGACAAATTTTCTGTCTGAAACTGTATTTTTAGGTCCCTGTAAATAAGCGTGTTAGAAAATGAAAGTCTTAAAATAAGTTTTAACTACACGTGCTTAAACTTATCATTGACACTGTAACATTAGAATGATTTAACGGGATGTTTTTGGCCAGGCTGGAAGCTGTGTCACACCTGCGTTTTTATCCATCACACACAACTGATTGAATTTCCGATCCACCGAGCGCACAGAAAGAGTCCGTGAAATATTCATCCACGTGAAGACGTTGAATTAGTCCCTTGAGATGAAGAAGATGAGGCTCCTGACGTGCTGCAGTTTGCTCTCGCCGAGCTGTTTGAAGTCTGAATGTGTCGAGTTCCTCTGAAGTGTAGGATTCACAGATGTCCTGCTGTGTTTACGTGCCATATGTTGCTCGCCGCCATTCTGTGCACATAATTAAAGAAAGGCTCTTCCTTAAATCTTCCTATTCTAACAGGAACCCAGCTTCTTTTTTTTATTTTGCACAACTCCTGGATGTACACTTTCTTGGTAAAACCTGTAAATGATGTAATAATATACTGATATTGTTATTAGCATTCTGGAACCAAATACACCTTGCTTGAACATACCTTTATAGATAAACCAATTGCACACCACACTTTATAGACTTTGTTCATCAATCCTTCATTGTCTTATGTTAATTGCTTGTTGTGTTGCACTTTACTGTACTTATGTGGTTTGTATTGTACTTTTGTTGTTTGCACTGACTGCTCAAGTACCAAAGGAAATTCCTTGTGCACATACACACGGCAATAAAGCTGATTCTGATTGTATCTTTTGAAGCTTTTGACACCCTTTCAATATATTTACATATAATGGCTTATGGAAAAGGTCTCAAAGTCTTTTCGTGGGCCACAGCCCTGCAGTTTTACTTCAACCTTCATGCAACACACCTGATTTCACTATTTAAGTTCCTCTTGGCTCGTTTGTAGCTACTGGTGTGTCTCTTTAAACAGGGTTGTAACAAAACCTGCAGGGGCTGCATTCCTCTAGGTTTTGACAGCATACAGGGATTGGACGATGAAACTGAAATACACAACATTAGAGTTGAATGGAGATATTTGCAGGGCAGTGTTTTAAATTCACTGATTCAACTTTGGGAGCCAGGTTTGAGGGTTGAGTACTACTTTGAAGACACCACGTTGTATTTACAGTCTACAAATCTGAGTGTTAATCTTCTCAATGTGGTTTTTGAAAAATTAGTGATATCAGCAATAATCAGTCATGATCTAATATATGTGCTTCACTTGCTGTGGTATCCTTTTGTCTGTTAAACTTGATATTGTTCTCCCTCACTTTTTTGTTGTAGACATGCTTGCAGTTGGAGATCAGAATCAGCAAACCATTCTAGCCATCTCAGTGGCTGCAGGTGCTGTGCTACTCGTTCTCCTTGTGACCTGTTTCGTTGTGAGTGGAAGGTATGAGTCTTTATATCTAATTTTGTATCGTTTTTTTTCTCTTATCCAATCTAAAAGCCTGATTCAGTTTGTGTTTAGTATTAATTGTATACATGGATAGATCGGTGCTAATCTGCTTCATTTAGCTCTGCTCTGATGCGTGTGAAGGATCAGAAAACATGTTTCGTTTAATCAGAGCTGAACTGTAAATAGAGAGAGAGCAGAGCAATTGAGGTGTGTGCATTCGTATGTGTGCAGTTACACAAAATCAAAAGAACAGATAATTGTTTAGGCCACTGATTCTTGCACGAGATTCGTACAGATGAAAGCAAACACTTGAGAGAACAATCAAGGAGGCCGACATGAGGGAGAAGCTGGAGAAGACCTGCTTTATACGCTGAGGGAAATAATGAAATGGAAATGAAAGGCAAAGCTGGAACAGAGGAGATGAACAACCGAAAGCAGCAAATAAAGCGCTCTCCGTGACATGAAGTGGCCAGAATGAGTCAGGGGCTGATCTCTGTGTAGGTGTGCGCCCTTTTGCGTCTAGTTACATTAGTTTGATTTTGTGCATCTCAAGAGAAAAGGCACGCTTTTAGTGATGATAGGAACCGTACACGGGAAATGAATGAATAAATCAAAGCAAAGCTGTAAAATCATAAAATTATGCAGGACGTTTTTATTTTTTGGGGAAGACATTCGTTTTTTTATATAAATTATTCATTTTGAGGTTTTGATTTATATAAATCAATTCCTATTTTGAGAAAATATGACTTTCTTGAGTGGAATGAATCCAAATACTTGTTTGTTTGAATTGAAGTTATTGTTTTAAAAATTAAAACAATAATCTTGTAGTATGACATTTCAACTTGACAAAATACTTATTTTAAGAGTTTTAAGAAGACCACCTTTCAAAGAAAACTTCTCTTGGAATAACATTTTAGTTTTTCAAATGTTTCTAGATCAAACAAATATAATAATAACAATAAAAATAATGATTAGAATCATCATTTATAAAAAGAAAGTTTGTATGAGTTCAATCATTTTACCTCAGAGGGCTGAGAATTATCAAGGTCATATTAAGAATAGTTCTTTGCCTACATAAAAAAATCAAACCTTAATTTATCAAGTTATGTTGACATTGTATGTAAAAAAAACCCAAAAGTGTCAGTCTTGTACACATGAATATTGTTGTAAGTATTAGTTTGTAAGCTGCCACGGTCGAATCCAGTTAATCAAGAAAACAGGTGACTTATTGGTCTTATGATAAGATTTAAACTTGAATGTAACAATTTGTAATGAATTTCTCTTTTCCTTAAGTGTGTTTCTTTTATTTCAAACATTCCTACCAAGCCAAACTTACCCTATTAGCAGATTGATTTTGCTTTATCTAGAATTACTTTAAGTATTTATTTGATTCTTCCTAGAGAGATGTCGTTTGGGTATTTGTTTGTAGCAGAATTATTATTAGAATTCTATTATAATCTTGTTTTTTCATCAATCAATTAATGACTCTTAATCAATCAATCAATGGCTGTTTTGAAAAGAGAGACTGACGTAAACCAAACAAAAGAAAGGAGGAAGATTGAACAAAAACACTAAACAGACACTCAAACCCGGAACCTCCTTTTTAAAAGACTACAGTGCAATTATTTTGTAATTTGAAAATGTTGGCTATTTCAAGATAATGTTTTAGGGATTTCATTTATTAATTTATCAACATATTTAATGTATTAAATTTAACATTTAATGTATATTGTTTTCTTCTATTTAAATTGAATAATTTACTTTTTTGTTTTATTTTTCAATATTACAAAACAGTATTTTATTTGAAATGTGAGTTTTTGATCAAGGAGGCAGCGTGGTAGTCAGAAAACTATCAAGTGACCAGAAGAACATGACAGTTACAGAAATTGCTTGTTGGGGTATGAGCAGTCCTCACACACCTCTGCCTCAGTCGTGATTTTTCAACAGCAGGACACTACCATTCAGCGTGCAGCAACACAAAATAGGATTTCCGTCGGCTTTGCAATCTGTAACCCATGATGGACTATGACAGAAAGGTCCCGTAGGATGTGTGGTGTCGTCCAAGTTTATGCCTGCAAGCCAAAACCTTGCTGCTGCCACCCCCAAATCTCAGAGCATGTGTGTCTGCGTGTGTGCTTGTGGGAAGCAATACAAACATTTCTGATCCTGATCTTCAGTGACGTGTTTCTGTGGCGTGAGGGCCAGTGAATTGTAATGGAGAGTGAAGCTAAACTATAATTACATTCAGTCCCCTGGAATTGGATTATATCATGTCGTTTATAGTGTGCACAGGACTTAACAGGGTATTTAGTTCACAGTTTCATAGCTTTTACTGCTTTGAGAGAGCAGTGTATTGCTGTTATGGATGGTTTGAGGTCATTTCTGATTCACTGGCCAAGCTGAAAAGCACATAAGATTTTGTTTTTTTAGCCCAGCGATTCATTGTAATCCTAAATCTTTTATATAAAAAAAGTTTTTAATGTATGTTTTTTAAAGAGTTTGAAACATCCAGTAAATGAATCTCTAGTTTTCCCGCCACTGAGATGCACTGATCAAATACGCTAAGTTTTCAACTCTTGGGGGATAAAAATGTTTGTTTAAAAGACAGAGAATTTATGAGAGATTTTTTTTTAACAATGAATGTGAGCAGAAACACTGTAGTTCAGAATATCTCAATCAGAAGCCTAGACTTTGACAAGGATGCTCAAATTCTAGGAGACTTTGTTCCACAAGCCTTTTAAAAATGGAAAAAAGGTGAAGGAATAAGGATTAGGGTAAAATTACACTTGTTTTTGAATCTAACTATAAACATCCGAAAGAATCAATGACTTGACCTGCTGAAAGGCACGTATGATAAAAACATCCAGATTCCTAACAGACTCTCAGAATCCTGACATAGGTGGAACTATGATATCAAAATGTCGGTAAAATGTTATACACAATTATTATTATTTAAAAAAAACAACAAAAACCTATTATCTAACTTATTACAGAATATATCTGTGTACTGTTTCTAGTAATCAAATTCGCCAAAAACCTTATGATTCCTGGTTCTGTTTGTGCTCTAAAGTTAGGGTTTGACGAAGAAGCAGAAAAAGAGTTCAGACGTGTTTAGTAACTACAACTTTATTTTTGGACTGAATCGAGCTGGCAAGATTTTGCAGATAATCTGGCAATGAAAAGAGACAAAACAGCTCTGATTGGCTGGTGATTCAGCTGGCAGATGGTCTTCGTTTGTCTTTCATTTTCTCCCATATTTCCAGAAAAGCAATTAAAAATGGTGGACACACTTTAAAGACTTTAAAGATCCTCTTGCTTGTGTTTGTGGAAGCGTTTCAGCACAATGACAGATGCCTCGGTTTATCTAGCAGGTGTCCACTAACCACAGAGGAAAATTTGCACATTTGCAAGTCTGTAGAGAATCGTGTGCCAACCATGAAAACAAGATGAAGACTTCTGATGGTGAAGCGTTTCCTTTCCTGTTGGATGGCCACCAAACACTTAATGATGAAGTCAAGAAGCCACATGGTGATTTTCTGCTGGGGAGATGAATATATTGCTTTAGCGAGGTTATTGCTTTCTGTGGTTTTGTAGTTTTTTGCCTCAAGTTTCTTATTAAATCAAATGAGTAATGGAATCTATTAGTAGATCTGAAGGTCTTCAGAAGTCGAAATCTAATGCAGTAGCATATGTTCAGCATTTACCGATCTCACTTTATAGTTTTGACTTTAAATATACAGGAACTCTAAAACTCATGCTCCAAGATATACTTCATCAAAAATACCTGTATCGGCAGAACCCAACCCTCAGACAATCACAGAAAAAGAGCCTCAGTCGAGGCTATATCTGTCAAGCTTTAACAAACCCTTGTCATTATTATTACTTTTGAACATATAAAAAAAACTATTCAATAAGATATCCAATTAAATGTGCGAGAGATGCTTCTTAACCAGTGTCAGTCTCTTGAGTCGGTAAAGACAAGCCATACTTTTCAAGATGAACTGTTGTGGAGTTTTTGATCGTGTATCGAGATACTTGCATCCGGTTGGCAGCATCACGTATTACACAATCACACACGAACACAACAGGGATCCTGAAACAACGCGAGAGCTGAAGCTAACCGTGACGTGTCAAGATTGTTGTCCATGAAATAAACAGCAGCAGCATGGAAAATGGAGCTAGCGAAAATCAGCATTAGCAAGAGCGATGGTGATAATTTACCAAGAAATATTTTCAACAGATCAAAAACCTAAAGTTTGGATCGTTTTCGGGTTTTACAAGAAGGAAGAGAATAAAATATTAAATGGAAACAGTCATAGAAGGGGCTTATTTAGTAAAATATTTGATGAATATTAATTCCTCTAACAATGAATTGAATTCCGTTTTAATCGAATCAGTTTAAGGATATTGTTTTTTAAATCGAATCATAACCTTTGTACCTAGATGCAAATACAATCGTTTATCCCTTAAAGATGTGCAACATTCATTTTTATTTAGGTATTTATTTAGTTTTATTATGTTTGCATGCTTGAGTAGGGGTGCTTGTGTACAGTGTAAAAAAAATACAGTTAAGAAAATAAATGAGAAGAAAAGAACACGTGTTGCATAACACTAAAATTCTATATTTTAATTCAGTTTGAAAATAGTTTCAAAAGAAAAGGCTTTCAGGAGCACTTCCCTCTATCTATTAAAAGCCACAGATCTTCTATGACCTGTGAATAGCATCAGTGTAGCTGAACATCTAGCTGGTTAATGTGTTTTTGTTAGTCGGGTCTTTGTTCTTAGGCATGCAGATCATGCTTAAGAGGGCTTAATGGCTCTTGTTTGGCTGATTTACTACACATATTACCTGGATCTCACCCTTGAGCTTGACTCTATCGTCAGCCCATTTGTATGTTGGTTAAGTGAGAGACATGGCAGCAGGCACAAGTAAACACACAAAAGGAATACTCCAGCCTTCCAAAATGGTTGCATAAGCATTTCCATCCCCTAAACCAATCCATCTGGCCGTCCCAAAGCAGAAATGACTGGCCCTGTAGTCCTTGAGCACATCATTCAGCACAGAAAATTTTCATTTCCATTCCTTTGATGGCAGGCCAGCTGTAGACGTGTCTGGATGCATCGTAGAACGTTCTGGAATATAGACGCTGATGATATGATGTGTGCATGTGCAATAGCTTGAGATGAGCCTTGCACAGTAAATCAGCCTCATTTTGCTTCTGGTTTTCAATTAGCCTAATGAAGCCTGCAGGATTGATGGAGTCAGTGCTTTTAAAACACCTGTCAGAAGAGCTCTGAATTTATGAGGCTCCATCTCCTCCAAACACATGATTATTTCCTCCTTTAATAATTAGCTTGTTAGTAAATCAATTTAATGGCCATGCGTGGAGGGAAGGCTCACAGCGGTGTTTGTCCATCTCTTTATACATCTTTTTATTAGCCACATCTATTTTTTACTGGCTGAGAATTTGTCAAGAAGTATTATCAAGTATTTGTGTTCTGTTGTTCTTTTGTTGCTTTCAGCTAGACATTTCAAAAGTCTGGAAATGATTTTAGAAATTTGTTCTATATAAAGTTTTCTGCAACAATCTTGGTTTTTCTTGTCCGATTCTGATGAAAAAAAGTAGAAGTACACATAACCAAGATTAGTTTTTTTTACATTAAATAATCCATTTAAAATTTGTGACACCCAAAAATGTTTGTGCACTGAGCCTGAGTGCTTCACCTAACTTACTTTTAAAGCACACATTTTCAACCACTATCTTTTAGCTTTATCAGTGAATTGAAATATTAAATTAAAAGTAACTAATGCATTAATGTACATTGCAAACAACTTGACCAGTTGGCCAGATATGGAGAGACCCGAAATTTGTGCTCTGCATTTAACCCATCCCAGTGTACACACACAGTAGTGAACAAACACACCGTGAACACACACCCGGAGCAGTGGGCAGCCATGGCTGCGGCGCCCAGGGAGCAGTCGGGGAACTGGTGCTTGCTCAAGGGCTCCACAGCTGTGGTTGTTGAAGATGGAGAGCAAGTGTTTCATCACTCACACCACCTTCAAACTCTGGGGATCGAACCGGTGACCTTCTGATCGCAAGTCAATCTCCTTATCCACAAGTTCACAACTGCCTTGAGTGATAAACATTCAACAATCTAAACAAATGATTCTAATCTGTTTTTAGCAATTTACTTTTTATTTGGACCGTGTCATGTGAATCTACAGCTGGAGCTTTTTTCATGAAATAAACCAATTTAGTACAAGATAAAGAAAAATGTTTTTTCCCTCAACAGAACAGATATTTACTTATGGCTTTAACTGTTTATCTTTAGAAAAACATTTTGCTTTGGGTTTTCTGTCTCAGCTTGGGAAAGACCCTGAAAGTAATAGACACGCAGCATGAAGGAGAACAGTAAAATTATCATGCTGGACATGAAAGCATCAAGGAAAAGCTTGATGACATCAAACATAACATAGAACAGTAAGCAAGTTGTCAATAGATCTAGTATGTTTTGACGAATAACTTTAATTGTTTTAATTGTATCCCAACATTCTAGTCTTTTCATTGGTGGCCACTCTTGCAGAAAAACATGTAAAAATATGAAAAATAGCAAGTTGTTTTGAAAACAGACCAATTCTGATTTATGGGCAGTTGGCCGGTGTATTCTTAGCACAAATACTGAGGCTTGCTGTATCAGTTATGGTGTCACATGGAAGTAGGGGCCGCTTATACACATTTCCTTCTGCTGTTGCTTTGTACTCTTCCTGAAACTTAATATTTTTTATTTATATTTTGTTGAAATCCAAACCCAATAATAAAAAAAAACTATGCTGTTTCATTTAAGAAGCATAAAGAAACTTTGTTTTTGCCTCAAATGAGGGAGAGCAATAAGTTTTCATGCATTTGCGTGATCATTCTGTGAAAATAAAACAAGAAAATGAGTGAATTGGATGCAGTACATTGCCCGCATATTAGGCTAAAGTAAGATATATAACAAGTTAATAAATCGAACGCTCTTTCTTTCTAATATTAACTCAGCCCACACAATTTGAACAAGTATAAATATTTGTCCTGATTTAAAAAGAAGCTCTGTGGTTCCAGTGTAATGTAATTCTATTTGTACCCTATTGAAGTATCCTATATAATAGTTAATTTCAGTGGTAATCCACAATAGGCCTCTTGGTTTTGAAGCTGCTTTTTATCTACAAGCACATCTTGGTGAAGGACTATTGTCCTCTTTTTCTGATCGTCTTCTGCTTCACTGAAAGGCTCTTTATTTGTGCAAATCCTGAACCACGTCTTGGTGAGGGATTAGTGTATGATCATCAGATGTTCTTCTGCTTCACTTGGAACCAAACTATCTTCTGCAGAGAGCTCATTGAAAATTCATGCCGTTGCTCAGCAATACTTGTGGTAGCATCATGTTATTGTGCATCAATGCTTCATTGAACCATGCCAAATGAGCTCTGCCCTTTAGAACAACCACACGGCAACATGATGGATATCACTCTACATTAGTCTGGCTGTCCATGGCACCCCACAGGGTTGTGGCGTCCATGCCAGTGGCCTTCTATGTCCTTCTGCCAGGTGAAAGCTGGCTCTAACGTTTCATTTAATGTATGCTGAACACATTACAAACACTGCTGGAAGCTTCTTTAGCTCATTAGCTCAGTCAACTTGAAGCTCATCGTGTAATGAACTAGTTTGAGGTTCAGAGGATTAAATTGCTAAATTAAAAATCCAGAAGTCTATCCATGTACCTATCGAACTTCTTCTGATGTTTTCACCTTTTTGGTTCTTTGAGCTGTTAATTTAATGTTTGAGATTCTATATTGGGTACTTTAATTAACACGTTTATGTGAGCATAGTAAAAAAATATAAAATAAGAATAAGTTTACAAGCTCAAAACAATGGTTTCTGTTTGCGTCTGTATTTAGCTTATTCCTCTTGTGATTAGACTAACAGTACACATATTGAAATATCTTTCTCCAAGTGTCTCCGTTACATATTTCTTTTAATTGCAGACCAAGTCATCATTTCCTCATCGTTTTCAAGCCAGACAGAAAGTTTAGGTGTCCCTCTTATTAATGACATTTGACATCTCTTTCTGAAAAGCAAAGAGAGAGACGTGAGCTGTGTCAGCAGACACAAAGCTACGCTGCTACAGTCACCTGCAGATACAAGCACCACACTGTGAGAGCAAGAAAAAGACAAAAGAGAAGTAGAAGAAAGGGAGAGGAACTAGGTCATAGACAAAGGGGCTTCCAGCAGCGGAGGATTGCAAAATGTATTTATTTCTACTCAAAAGGGATTTGAGGAATGCTTCGGAGTTGAAAAATGTGCTAATTGCAGAGTCCCAGACACGAGTCTGTCACGGTTTTTCAGTTATTTGCTGTTAGGACAAGAATATGCAAATCCAGGCACACTGCATTGAAATGAGTGACAGGAAGGTTGAAGGGTGGGATCACGCTTGACTTTTGAAGCTGGCAGATATCCCGCTGCGAAGCTGGAAGTGTTTCATCAGCACACTGAGCAGCGCTGCAGCAGGTGTGAGGGGGTAGGTCTACGTCTACGGGACCTCGAGGGACGATGGGGCGAGTTAGGGAGCAACCGGAGTTTGGTTTACGAGTCGATCTACCCAGTGTGATTAGCACATGTTCAGTCTGGAGGGCCACCACTGCGAGCCGTGTACCCACCATCCTATCCTGTTTAGCAGATGACTGCAGGACAGCCTTGTATTATGGGGATGAAATATAAAGCCATTGATATCCACTTAATACATAATACGAATAATACATAAAAACTTTTGTAAATGATGCATGGTTGTTGAAAATATATAAATGCATTTCAATTTTAAAGTGGTGAGATCTGCATTTGAGCAATCTTATCTCTGTCAAAAACTATTTGTAGTACAAAATGTTTTTTTTAAACCAAAGTATTGAAGTAAAATATGTGAAATGCTGCTTTTTCCTGTAACTTGATGTTCATCTCCATGAATAACTTTAGTATTGATTCTATAAGATTGTGTTTTTTTTTCTCTTTTGTTTTCTTTTATTGATGAGTGAGTCTGGGAACGGACCACGAGGCTGGGATTCGAACCCAAACAGCCATACATGTCCTGCTCATCAACTTCTTTAGCAAGTAGAAGAACTGAGTTTAATGTTTTGAGGCAGATTTGATAAATCCCTATTTCGGAAAATGTTTAAATGACAAGGGACAAGCTTTCACTTTCATGTGTTTTGCACATGGGGCCTTTAAAGATCGTGAGGTTTGGGGGTTGTACCTGACCACAGATGCAGAGTGTGCCCCGAGCATTTATTTAGTGGGGTGCATTTGTATGTGGAGCTGATGAACAGGTGGGGTCTCTCTTGAGACCCCGAGTCTCATTAAAAGAAGAAGAGAGGAAACAACACACATGTACCTCTGAACCTCCCACCAGACGGGGTGCACAACAGCTGAAGAGGGAAAGATTTACCCCCCGCTGCTCCATAGGGAGATGCAACAGACCGGATTAGAGGGAACATGAATGAACACAGTGGTCTGGCCATTATGTAATAGACCGCCAGGTCTGCTCTCGACCCAACTCTGCCCTCCGGTTCTACTCAATGGCTGCTGTGGGGTAGATGAGCACACGCTGGCTTTTGGAAAAGCAGGACTCGATATCCTGTATTGATTAGCTATGTTAACTTTGTATCAAATCAATACCAGCAAATACTGCTAATGCTGACGAGGCATTGTGAAAAATTATGATGGGCTTGTTTTTAGAATGTTTCTGGGGATTTTTCTCATTTAACTTTTGGTAGACAACTAATACTAATATTAGCCTATGCTCAGACTGCACCCCAAGTGACCCAAGTCCAATTTTTTGGTGTCCTGGATATTTCCAGGACAGTTTGAACAGGTCATTTCCAAATTTCTTTCAAATCCGACCTAGGTCGCTTTTATATGAGCTCCTGAATCTAATTCATATTCAATTTCTTTCCATGCGACGTCAGTCTGAACAGTCAGGTGGCATTTATCTGGCATCATCGAGTTAAACTTGCACAGTTTCTCACAGATACGAGTCGCTGGAGATGTTCTTGTACTGAAAATGTTACAGGAAGAGGCATTTAATGCTTAATGAAGTTGAGGTTGTTATCTGAGCACTTCTAACTCCGCTTCCGGGAGTCAACCATAATATGTATTATTTTCAATCTCAAACTTTTTCTTAATATTGTTTATTACTAGTAAAGTTGGCTCTGGTCAGATTTATATGCCCACAAAGCCTCAATTGTGTCCGGGAGAGGGGCTTAAATGTTTACGACTGTTAGCAGTGCATTCTGGGGAACGTCGCTTCCTCATCTGCGCATCCATGTCATATTGGAGCTGCATTTCATTCACACAGAAGATGTATAACAGGCACATGTTTTTTTTAATGTGAATGAAAACACCAAAAAAAAGTTGGATTTCACAAAAAATTGGGCATTAAGACTAGCAGTCTGAACGTAATCAAGTACTAATTGTTTGTGTTGTTGTGTTGCTGTTTTTAAGTGTCTACATTAGTTTCTCTATCACAATAAATAATTAGTTCAGTTTGTAATTTTGGGAATCTTTTGTTTTATATGTCAATCAAATAATATCTGCATTATATCATTTGTATGTACTTTTTTTGTGCTATTCTGAAACCAAACCAAGCTAATAATAATAGACTAAACTGTTTCTCAAACCGCTGCAGTGCAATTCTTTCTGAGATCAAATTTGTTTTGGATGCTAGAACTTGTACTCCAGGATGCCAGCTAGTCATGTGCACTATATTATATTATAGCCCATGTCTTTTAGAAACCCACCAAGAACTGCTTTCTCCACCTGGTCGTCATCAGATGCCAAAACTCTAGACATTCGGCAGCCATTTTCCACATTTCGGTGTGCTGGATAATTACTACAGCTAGCCCTCTGTAATTACTATGGCCAGTCTGCCTGTGACTAAATTTTTGACAGGACATTATTGTTAGAGGCATGACAGCAAAGGGAATGTGTGAGCATTTGTCACTAAGAGGATTAGATGAATAATGAACATAATTATCTGTCTTATGTTGGCCACCTTTCCTCCCCAGTGTGTTGGAATATTCATTATCTCGAACATTTCCTTATTCATGATCCCACTGTGAGAGGAACGATGTAGTTAATGATAAAGTCAGAGGTGGCAGGAGTGCTTTTTCGGTTTTAAAGAGAGGGATAGATTAGAGAAGTGACATCCTGCACGAGAAGGCGAAATAGGACTCTAAAGACAAGTTATGGTCTGCTATAAAAAGATCATGCAGTGAATGTGAGCAGTCTCGTTGTCTTTGAAAATCTTCATTGAGCAAAAATGATTGCTTTTTTACATCTGTTTTCAATGTTCTTATCCTTTTGTTCCAGGCGTTGTGGATATATTAAAGCAAAGCAAGACCCCGAGGAAGAGAAAATGCAGTTTCAGCATGGACGAGGTGATTTTTTATGTTTCTGTAGAAGAAGCTAATCAGCAAAATATAGAGCAAAACTTTCAGATCTCCTATGTAGTTCATCCAGTAAATCTGCTCAAATTAGTACTACTCCTTTCAGCCAGGCAGACGACAAATGTAATTTGGGCTGGCCAGATGGATGGATTCAGAAAAGTCATGTTTTTTCCAGCAAATTGTTGGTTAGCGAACAGAGGCTCTCATGCATCTGCTGATAAACGATGTCTCTGATCGCTCTAGTTGCCTAATGTGTGTTTTCTCTAAAGACACTTTTCTTGCCTGCCAAAGACAATGTTTAATGAGGTTGAAAATCTGGCACTCCCCTCCTTTTAGGAAAATGGATGGTTCAGTTTAAGTTACTAAAGTGACTATAACAACCCAGCCGTTAACATCACTCCTACCGTGTTCTTACATTACAGTCAAACTCCCTGAAACCCGTTTGTACATTCATCCACACACGTATGAAGACCCGAACCAAGCAGTGCGAGACTTTGCCAAAGAGATTGAGGTCTCCAACATCCGAATTGAAAGAGTGATTGGAGCTGGTAAGTTAAGATTAAGTAAAATAATTTTTTGACATTTTATCGGGTTGGAATTTTTTTATTGTAAAAATTTTACTGCTATGTGTGTGTTCACTTTTTAATTTTTTTTTACCACATCGCATATATTTTACTGTTGGTCACATGTTAGCATGATCAAACAAAAAACATTTTTATACACAATTTGGCACATTTTATTTGTAAGGCTCTTCAAAGTTTATGCACTTAAATAGCCAATTGTTTAACACGTTTCTACAAATCAAAACAATGTAGCATGTTATAACATATTGCTAATAAACTAGACCTATACTAACGATGATCTTTAGCATTCTACTAACACGAAACATAAATTTATGAAAGCACACGAAACATACTGCAATGTTTAAAGCACTGTTGTCTTATTTTAGCATATAGCTAACAAGCATAACTAGGCTCAAATTACCAATTATCTTTGCATGCAATAACACAAATAGGCATCAGCCAGCATGTTTCAATAAGGTCACTAAACATACCAACATCGTGGCATCTCAGTTCATGCTGTTGATTTGTTTTAGTGTATGTCTTAGACAGCTAGCCCTGTGGTGTCAATTATCTTTAGCTTTGTTATAAAATAAATAAGCATTAGCTAGCTTGTTTCTGAAACACCTGAAACATGCTGGCAAGTTTTATGCAGGATCTCATTGTTAAACTTCTTTTAGCATATGGTAACATAACTATCCCTACATTGCCAATGATTTTTAGCACATTGAGAACATGAATAAGCTGCAGCTAAAGGACGCTGAACATGTTTACAGCAAGACCTCTCGGTTGAATACTCTAATATTAGCATATTGCTAACATAACTAGCACTGTACTGCTACGGATTTTTAGCATGCTGATAACATGAAAAGATATCAGCTAATTAAATAGTTTTTTATTTTTGCATGTTTAAAGCAGAGCATCTCAGTTAAGTACTGTTGACTTGTATGCTAAAACAACCGATCCCATATTGGCAGTGAAATCTTGAACTGCCTCTGCACTAATACTTGTCAACAGAATACCTAAAGATAATTGAGAGGCTCTTGTATTCCTCCCAGGTGAGTTTGGAGAGGTCTGCAGTGGGCGTCTGCGCCTCCCCAGTAAAAGAGAGATCCAGGTGGCTATCAAGAGTCTGAAAGCAGGATACTCGGAGCAACAGAGACGTGACTTTCTGAGTGAGGCTAGCATCATGGGTCAGTTTGACCATCCCAACATCATTCGGCTGGAGGGAGTCGTCACCAGATGTAAGCACTGACCCCCAAACACTAGCTTGTAATAAATAGCTTGTATCCCCTGTGTTTTCCACACAGAGATGGTTGACCTTACAGTTTTATCTGCAACAAAACATGCTTCATGAATATTCATCTGGAATAAATATGTATGACAGTATTTATATCAGTCATTTTCTGCCCTACTTCTTTAGAATACAAATGTGAGATGACGGTATGTGTTTGAATTAGATTGTATTGTGTTGATACACAGAGTAGTTTGGAAGATAATTTCTTTGGAAGGGTTGTTGATAAGAGCTGGCTTCTCAGTGTTAGGTGGACTTTGTGTTTCCTGGTGTTATTGGGTCGGCGTTATCTTTTATTGTTTGTATGCCCACTGTTGAGCAAAAGTGTTGTTGATGAGCATGCTAATGTTGGACATGATTAGAATAGTGTCGCTGAATTTGTCAACTTATTGAGAATGATGTTGGAATTGTGTGGTCCAAGACTCCCATTGTCTGCATTTTAAAAGCAATTTCTTGCTACAGGTGTTTTGGTCACTATTGAGTGGTAATTTCCTCTTCAGATCTCTAGTGTTTTCTTTTCCTCTGAGGACTAGACTGACAGCCGCAGGAACAAAAGAAGCTTCAATATTCATGCCGCCTGCTCGACTATCGATAATATGAACATGTAATTGGATGTGAGGTTTGGGAGGATCATGAATATTCAGTGTCACAAATATTAACATTATGTCTCTTGACGTTTCCTCCCAGCTCTTCTTACTTGCAGAAAATGCTAATGGCGCCCTTCAGTTTCATGGGGATCAAATAGTTAATATTAATGTTGGTGGAACAGAGCAGCTTTCCTCTCTTATTAAAAAAAAGAACAGTCATTTTCTCCTTTATTATTCTCGGTTGTTACAACATAATTATGAGGTTATGAAAGTCTTCATTCAACAAATATGACTGTGAAGGGTTATTGTAGGTTTACAGACCTCACAATGGTTGTCATTGTGTGTTTGAGTTTACTTGTATGAGACGTTATGCAGAGCATTGAGGAAAGTTTAGTAATAGTAATTAATTCATAAAGATGTAAATGATCTGTTTTGCCCATTAGCGAGGAGGCTACTGGTTCAAGTCCAACTAATCTTTATATTAAGAGAATTTATAGCCAGTTTAATGGAATAAAAATATCCCATAATATTAGCAATAAAGTTTAAATGCTGTTTAACATTAATTGTGATTGATCATAATCGGTTGTTTGTATCATTATGTATTAATAATTATCAAAAGATAATCCATCTCTCGAGATCCAGTTATCCTAAAGCATTTGAAATGTGAATAAAATAGCTTTCCATCATAATCTAAACCAGACTTCAGAATGACAGATTTTTTAGACTTGCAGGATGGCTTCTCTTTGTCCACGATTAAAATATTCATTTGTGTATATGAATGAGCCAAAATGACGTTAGTGAATGTGTTAAAAACCCATCTCGCTATCAGAATTTAGGTGTGCTATTTTACATAAAATCCCATACAAACTTGCGCTTGTTTATGACCACATTCATGCTCAAATCAAAAAGGCAAACATGTCTTCCTGAGATCTGGGTAATTAAATTAAACTTTATTTTATGAAAAATCTCGTTTTCTAGTTTCTGATGGTTACAGTTATTGTTTCAACCAGCCAAATATGCCTGCGATATGAGAAAAAAATTGGAGACTTAATAACTCTTCCTTTAGCAACATAAAGTAATGCATGCATTTGCTCTGTGAAAGTTACTTGAGAAGCTTTCACTCACAGATGTTCAAGCTCTTGAATGTAATTAGCTCCGTGCAAATATCAGATTACCAATCGTCCATATCGCTCTTCCTGCCACACAGCAATTGAGCACACACATGTGCGCCTGTGCTTAGGTGTCCTGCGCCGCGGCTGATTGGATGAGATTTGATATCTGAAGTAATTTCACAGGTCACAGATCAGCGTGATGGTGTAGGGTAAGAGGACAGCAGAGGTCAGCGACCCCTCGAGCTGTATTACTGAAGCAGCTGTCAATCCAGCCCCTAATAATCACGCTGCTGATGGAGCCGAGCAGAGATGCATTAAAGAGCCCGAGGAGTGTTTATGCTGCCTGACGGAGCGCCGGTGATGGAGACAAAGAGTTTTGCACGTAATATGAAAAGCATCTGTCATGTAACATAGCTCTCATAGAGGCGCTCTATCATTACCTTCTCAGACGGAAAAAATTAGAGGCTGATTGAGCTTTTTGTGATGCAAATGCATCAGGAGCACAGAGAATGGGAGCAGAATAGACCTTAATGCCCCATTCAGCTCCTCGTCCCCATCTTTACAGAAACACAAAGCTGTCATCGTCTCTATTATAAGCCCAGTGTGTCACTAACCATCAGATTAGCAGACGCTAGTTTACTCTCTGATAGCGGTCCTACATTGAAAAGCACTTTCAGGGTCATTCCAGCGGAGGCAAAAGTTTTTATTCCATCAGAAGCTGAAACAAAAGAGAGAAGAGGCTAGAAATCCTTCTCAATCAGTAAAAGTGTGCCTTTGTTTGTTATAAAGTGCATGTTTAAGCTAGACTTAACTTGTTTTGAACCTAGAGCATTCTTTCATATTTTATGACAAATTGCAGTCATTCAAGTCTTCAAAGGCTTCCAAAGCAGAAGATATGCAGTAAAAGGTCTTTTAGAGTAAATCCATTTTCAGATGGAATACATGAGCACATTCCTTGCTCTGCTGATAATGATTGTAATTACAAGCTTTCAATGTAGTCAGGCATTCAGAGCAGATCTGCCCACCGCAGGACGTAATGTGCGCGCTCAGTGCCTTGTTTTAATCATAGATGTGTGTGTAACTACTGCTAATTTGAGCGCTCTTCAAACCGCTGCAACATCAATCAACCTTAAATGTGCATGCATGGGTACGAGCAAGGTAATTTCATTAACAAACGGCGCGGTGCAGCTATTCTCACAGAAACTGAAAGGATAGAAGACACATTGATCAAAGTTTAATAAGAATTTCTTCACTTTTTCATGTAAAAAAAGTCTTTCATTTTTAGGCAAGTTACAGTTAATATGCAGTTAAAAATGTCTTATATAGGAATATGATTAAGGATTATTCGCATAATGATTTATATATACATATAAAATGATTGAGTATTATTTTAAATTGCTTTTAAAATTTAAATAATATATTGCTATTTTATATTTTGGCAGGTAACCACAGAATTTTACTTTCTCTTCTCCTAATATAGGTTATATTCAGAGTTATATTAACAAGTGCTTTTAAAAGATTAACGCTCATATCATTTTTCTGATTACATTGGGCACTCCTTAATAAACTATTATCCAGTAGAACTTCATATACACACTCCCACAGACACACTTTCACTTTGAAAGGGTTAGACTTATTGTTCACATTAGACATTTCTGAGCTAGTGACCATGTTTATCCAGAGATATCTATTCAGAGACAAGGATTTTTTAATTTATTCAGCTGTTTACACTATCTTTAATCTATATTTCTCTGTTTAATGTCATTGAATATATACTTGGGAATTCGAAAGATAGGTGACAACAGGTATTAATCTATGTATGTATACACCCAAACCTATGCATATGTAAATTAGAAAATGGATAACATTTTATTTTCAGCCTATTACACAATATTTCCATTATGGTTTTTTAGAAAAATCTCTGTCTGGAAATCAATTGAGTTATCCATTTTCGATAATAATGAGAATGTGATCTGCAATTCATAACAGCGCTTTGCTACTTTAACAAATGTTACAGCACATCAATGCGTTTTAAACTCAATCACAATGTTTCTGAATAGCAACCTCTGTGTGATCGCTGTGATTGGTTCCTTTATTTATGTAACTTAAGTTGCTTGACATACCTCTTTAGATGTCAACGGTACAAAAAAAAAATTGAAAAAAAAATGGTACAAATGAACACAGAACACGATGACTTTGCACAAAATATGCATAGGTGTGCTGAGACCTTAAGGGTGAAACCAGAGGCTATTGTCTTTGCATACAAAAATGTAATTAGTGCCACTAGGTAAATCATGGGTTCAGAGGAGTCCTTTGAATGTTTTACAACTTTTTAATGCTTTATAAAAACAATTTTAAATACTTATCTGGCATTCTCATCTCTGAATGTAATTCTGGGGTGCTGATGTGATTTCTGTGTAAACGTGCTTTGCTTTTCTAGCTCTGGTAGGTCTTCTGGTGGAGTCGAAAGGCCATGTTCTCTATCTAGCTTGCTGTCAGAGTAATTCGTCCCACGTTGATAAGCTAATGTGCGATGCAATTGGATGTCCTTTGCCGCGGTTGTCATGTGACTTGATTTCTACAGGGCGTGACCAGCTCAAGTGTGATGTACCCACAGTGACAGCTAGGACATACAGTGCGATGCCCGCTGCTCTGAATGGAGGTTCGGAGATTGGTGCTATGAATAGCTGCTGCTAGGGTTGAGGGGGGTTTATTGGATTCATTTGGAATTCTATCTCTCGGTGCTTTTTGAAGTGGAGATTAGAAAACTATAATGAAGCCATTGACTTTTTGCTGGTAGTCTTAGCAGTAAATCTCCAGTCTGAAGCTTCATTTGTGTTTTGCGATTGACGTCCAGATGACTTGTAACCTCTCTAACAGAGGTCTCACAGTTTTGTTTAATACTTATAAGAGGGCTGTAGATGTGGAGGACACAGCGCGATGATTCGAGGCACCGGGTAGTGACAGAAGGAGACGCAAAGTTTCCAAACAAGGCCATCAAACGTCTAATATTATAAAATAAAAATATACTTGCATTTAACGACTAATTGTAAGTGAACCTAAGAAGGTATAGACTTTGTTCATTCATAGTGGTTTAAACAGTATAATATAATTAAAAATGTTTATATAATATTCTCTGTACCTAAATTTAAGAGGTCTTATTTTACAGACAGTGCTCAATGAGAATTTTTAATCATGGGAACATCTCTGAAATGTTATAGGTCCGTTTACAATTTACAGCCACTTAATGAGGACCTGATGATCATTTTTCTTCTATTTAAACATGACCTAATATGACTTTTTAAATTATGTGATTTAACTTGCCAAAGGGACCCATACGAGTTATTTCAGTTGAAAATCAACTTCCAATCTTTTACTATAATGTACAAGTCTTATTTTAGGAGCTTGTCATATTCTGTATTATTTTTAGCAGGTATGTTCCTCAAGGAAACACAGCACAGGTAAACAAATCATATTTCTTCAGAATGCTGGCTTTTGAGGATATTAAATGTAATCTTTACTCCATGGAGTAAAGCAGTATAAGATATGACATTTATCATCCTGAGATCATTTATACAACAATGTTAGTAAGTAAATTACGACCTTCTTTTTTTTCTTTCAAAATACGTTTATTAATGAGTTTATTAAAGTACTCCTTGTATTTAAACATGCTTAAAAAATGTTTGAGCATGTAACTTACTTTACTTGTTCATTGCTTGGATAAACCATGCACCTGTTAATCAGAAGTGGTGGGCAGACCCGGCGGGGGAGTGCAGTGTGTGACGTTATAAACCCCTCTGTGAGAAAACAGCTTGATGCCGTTTTACTTTTTCTCATTTTACAAAAAGACTTGATTTCTGTATCCCACCATTATAACATCCGTTTTGGTGTTCACACGGTGCCTTCACACTTTTATGGGTTGAGATTTTATAACAGGTCTCCTAATTAAGCAGCCCCTAAATAATTAAAGGTTCATAGTCTTGTAACATTCCCCATGTTTTTTTTCCCAATAATTATTAGAAAGGTGTGTGATATTAAGGGTTAATAGTAAGTTGTATATTGTATTTACGTATTCAACATTTTCAAATAAATGTAATTATGTAAAATGCATTATTTAATTTAGACTTTAATCTATGGAAAGAAATAATACAACTGTATGTCATTAAATATAATCTCTATTTTTTATTTTGTTAGGTATATAGTAGTAACAATAGGTTCTAAACGGTTGGTAGTGTGTGCCAGCACAGAGGCTTGCTGAACATCTCAGGGCTTTGAACGTCCTCTCTCACAGGCGCGCGTCTGCTTCCCTGAGGTAAATGCTTCTGCCATACGCTGCAGCCATCACACATCTCTGATAATCAGAATGGATTAGCGTCTACTCTTCCCCGTCACATCAGGTGACAACTGTGTGTGTTTGGGGGGTGTTCCTCTGACTGACGGTGAGTTAGTTGGGTGAAATCAAAGCCGAATATTTCATGTCTTTGCCAGCGCAGGTGCGATCAGCCTCTCGCAGCTGTGTCTGAAACATAACCGAGAGAGTGAACACTTTTCCCATTAGCAGATCTTTACACCCCCTTCTTCTTTTTCACCACCCCCAGGGCAATTAATCACCCCACCCCCTCCCCGACTTCATCATCTGCCCTCCTAAAGGAACTCATTAGCATTTTAGGTATTTCTGGACAGAGATATTCTCGGTGGACAGCTCGCTCTAATTATCAGGCTGACTGTTATTGAGAGCTTTGATTAGGGCCTGTCACCATGAGTAACAGGCATCAGGTAGAAGCAGGGAATTCTGGGAAGAGCAGGAGGGCAGGGGTTCGCTCCCTTTATCTGACTGTTTTTCACTGTCTGCGAGAAAATAAATTAAATATAGGACACAAAGCGCCTGCCTCTTCCAGTCTCTCTTGTATGTCTTTTTTGTATGTGAAGCCCCCCTCCCTCTCTTTCTCTCTTCTGAAATATTTCAAACATGTCGTTCTTTTCTCTGTCCCTCAGGTAAGCCTGTGATGATAGTGACTGAGTTCATGGAGAATGGATCTCTGGACACGTTTTTGAAGGTGAGCATGCTCTATTTTGCTGCGAATGATGAAAGCCAATTTGCACCAGAGGAAATGCTGTGAAAAATCACAGGAACACAAAGCCGTCGGTGGCTCTACCAGATTGGGCTTGGCAAGCCGAGTCTTCACACCTCTCTGTTTAAGCCTTTTTCTCGATATTTTTGTTCTCCAGTGTGCATTTAGCTTCCAACTAAAAGTTTAAGATGGCTAGGCTGAATGATAAAAATAGTAAACCTGCATATTCTTTATACTGTGTGGGAAATAAGTATTTACCCACAGACTAGCCTATTCTCTATAATGAGAGTGTGCAGGTGTCATCAGCCTGTAGCTTGTGCTGTAAATGCTCTGTAATTCACACGTCATTTGACCGTTAACAACAAGAAAGAAAAAAGTATTTATAGGTTTAGTACCAGCAGAAACTTTGATCTTTGAAAAAGTCAATGCCAACAAGAGCTTGTAAAGATATCTGATAATTATAGGAATAATAAGATATCCTGTCTAGATTGTTCTCTACCCTAAAATATCTGAAAATGCAAAACTAACTATCTTTATAATATGCTCAAATTGTTTCATTTTTAATGGTAAAAAAACACTATAGTGTTAATACAAATACTTTAATTTTTACTAGCATTTTTACATTAGAAATAGACATAATCTACTTTTTATGAATCCTAAATTTAAAGTTTTTATTTCCACATTATGACCATTTGTAACCATTTGAACAAAGAATTATATATTTGTATAAATAAGTTTATATTTCTGTTCAAAATATTACAAACATCTTATTTTGATTATTATTATTATTACTAGAACGTTATAATAAAGCCAAGATTGTCCAATACTTGTATGTTTAGTACAGTTACATTTTCAGATTTTGAAAACCACCAGTTTTTAGTTTAACATAAATAAAATATAGCTCATGTCCAGCTTCTTCCATCAGGGTCATGTGGCATGTGAATGATATGTTTGTTGTTTGATGGCACATCGCTGGTCCTGCCTCACTACTGGTCATATAAACAGCTTGTTTAAAAAGGTACTCTTATAATGTAGTACACTGTGCACGTTTACGATACACAAGAGAAAAATGTATAATAGTGATAGACCTGGCACCTCCTGAAATGAATTCATCTCATTCTTCTCTGATATTGCATAGCCAGGTTTTTGCTCGAGTTAAATGTGAGTGATTAGATTGCGGCTGTTGGTAACAGCTCATTCCCTGGAACATGTGAGAAGCACTCTTCATTAGTGAGCTGATGAATAATCAGTTACTCACGAGACCCGTTGGAACCCGAGTTCAGTGCCAGGATTCACAGGCCACCGGGAGGAGAGGTTGACATGAAAACTCTTGATGTTATACAGAAACACGATGGGCAGTTCACAGTGATCCAGCTGCTGGGAATGCTGCGAGGGATCGCTGCCGGGATGCAGTACCTCTGTGAGATGAACTATGTGCATCGGGATTTGGCGGCACGGAACATTCTGGTGAATGGAAACCTGGTGTGTAAGGTGTCTGATTTCGGCTTGTCTCGCGTGCTCGAGGACGACCCTGAGGCGGCGTACACTACACGGGTGAGAGATCACACTTCTTCTCAGCATGCTTGCTCTCCTGTGCCTCCAGGCTCTTCTAAACAGATTTGTTGTGGTATTTTGAAAAACAATTTTCTGAAACATAAATACAGTCTGATTTGACTTTGGTGCAAACAGTCAGAAGTGCTGAAGTGTAGAGGAAATGAGGTCACACTGGCCTGCCAGCGCTGTGCTGCAGACGGAGGGATGGCTGCTATGAATGCATTTGAACATGTTTTTACTGTGAGATTTGCACATTTGTTACAAGGCGGGATTACATTAACAGCTTTACAAGCACTTTTTATTAATAGATAACAGAAGATGAAACCAGAGTGTGAATTATTCCTCGTTATTCCCAAGGTGGTCTGCCACGGAATCTTCATTACTGGTTATCACCAATCAGAAAAAAGCAGATATTGCAAACCTAGCGTGAAGTCTATTTGCAAAGTAATTAACCAATGTGAAAATACAAAAATAATTAGATGCATTCTATACTAGCATAATTTAACATTTTAAACATATTTAAAACTAAAGAGCAAAATGTGTTCCTTTTATTTAATGTCTACATTGTAATTTTTTTTAACTAAATAGAAATAATTTTAGTTAAAGAACAAGCATTCAAGATAGAATGAGTATGTTGGGAAATGGAACATTTATGAAGGTTAAGTGCTACATGAACATTAGTTTAATAAAAAACATTACTGTACAAACATGTAGATGAGGTCTGTACTCACTTCATTATGGATCAATGGTTACTGACATGAAGGTAAAAGTTCAAACCCTAAGACTGGTCTCACAGTTACCTTTATTCTTTAATTGCACAGTAAAAAACTTAATTCAAATAAGTGGTTGTGTCTCACATTAGATAATTGAGCGGCTGTGTCTGGATATTTTTCAGGGAGGAAAGATTCCCATTCGATGGACATCTCCTGAGGCCATCACCTACAGGAAGTTCACTTCAGCCAGTGACGTATGGAGTTACGGCATTGTCATGTGGGAGGTGATATCCTATGGGGAGCGACCATACTGGGAAATGTCCAATCAGGATGTAAGTTCTGAATAGACATACTATCACAATGAACTTAAAATAACGAGACACATCAGGAAAGTAGTCTCTAAATTGGAAATTAAGTGTTAACTTGATAACATGACAATTATTTTGACAATTATTTTATTTAATTTTACAATTATACAAGTTTTACTGCTAACAATTTACCAATTTGACGGTTTAATTAACGGTCCTTAAATTGGTCATAGTTATTAATTCTAAAGCTACTCAACACCGTGTTTCTGTCGCACGGAACAAAACTGCTCGGTATTACCACTAACTTCTGTCATTCAAAGTCCTGATGAGTGCTGCAAAAAATGTGGGATTACATCCAGGTGTTTGTCATCAGCCAGAACATTCAGGAGCGAAGGTGATTGGTGTCTTCGTATCACAGCTCCCTACGTTTTTATACTGGATTGCTTATAATCAGAATACTCTGTCACCACCGTGTTGAACAGAGTTCCAATGATTGAAAATTTTTAACACAATGAAAAAGACTAGACTAGGAAGGCTTGGTCGTAGTAAAATGCATTAAGAACCAGAGATTTTAAAAGTAGGGAAATTATGAAAAATGTATATGACAAAATTACAAGTTCCTTATTTGTATAATGTATTACTTTGTGAAGATTTGCTCATAGTTGTGTATATATTAAAAAGCAGTGAGTAATTCCACTTATATTCACCTCTATGGTAAAATTAGGTGGAATAATTGGATTACAGTAGTTTCGTAGTCGTTTTTTTTTTTTATTTTAAAATACTACTGACCAATTGTTGTTAAGCAATATTGTTTTTTAAGAATAGTTTTTTTTATTATTTTAGGCTATGTCATTTGATTACTGTGTAGCAATACCTAACTTTTTAAAATATAAGATGATTTTCGAAACAAATAATGTTTTGAAATTAATAATTGCGATAACTGTGACTATTCTTCCGACTATAATTGTACAACCAAAATATATAATCGATGCATCCCTATTCCAGGCTTTGTTTTAAAAATGTCAAGTAACTGATCAATTGCCATCTGACCCACTATAATTTGAAAATGTCCAAAACCTCATGTGAGCAACAAAAGCACTTCACCGGCTCATGTGTTTAAAAGCATCTGGAGGCTGAACATTTCCAGATTTGGGTTCACAGGCTGCTTTAAAAGAGGGATTTGAATCCATGTCAGATGGCTCTTGGCAGATTTCCACACTATTTTCATTTATTTATCCTCACCTTGGGATGAGATCTATGCTCAGGATTTGCAGAGACTTGGCCCAGGAAACAGATTGAGACGTTTGGGGCCTGCTTTCCCATCATGCTAAACTAGAGTATGAAATTGTTTGCATGCTTGTTAGCGAATGCACTTTATTGGGTCAAGCCAGAGGAATTAGAAAGTTCCACTCTTCACCAAATCCATCTGTCTTCCTTTGTTTGCCATGGTAACAGCCAATGATGCGTTTGAATGGTAATAGTCTTCCAGGCATGAGTTAATAGTATTTGAATACGTGCATCAATCTAGTTTAGTCCATTGCTTGCGGCGGTATCATTTCATAAAGGAGACGAAATTAACTTTAGAGTTAACAAAGACACCCTCACCAAAAGTCTCATTCTCAGCCACACATGAATTTATCTTAACTGACATTAAAGCTAAAGGATGAATGGAATTAATACAGCTAATCAGTATTCATGAAAGTGTTCTTCTGCTGTAGGTGATAAAAGCGATAGATGAAGGCTACAGGCTTCCAGCTCCCATGGACTGTCCAGTGGTTCTTCACCAGCTCATGCTGGACTGCTGGGAGAAGAACCGCAGTGAGCGGCCAAAGTTTGGGCAAATTGTGAACACCCTGGACAGGTTGATCCGGAACCCTAGCAGCCTGAAGCAGCTGGCCAACAGCGCCGTTTGGTAAGCCAAAGCAGCATCTAAAGGAAATTTGATTCGCTTTGTGAGTGAAGTCCAGGATTGCACTGCATAACACTGAGTGAATAGGAAGAAGTTTCTCAGGTGTGTGTGATATGAGAAAAATTTGAGCTGTACTCTACACTAATCCAATAGCTTCAGAATAACTTACTGACTGAACTCAGGTGAATGTTAGAATATGAGTCCAACTTTGACATCGAGAGTGTTCATTAAGTTGCTAGATTGTTTATCTAGAGCTTGACAAGATTAAAGCAGAACATGTATACAGAAGGCTTTAGCCAGTGGGAAAGTTCTTGTATTTGTCATCAGATTAAATGATTTAGATGTAAAGTGTATGCTATGTGGGAGGTTGGGGAACAAAGACAAAAAAATGACAGATGAACTAGCAATATCTTTCATTCTTCTGGATCTGGAATAACTTATTCATAAGAAGATAAGCTTCTGTGCATGTAGAATAGGTCTGTAGGTGTCAAATATTTTAGTAATCGGGTATTCTACAGAAAATCAGAGTACCTGAGTAATCGAATAAAACATGTGTGATGTCACACGCCACGTCCGGTGGCTGTTGCTCCGCTCGCCCATAGACAATCAATGATAGAAGGCGCTGAAACTTTGATTATTTGACATTAAAGACGCTTTAAATGCATTTAAATTCTAGCGGAACCATATGTGTAGGTTACCAATAATGTGGCGTAGTAAAGATTAGAGTCAGGTGTCATTATTATATCATCATCTTAGGCCAACATTAACATATTAAAAATTTATCGACATTTGCGCAGCTGACGGAGCATTTAACTGTAGACCTGGTGACACCCTTACCATAGTAACTTAGGCACTCACTGTATTTTGAAAGCCCTCATCCGATTCACAGTTTCAGTTTAGTGAGGCTTAACTGATTGCAGTTATGGTAACAAAAATAACTGTACAACTTAAGTAATAATATGGTTGTTAAATGAGTACAAGTAGAGTGCATTCTTGAAGGATTACTAAACTGCGCTCTAGCGCACACATTCAGTGATCCTTGAATTACTGTTTGTGACTGTCTTGCAGGGATACATGGAGTGAACAAACAAACCTGGGTCACAAGCTCCCAGCCAATCAGAATCCAGTATTCAAACACACCATGGCATAAAAGGGATTAATAGAGGCTTTGAGGCGGAGGATTTTGCCTCTGCTAAGTTTTTGTAATCTAATTATTTGAGTAACTTGAGCCTCAATGTAGAGGAAGTAAGATAAATCATCAGACGTTAAACTTCATAGTAGGATTTAAGACTGTGTTTTAAAGAAGATGTTGTTCAGATTTCTAGTGGAGAAATGTATTTGGTAATTGTAGAAGGGTACAAATGTGCACACACAAACTAGTTTATGTAACTAGTTATTAACATAAGTTTTACATGTTAAGTCACCAAGAAGACAGGAATAACAGGAACAGTGGAGCAGATATTCATTTTCTCGGAGCTGTGGAAAAGAAAGCAGATACTTCTAGCAGAATTCTACTTCCTCCAACCAGCTTGCTCGTCTACTTGCTTGAAGGAATGTAATGATGCATGTTAGCTTTAGCCGCAAAACTAGCATTGTCACCGACGAGTTGATGTTTTTGGTGCTAAAGCTTGCTGAAAAAAGTGGAAAATACAGAGGGAGAAATTTGAAAAGAAAACAAAGACTGAAGCTACTCTTCCACTCCTGGCAGATGTTTCAGAGTAGATGATTTCAGAATTTTATAAATGTTCCTTGGTGTGGGGTTATGCTGCTTATGATTATGCTGGTCAGTGTGAACTCAGCCTCATGGTTTTCAGTAGTACCTGTCTGAAAGGAGCTTGTAGTTTGTAATTTTGTCAAAAGAATATTTATGGAGCTTGTATGCTCTGTTTATGTTTTTGTATTTCAAGCAACTAACATATCTAAAAGGGCCCGATGACAGACTGATCTTTATATTCGTACGTTGTAGCATTGCTTTTAAAGTGTTTTGCTGCCAGCAGATGTGACATGGAATTGTTGTAAAAGTACTTTACGCTGACTGCTCTTCCTCCTCTGACCACAGGGAGGATCCGGTGACTCCTGAGGCGGCTGTTAGCACTGTGGAAGATTGGTTGGACTTGATTAAAATGGGTCAGTACAAGGAACACTTCTCGAGCGCCGGCTACGTCACTCTGGATTCTGTCCTGTATGTGAGCACCAGGTAAATAACATCTTCTTTTAGCAGAAAAATAAGTGTCACGTTATCGTCCAATCAACAACATTCTGAAAACATTACTACTTATGTTGTTGCTATCATATGCGTTTACTTTTCAATTGAGCTTAATTTAAAACCCAACAAAAATTTTTTTTTTAAAACTAAAGCTAATTAAACATACAATACCAAACAAATTGGCAGTCAATATTGAATTTTGTAAGTAAATTATAACACATTTAGTTAGCTAAACATGTTCATGCAAAAAAGACTTATGGGTATATGAGTATATGAGAATCATTTGTTTAATTCACTTAAACGAACGTTCCTATTTTTGGAAATTCATTCTCCATCTACCCCCAGAGTTAATAAGCTGTTTTTAACCATTTATTTTGTTGATATTTGACATTTATTAACCATTGATATTTGAACTAGATAATAGATTTTTGATTTCTTAACAGTAGCAACATGATTAAATGTGGAAAATATATGCTATTTTTAAACACTGAAGTTTCTCTGATGAAATTATAAGAAATCATACTCTATTTTGGAGTAATAATTCAAGAACTCAATGGTATGACATGCTAACCATTGTTTGTAGACATTTGTGGCATAGGATTGAAGATAAAATACTGAAAAAAAAACTATACTGAGAAATCAAATACAGGGGATAATCAATCGATGCAAAACATATCTCTCCTCAGATCAATACAATTGGTGTACTGCTGTTTAAGCCAACTCCTCTTGCGTCAGTAAATGCATTCTTGCAAATATGCACAGCCATGGAACCACAAGTTCAGGAGCAAGAGTACCATCATAGAAGACTTCAATCTTTGATTTAATTCATGTAACTACAAAATAATTCCATTTTAAATAAACAGTCACTGCTAATGTCCAACAGTATTCAACAATCCAATCTATGCTCAGCAGATCATGAGAATGACAGGAAACTACTGTTTATTAAACTCTGGAACAGATGGAGAATGAGCGGCATAATCCTTCTCTTTGAAAATGCTTTCGTTTTCTTGGTAATCAGTGCATAAACATAAGATGACTTGTGATTTGTAAATGAGCCTCGTGATCACAAATATTATACTGCCTTTTCAGTTGAAGAACTGAGAGAAATGCTAAAATACATGGACATCAGCAACATAAAAGTTTGTTTCTGCAGTGTGACGACCGTGAGTGGCAGGAAAACATTTGCTTTTGACATTTAAGTGGCCAATCAAATGCAAGCTACTCGTAGACATTCGCTGAGAGATGTGATGCTAATAATTTATAGAAAAAAAACTCAAACAATTCAGTCGTTATAATATATTCTTTCATAACTTTTGTTGAAGTTATTTCACATTGTTGAGTAGTTCAAAAGAAAAATGGTATTTAAATGAGTAGTGTTACATGTATGTAGACAATTCATATACTAGTTACAAATATTTTATTTAAAGAAAATTATGGGCAGCTGAAAACTTCCTGTAGTTAAATCTAAAGCTTACCAAAAATGTTCAAAAGTTTTTCTTTAGAATCTTTAAAGAAGCAGCAAAAGAAAATAGAACACTTTTGGCTTCCACTTCATCAAAATTGAACACAACTTTAAGGTTTTATTATTATCCTGCTGATGTTTGACATTCGGTAAAAAATAACAAAACATACATTGGCAAAAATAATGTACATAATCGGCATTATTTTGGGAGTGTAGAAAAAACCTAATTGGTAACATTACTATAACAAGATTAATTTGCAGAGGTAGTGCAAGTTTTTTTAGAGAGGGTATTATGCCACAAACACTTTGTATTCTAAAGCAGATTAATTTTTGAATGTAGTCTGGACCAGCTATTAAATTTAGAGATGAATCTTTACCAATGAAAAATGACCCAAGTAAATATAATTACTACTCATATATAGCAAATACATGTTAATATGCAACAAATTTAAAGCACAAAAAGGCACACACTTTCAATGATTTTGTAATGTTTTCTCTTACCTCACGCAGTGAACTGGACAAGATGGGCGTGGCATTAGCAGGCCACCAGAAGAAGATTCTCTCCAGCATCCAGTGTTTGCAGGCACAGCAAGAGGCTCAAGTTCAGGTATAGCACCACCTGGAGCTCCCCCACTTCCACCGGAGAGCCGACTGGAGACGTCTCCTGCAAAACAACTCTTATCTCTCTACCAGCACTGAATATCATCAGCTCAAAGGAGAACGGGCTGGGACCTTCCCCTGTGTGTGATTTCAAAACATGGATTCAAGGAGAAGAAAGGACATCACAGCACTGTGAATGCCACGCTTCCGTCCTCAATGTACAGCAGAACCTGGAGAAGAAACACCAACTGTGTCTTGTGGATCTGTTTTGTGACCGATACGAGTGATTTCTTCAGTCAGACTCTCAGAGGATGAGGAGATCTTCCTTACGTATGGAGAAAAGCCTTTTAAAGCCTTTTCTAAGGTAATGGCTTATGCTTTACTCCAGCCCAGATTCCTCACCAGTTGTTTGGAATAAGTCAATTCCATCATGGAGATGCTGGAGAGCTTCTACTCGTCACTTCTGACAAGTTTGGATGCGAGAAGCAGCAGAGCAACAAGACTATGAAATGATGATAATACAAATGGAAAGCATTGCTCTCCTTTCACACTGGCAGCAATTTTCAGTCAAAAGTCACTTTGTTCGACGCAGCTTTTCTTCTAGTTCTATATTTACAGTAACTCTTCTCATGACCTGTGTTTAAATCACTCCTGCTCGCTGACCTGTTGAGTGTTTAAAAGAGGAAGGTGTGCTTCATGAACCGTCCTGGTGATGATGGAGCTGGACTGTTGAACTTGTGTTTGTGTTGGATCGTTCAGCGAGGAGCTTAAACAGTTTGGAGAAATCTCGTATATTAAACAGACGTGTGCTTCAACCTGATGTACAAATACTTACATTTTTAAAGATGCTGAAACATACAAAAGACACAGTAATTTCTTTTGAGTGCTCAAGCATCGCTGTATCTGTTAATGCTAGCATTTCATTTTAAGGATCACAAATTAATGACAACTACATTACATGTAGATTAATACAACATTATAAACTTTATCTGCTATCGATTGTGCAGATTAAGCTCTACATACTTACAATATTAGAAGCCATTTAAAGATTGTGATCAAAAGCAGGATCTTTATAGAGCATAACGATTTACCAATAAGATACAAATAAAACAACATTTGAATGTGCAAATTATACTCCCTTACATAAAACACATTTGGAAAAAATACAGTGCTTCTTTTAAATAGTAAAAATAGCAATGCTACATTAGAAAACTATTTAAATGTATGCTTATAAGAAAGCGTGATTGGCACAACTCAACAGTGTTGTTTATTGACAAATTTTATGATCTATAAAGAAGATCTAGTTTAAAACACAAAGAACCCAATACTTAATAATAATGTATTAATAGAAAATACAGTTATTGATAAAAAATTACCAGCTAATCCTCAAAATATTCTGTTATACCAACATTAATTATCAAGTGTGAAATACCATATTAATATTACTGCATTATGTTGAATACCACAAATAATTACTATTTGTAATTATTTACAATAGAGTATACACTATACCCAAACAAAAAGCCCCCTCTGTGGTTGATTTACATATATCATATATGTTTTGTATGACTGATTTACAAACATCTGTTATAATATACTTTCACAACACGACAGTAATTCAAATCTAACATACTGGACAATACTGTTACTATGTGTTTTTTCCATGTACACCAACTATAATAAATACAAGATGGGGTAAAAACAAAAATCTAACTTTTGATTATTATTTACCAATACAAAGCTCTGTGTCTAAATTGTACCTTTCAGCATCTAAAACGTGAACACATGATCAACTCAAAGATTGGTGCTTAACACTAGATTGTTCCCGATCATTCCATGCACCAAAAATAAAGACAAGCTGGAGCGCTGACCTTAGCTTGATCTAGTATTGTCAGAATTCTCGCCTCATGTTAGTTGTTTTGCACTTGGGAACAAGTTGTACGGTAGTAGACGAGAGTTTGTACAGTGTTGGTTATTGTATTTGTACAGTAATGGCCTACAGTCGCGTGCTGAAGGGTTTAGTCAGCGGTTTAGTTTAAACCTTCAGCTCTGGCTTTGAACAGACGAGGATTGTGAGGCTGTAGAATGTAAAGGATCATTTAGCTTTATGATGTTGTGGAAAGCTAAGCGCTCTCAGGATTGCTCATGGATTCAAGATGGCGGCACATCAGACAAAACTACTTCCTGTTCTGAAGTTCTGTCCGCTAAGGATCCACTTCCTGTAAGATGCCTTTTAGTTGAATTTTATTTATATCGTCAAATCATTTTGATCTGAACCTTGTCTTGTTTTCCAGTAAAAGTATTACAACTCAAAACTTTGGTGAAGAAATATTTCTAATTAACGCAGTCTTTTTAGAAGTACATAGTTCTCTCTGGAGGGAATTTAATGATAGTTTATTACAACTAAAGAGTCAACAGAACGTCAGTGGCTTTATGTCAATTAATGCTCCCATCATTCCTAGCGCCTACCATACAAGAGCAATCAGGAGACTACAAGAAAATACCTCTCAATATCACAGCAGTTCAAGACCTTGAGGAAAAATGCATTCACTTTTAGACCGCAGCAAGTATTGTGTGAAGTTATCAAAATGGAGAGTATGTGCCATAATCAAGACAAAAGCTGCTCTATAAAATGAGATACATCAAAAATAGTTCAATGCAAGTACAACCAGTATTTCTACAATTTCAATATCTATTCTCAATGGAGTGCATCATTTAAATAATACATGTTACTGGGAAACAAGACATTTATGTTTAATTTAAAACCTTTTATGCTAAAGCAGTATTGATTTAATAAGCACAATTTCAGTATTTTGATGAACTTGCTAAATGACTTTTTTCATATTTATGATGTTGTCAAATAATTACTGCTCTATGCGGTGGAGACAAACCCTGCGTACCCTCGGCTCATTGTGCTAAATTTAATTAAAACAATAATTAATGTTTTTCTGTTGGAAACGTACAAATAAAAGTCAAGGTTACAACAGCAATATGCACATCTGCTGCTTTTAGTAATTCTTAATTAGGAGCTTTTCCCGATTGCCAAATTACTGAAACATACGTGCCTATAATGATCGGTAATTTCCCATGTGACCACAACAATGATTTAATGAGGCATCACAAAAATCATCTTCCAACCAAAAAGGATGAACTTCTCATAATTTATGCTTTAAGTTAATGTACATAAACATGCACAAAGACCCAGTTCAATGCAGTAAACCTAGTGTGTTTTTTTTAGAGAAGATAAATGCAGTAGTTGGTGTTATTATTTGCGCAGTACTGTTATTGGACACAGTAGAATCATGCAAGCATTTTCAGGCAAGGGTGCATTCATACGTCCTATCTACCGGTTTCTGGGTTACATGCTCATTGCATCAGTAACTCAGCTTTTTTTTTACAAGAAACATCACAGATGACTAGTTAAACTCTGACTGCCAGGTTTGGATAGACCGGATCAGCACTGAAAGTCTTCAATCAGAGGTGAAACTCAGTTTGAAAATATTAATGATGTGTCTGGAGATCTACGAGTAGAAGTTCTAGACGCGAGAAATCAATTTTACTAATCTTTGATGGTATAGTTCATCCAAAAACCAATCCCTACACTTTCTTTCCTCAACTGAACACTAAAGATACTTGAAAAAAATCAACATGAGGCACCAGAAAAAAGGAAATGATTGACCTTGGCCATAGTAGCGACAGAGTAACACAAGTGTAAAAATGGGTCACTTTTGGGTGAGCTATAACAATACAAGTCACAACTGCTGGAATTTAACCTGGTTAAGCCTCGACTGTGAACGCACAGGCCCTCACTCAGTACCTGAAGATTTTACCTCCACTTCTCTGTGTTTCTTTTATGTTATGGAAGCAGCGTGGTCATTTGTGAAGCAATTTAGTTATTATTTTATAAAGCTCTTGTTGAACTGTTCGCATTTTAAACTTTGTGTCTAATAAATATGTTGATATTTTTAACCGAGTGTTTTCATCTTTGTCCGCAACAAAATCTGATATTTTATTTATATACAAAAAATGTTTGTTATATATTTGGCTTAAGCTAGCTTACCAGTAAAGAAAATTTAGCTTTGAAAAATTAAGTCCAAATTTCAAGTTTGTTGGGAACATGGCGCTTAATTATGCCTCTCCATATTTTTGGGAGGAGATTTGAACACATTACAAAACCTTCCATCATGCCAAAAAACAAAAACAAACGAACAGCCAAAGGAAATGATATCATCTCATGAATTTTCCGTATGTTACGTGCAATTTTAAGAACCACCAATGCAGAAATACCAGGAAAGAAAGGTCAGCTCCAAGGAAAACATAGAACATCTGTCACTGGGACAGGCTCCTGTGCAGAGACTCCCCAGAGCCACATAAAATCAACACACAGGTACCCAGAGCATCTCCTCTCCTTCTCCCTCACCCAGGAGATGCTCGTGAGATCCATACTAACTCAAAACAAACACAGCTCAGCTCTTTGCTATTCGCATCATGCTCCGCTCAAACACTGGGCTGCCATCTGGAGGGGCTTCAACCTTCAAACCAGCTCTGGCTTTGAGTTCCTCGCAGCTGTTTCATCACCAAAGTCAGCTCCATATTCATTTTTGGCAAAGCTCTACGATCCTCTATTCAGGACATGATGGAGTGTGTATGAACGGAGAATAAACAACATGAGTGGGTGTGTGTACTGAATGTTTGATAGACAGCAATCATAAAAATAAATGCATGATAGCATCGATGAAAGCTTCTAAATTACACACTTGAGTTCCACTTTTTATCATAACTATGCTTTTGAATGTCAGCCATTTCTTCAGATAACAGTGTTAAGTGTTTTTAAAAAGTAGCCAAGATGCAGCATGTACCAAGCTCAACCGGATGAACTATCACAATTAAATTATTCAGCAATAATTACTACTTCTCTAAAATGTAGTACGCTGCTGTATTATGCTAGCCAGAAGAGCGCAGTACTTAGCTTAATTACAATTCAAACTTTAGTTTCTATGCTTGTAAAGGATGTTAAAAGTTTTAAAACAAGTTATTTAGCAGTGTTTAAAAAGAACAAGTAAAATAAAATAAAAATAAGCTAGAGCTCAAAACTCATGCTTCTGTTCCTTTCATTTTGGTAAGTTTAGTGCAGGATCTTGTTTGATAGCAGCATTGATCATCTTTAGCCTCTATCTCTTGCTCAAATCACAGAATTCAGAAACAGCTCAAACCAAGCACTAATGTACAAGCCATGTGACATCACTGCACCTTATTGGAAATTCCAGCATGACTGGCTTAAGCTGTGTTTGGAACAGAGTACTGAAGCTGATTTAAGCTAATAAACAGTTCAAACAAGCTATAACAAGATATCAACAATCAGCACACCAGCTAAAATCGAGCCGAACAAATTCACAACTGCAGCTGCTTCAAACTAGAAACCATATCGCTAAGCATTTTGGACCACCAGTTGATAAAATAATGCATTAAAAACTAATAAGAATTATTAGAATCAGGGTATTTGTTCAGAGTTGTTGGATTGAACTTTTCTCTCAAATTTTGAATAGAGTTGGGCTTAAAAAAGAATAAACAATTTATTCCCTCAATTGATGAGCTTTTTGTTGTAAGATAGACATAAACTAAACAAACGCAAAATTAGGGTCAACATGTGAGATACAATCTGAAAACATACAATCTGTAAATCTTGTTTGGAATTATAAAAGAATATTTTTAATACAAAAACGGACTAAACAGGATTTTCTCAAAGTGAGACAGACAAGAATGTTAAATGATTAGTGATTAATTGACAATTATTATTATTTTATGATGACATCTTTGTTGAAGAGAAAATTCTTCGGTGTATCTTTCACAACATTAAGACACAGCGGCAAGCCAATGAATAAGAAAATACATTTACATTATCTGTCCACATCTGGTAATAACCATCTCTTAGTTCTTCCTATTCGTTACTGCTTTAGTTCTGTTGAAGTCGATAGAGAAAATCAAGTTTTGTAAGTTGAATATTTGGAAAAGTCAGAAGAGACTTATTTTGTATGTTGTAAGTGTTTACCATAAAAATCCTTATTAATTTATCTGAAAAGCAATTTTTAAAATAATTACTATTTATTGTTTCTTTGAAGGGGAAGTAATGTAACTATTTGCTTAAAAACTAAGTAATCAAAAGAATACTTTTAAAAAGAGTAATCGGTAATTTAATTACATTATCCAGCACTGGTGCTCTCCCTTTTAAATTGTATTTTCTTTAAATGCTGAAGGACTGTGTCTCAATCTCAGAATCCTCTTGAGTAATAAATGGTATCTAAACAGTTTTCTAACTAGGGATGAAATTATATTTTGAATGGCTCTGTGTGATCAGTGTTCTTTCTTTACCAGTGTGTTTTTTCAACAACAGCAGCAGCAACAAATTAATCGGCCATGGCAGGTCGATTTTTATAAGGGAATTTAATTTCTTTAGATAGGATTTCTAAAAGATTAGACATTCCGACCACAGGTTCAGGAAAAGAATTCAAGCTGTGAATGGCAACCCTGTTCCAGTCTCAAGATTCTCTTTCAAAGATAAATCCTTACAATAAATGATAAAAGATACTTGAAAGTGTGACAACCTTGAATTTTAAAAAGCAAGTATTTACATGTCCCATCATCATCGTAGTTTGGGGCCAACAACAAAATGAAGTCTCAAAATGTATTAAGGAATGTGCACTTAATAATGAATAAGGAGTAAATAAGAAAGAACAGTGGATTGGCGCATGAGGAGACTCAACATGTCAACGGCACCATGTTACCATGGTTACAGTAAAGACACCCAAGTCTCCCATTTTTCAGTCTCTATCAACTCCTTGTAAGGCAAGAAGCAATCTGATAAATTCAGTTTGTGCGACTGCAAGGGAATACAAATGTGAGCATAGGGCAGGATTAGTGGTAAACAGCACCCAGAGACGCTGATTTGTGATGGTGTGTTCTCGCCATATCTGTCAAGTCGTGGGGGATAAACCTGATATTCATTCTCTTGGAAGCACAAGCTCCACAGTACACAATATCACCTCGGAAGTGACGCATAAAGTGTGGGTGTTTTTGGCAATTAGGTGACCTGATTTAACATTTATTTAATTCATAAATTGGACCTGACTCCATGAAAAAAAGACAGTCTGACCTTAAAAGCTAGAGTCCATGAAAAAGACAGTCTAACTTAAAAGGAGTGACGCTTTTCTGATAGGGATACGCAGCTAGAGACAAAATATCTGCCACGTGAAACTTATCTGCAAGGATAGCTTTCTGCATATATACCGCGCCTATGAAACACCAAGGGAGGTGCAGTTTTCGAGCCAGGTTCTGTAACCCATCACATTGCTGTTTCCTGATCTTGTGCTGAAAAGTAAAGAGAAATCGGACTGAAAGTCGTAGTCTGTCTTTATTGAATTTATTTTCAAAAGTGTATTTTATATTCTGGGAAAACAACCACATTAAATGGCGTAGTCGGCAAGATTCAAGAGTCTGAGATCACAGCCGTTGACCCTGAAGAGGTGCAGTTTTCGAGCCAGGTTCTGTAACCCATCACATTGCTGTTTCCTGATCTTGTGCTGAAAAGTAAAAGAAATCGGACTGAAAGTCGTAGTCTGTCTTTATTGAATTTATTTTCAAAAGTGTATTTTATATTCTGGGAAAACAACCACAAAAGCTTTAGGCATCTGCCGAGTATATTCACATTGCGTAAAATTGCATCAGACCGAAATATCTGGCACCGATTTGTAATTCATTTGTCCGGCTCATCAAAAAAACACAACATCTTTGTTTTATTAAAAACTGGCACAAACAAAGCCTATTACCACAATCCTGAACCTGCTGCACACAGAATATAGATTTATGGAGAGAGTATAGACTTTATATGTTACCAATGAATGAATTACATAACACTACATAACAATACTGGAGAATAAACACTGGCATTAAAATCGTTTTCTGAAGTCCTTATCCAGTTGGACACAACACCAGTGCTGTATTTAAGATACATCTCACATTTAGTTTTAGCAATCAGTCATTTAAAATCTTTTCTTAGTTTTTTTCTTATCAGTTCAAAATTAACTTCTCTGCATGTGATGTTTGATGTACGATAACCCACTGATGATTCCTCCGCACCTCAATTATTCATGAGTGTATAAGACATTTTGTATTATTTAATAATGACTTAACTCATCAAATCAAGTTTTAACCCCCTTTTCAGATAAAGTCAATTGCTAGGGGCCATACGGAGTCGATATGGAAGATAGAGAGTACTGCGTGACGAATTGTGCAGTGTGACAGTGCTATTTTCTAGTTAAAATGTTTTATCTATTTTACACGTTCACAGCTGGGCCAACCAATCAGGAGCTTCCTAGAGTAGTCACTTGACAGAAACCCAGAAACCAGAAATGGCAGCTGCTGGAGTTCACCTGCGTGAAAATCGTTTCTAACATTCACTCAGGATCGTTCGTTCAGGAACTTTCGGTGTGTTTACTAATTCCTGGCTTGAACACAACATAAGATTTTATCTTTGTAGTTTGGAGTACAACATGGGCTGCAATTGTTTGTTTCCACTGAGGCTTTATGACTTTTGCCAATAGGGTTTCAGGAGGGGCTTGTGGCCCTTTAAAGATAGCAGCCAACATCAGCAATACATTGGCTAACTAGCATACATAGGTTTCACAACAGTAACTTGCATGAAAAAATAACAGTTTTTCATGGTAATTATATATGACCCAAAATAATCTAATACAAAAGGTCTTGATTCAAGTTTCTAATTGTGGCATTAACTGGTCAGTTTAAGAAATTATTTACACCATGAACTATCGACCAGAACAAGTACAATTTTTCATCAACTACTACACCATATTAGTGTGCTTCTTCTTCTTGGGTATATCAACTCTTCTTTATCCCAGACAACGTTTTTTTGCTGTCTATATAGCTATACGGTTGGCATATTTCCATATCTGAAGAAGTTGCTTCCTTATGGATGAATGCATCTTTGCCGGTCTTTGATCTCAGATTCTTTGTCTCCAGATTCATCTATCTGTTGGCATCTCTGTGGATACAGGCATCTTGTGGTGTCTGTGAATGTTTTGTCTGTGGGTGTAGGCTCCTCACACCCCTGATGGCAGAACTAAATCACAATCCAGACCACAGGAAAGCTAAATGAAGTCGGAGGCTTCAATGTTCTCAAAACCAGCAATGACGAGGAGGAATAATCTCCTCATAATGAAAACCTAGCCCAGATGAAATATTGGCTTCTTCTAATGTATGCCTGCTTAATGAATTGTAATACTGATCCTCCATGAGCACGACTCTTCATAAAAAAAGCATCAATCAGTTATTCTGATATAATTAAACTGTGTGCTTGGGGGGCTCTTCTCTCCCTCAAGAGATTTGCGGTGTTAAGAAAAGAATATATTATGGTTGTGCTCGCTGACAGGACGTGCCCCCACTCAATTAACCTCGCAGAAATAGAGAGATGGGAGACAATGATGCTCCTCTTAAAGTGTTAATGACAACTTAACGGGATAACTCAAGCCTGCTTGAACTCTGACCTTTCACAACTGACATCAGGCCAGCAGAGCAGAAATATTGATCACATTTGCCCTCAATAGACACAGCCTTTTCCTGTCATATTACATTTGCATAGATTAAAAAAAGGAAAAGAAAAGTAAAAGAAATGCATTTTTTTATTTAAAAAAAAAAACAGATTGGATGATCTGTTTATATAAATTTGTGAAATGGCTGTAATGTATTACACATAGTAAACATTTAAGTTTTTATATAAAGCTTCTTTAGCAGTTGCTTTCAAGCAGCTTCACAAAGTCCTAGTGAGGATCAGGTAGAGTAAATAGGAGTTCCCTCTGTGAGGTCCCTGGGAGCCTCGCTGACTGAGGCAGGTGCGAGTCACCTCCCCAGCATAAAGAATATACAAACTTAAGATTCTTATACGACAAGTTCACCTGAATAAAAAAAAAACAAAAACAAACAAACAAAGATGAAACAGAAACTAACAAACAAAAAACTATGGTTAGAAAAATGTAACAAACAGGTGATCAGCGTCAGCTGCAGGATGAGTGATAAATGATGAGGATAGGTTAGATTGACCACAACAATGTAGACCACATTGTTTTTTTCCACAGTTTGTATGTTTAAACAGATATGGTGTCTGAGTGTTATAGACAAATACCAAGAGCCAATTATTCGAATGCTAAATTAAACAGAGATTTTTTTTTATTTAGTTTTGAACTCGGACAACATCCAGGAGTTTGTTCCAGAGCTTTGGGGCTCTTTTTGAGAACACTCTTTCTCCTCTGGTGGATTTACTAATCTGCGGAATAATCAATAGTCCTGCTTCTTGTGATCGAAGAGAGCGAGCTGGAATATATCGTGAGAGGAGACTGCTCAGGTAGGCCGGGCCAAGCCATTCAGCGCCTTATAGGCAAGGAGCAGTATCTTGTAGTCAAAGCGCTATTGTTCAGGAAGCCAATGAAGAGAGCACAGAACCGGTGTAATGTGGTCTTATCTCTTTGTCCTTGTGAGAGCATGTATACTATTAAAGGTGTTTTTTTTTTGGGGTCCCTTTCTTTTTAATTGCTGGCAGGGGATAAGGGTTGTTTTTCTGTTATACATTGTAACTTAATAAGCCTCAAATAAAATAATAATAATTAAAAAACATACTGAAGCCATGGATTTATTTAGTTTCACATATTCGAGAATGAATCACCATTACAATTATTAGTAAAAGTAAAAAAACATACTAACAATGTTAAAAAATTGCTGATCATTAATGTCAAACATACTAATGATAATATTCAACATCTATAAAAGAAAGGTTGAACGTATTCCATTGAAACAAATGTTTCCATTAATAACTTGAAAACGTCTTGAGTACTTTCTTTTTGTTACTTGACTTTGAGAAAGAAAGTTCAGCGCCATTTGTGCCTGGGGCCCATGCAGAGAAACCCGAACCTCAAGATCAATTCCATCAGACAAGAAGGATTAAAAGTGGAACAGGTGCTTCTCTAGCTTTAAGTGGACACAGCGTGGAATCGACAGATCAGCATCATCAATCATGCTTTACGGTAGATCCACTCAGAATCAATCTCCATTTCTGCTCTTTCCTTCCACAACGGCTGCTATGCTAAATTGATTGACTTCTGGTAGATCCGACACAATCAGAAAGTCAGAGGCGGGAATTTATCATCATTTGTGTCTCTTGTATCCCAGAATTCATTAGGCGGCTTTAACAAATAAGAGCACTGTGGCCACAATCATCTGCTCAGTGGGAAGAAGATGCAGCCTGAGACGCTTCGAGACAAAGATGGAGATAAATGAGTTAAGGAAGCCAAATTAACGGGTTTGTTTATAAAATGGCAACATGTTCAGATTAAATGTTTAAATTACTTTTATTATTCATAAAATATCTAAATAATAGTACATGTATTAGTCATCCAACAAATATTTATTTATTTTGAATAATCAATAATTTTGCAATGACTGTCATATTGTGAATATAAGTAAATACGTTTTATCTTCAATTCTCTGTTTACATTTATAACTTAAAATGTCTAAATCAAGAATAATAATCTTCACTAATGCTACATTTTAAAACCAAAAATGAATAACTCAAACTATTTAATGTAATCACTTTTCAATAACTGAATTAACATGTAAATAGTAACTATTGTTATGCTGTGAAAAGAGATATCTGTTAAAGGGGATACGAAATAAATTTTTTTGTTTTCTTTATTATATTCTGCTTGTCAATGATACAAATGTACCTTATAAAACTGGAGTTTTGAATATAATAAGATTTCCTCTGCGGGACGGAATTGAATTGTGCATTACATTTCACATTGTGTTCACTTTCTGTCCTATTGGACAAAGGTTTCAAATATCAACGTCTTATTTTGTCCAATTATGTCAGTGTGCGTGTGAGCAAATGTACACCTATACATAAAAATTGTGTGTGTGTGTGTATATCCGTGAGGGGTTTTCTGTTGGCTACTGTATGGACGTAAAATACACACTTTCGAATGCTTCGTCCCGTGACATTATATGAAAGCTAATCTTTAATTAGCTGAAAGTGGAAAGTTGTTGGTGATGACCACTCAAGAAAGACGACTGTCCACTCTGACAAATAATGTTTAAAATGTCTGTTTTTTTATTTCAATATGTCTAAATACACTTCTAGCAATACGATAAATGTTCATGAGGCTGTGTTTGAAATTCTTCCCTCCAAAAATCTGACAAGTGAGGGAAGGTTCTTCCCTTTATACAAACACTGATTAACTGGCATTGACACCTAGTGGCAGTAGTACAATAAACGCACCCATGTATGGCTCTTGCAATCTTTATGGATGGAATTATATCTTTAAAGTTGAATCAATAATACATTAGTAATACGATAATTTAATAACAACAGCTTTACGAAAACAGTTCCAAACATCCCGTCTTAGATTGTCTCTTATTTGCAAACAAGTCATCTGTAAAACACCGGGTATGTCCATGCACCGACTCGTAACAATTTGTATGATGTTGGGAAGTTTAACAACTGAGAAGCTACCCACCGATACATTTATTTAGATACAGAACTTATTTTAGTATTACTATCAGAGTAGATTCTACTGATTGTTTGATTGCGACCTCTCAGTTCAGGGAAAGAGAATTTAATATAGAGCCTTTGATTTAACTGTACAACTCCCGTAACATCATTGCGCTCAATTTGAGCTCTGAAATTATTAAGTTCCTAACATGCTTAATATGCAGTTTGGTTTTTCAGTTTCTGACCCCTTTAACTAAAATGTATATATTATAAATTAAGTTATTTTTAGATTTTATTCATTCCTTCAATTTTTAGACATCTGCAGTGTCGTTCCAATTGCTGCTGCGAAAACATAAGCCCCACTGGGGAACAAAAAAGATCCTATCTGAAAATTTGCAGTCATATTCTCCAGCTAGGACGCATTTAAAAAACAAATATTCACCGAGCCACAGGTGAAAATAGATAAACACACACAGTGGTAGAAACTAAACCAGTAATGCTTGAAGCCAATTTACCGAGCCTTGTTTTTACACCTAAAATCACATGTGCTTCTTTTGGCTTACGACCTCTCTTCACAGAGGCTCTTTGAATTCTCTCTGCTGCTGCTGGATTCCCTCGTGCGAAAAAATATTAGTTTAATCTCAGTGACAGCGAAAGCAGACAGTGCTGCAGTCAGGATTCAACAAGGCGCCCTGTGAGTTAGGCTTGTGTTTCAACCTGATGACACTTTAATGAAATCTCTGAGACACAGGAGCTGTTTTACAATGCAGAGGATTTAGTTTATAGGTTCTGTGCATCAAAACTGAACCAGTAGTGAAAATCTGACCCTAGATAAAAGATTTCAAATCGCAGAATAAAGTAAAGTATAACTTTGAGCGTTTCATGCTTAAACTACGAGTGATATAGTGTTTTCTGCTATTTTTATAGCACAAAAACAGTTCTGCAGATGTTGGTTAGTACAAATGCTAGTTAGTTTAGTTCCTAATCTTTTATAGACAAAGGCTGAGTAGATCTTTTGAAATAGATTGAATAGAGATAAAAACAAAACTATTTCTAAAAATGCTTGAAAGGAGGCGGTATAAATTCTACAATGTTCATTCTGCAATTTTCACCACATTTTCCACAATTTAACGGATACAATTTAAACAGTTACATTATTCAAAAACTGGGTTAAAGTGCAAGATCAGCACTTGACAGAATTTCAATCCTTAGCTCTGTTTAGCTCCATATTTTATTTCAGGCTTTCTGACCTCTTGAGTCACAAGAATATGAGAGGATTTTTATATTGAATGGTACTGTACGAGTGTTTTAACAAAGTACATAAAGTTTAAGATGCAGAAAATAAAACAAACAAGAACATGGTTATAGACTTTCATGGCTTCTCGTAAGACACTTTTTTTTTAAATATGGTAAACTTCCCTTTTGAAGTTGTGTTTGGTTTGTCACAGGATATCTAGTGTACCGACAAAAAAATCTGTCATTTTTATGCCAAGATATTTCTATGAGAGAAACAAACTTGGAAAAGTATGGAATGCCAGAGTACAGAAAAGTCTAGTCACCAAATTCTTAGTTAAGCTTCAGTCACTGAGAATACACAAAACCAAGAAATCTGTTGCAGCAAGATGACAAGCAGCTTTACACTTCATGCATTGCTTACATCCCACATCCTAAAGAAAGTCAAAGAAGATAACTTTTCTCACAAGAACTTGAGCCTTCTCCCTCCATGAATTCAAAACACTCTCACGGCTCCCGCAAGATGTTCTCAATCGCAAGATTGTTTGTGTGCTATCCTGCCCTAAATCTCATCTCTCTGAGACGAGACTCCCATAAAACAGCAGGAACCATATCTTTATAAATAGAGGAGGTATTCAGGAACCATAGGTGGGCACAGGCCTGTGTCGCCCACGGCTGCACTCTCAGTCAATCACCGGCAGACTGGCGAGGGCACTTTTATTATGTGCATATCTTTTTACATCCCGGGGAGCTTGTTACAGTCCGGCCTCATGTAATGGCATGCATGACAAGCGCTGCTATGACAGCTTAAAGAGGGGATATGAATTGTCCCATTTTCACATTCTCTGCCTCATAGTGCCAGAAGACTGACAGTTGACCTTATCAGCGCTCCGCAGAGGATATTTACTGTGCTGCCCTTTTTAAAGTTTGCATTTTAAACACCCTTTTCATTCGACGCTAAGCCATGTGGCTGTGTCTATGTGGCTCCATTTGCTTGGGACATGACAGGGCACTGAGCTTCGGTGATTGGGAGTTCGCCAAAAGTGGTGGTAGGCCGGACTGGTTGGCTTGGCTAGTGAAGACTGGATCTTGAGCAAATGCCAAGACTGTTTACATGTTTACCTGTCAAATATCAGTTCTTCCTGGTCGATACAGATGTACAAGAGATGTTGGATGCACAAGAACCTGTGTGTGCTTGGGAATAAATCAAACCAATAGAGGTGCCCCAAAAACTAATTTGTGTTTGGTGCTTGTTACTTTTATTTAATTTATGAAGCTACAAGATATCTGCCAATCTTTTCATCTCCGTATCTGTGGATCCTACTTGATCTCCTGAAGCACACAGCGCAAGTGATGTATTATAGATTATTTGTCAGCAATTCTAATATTTAACCCAACCCTGGATAAAACCTTCAAAGGACGAGAATCGTTACTTTGTGATTCTCTCTGAAACTCTTAGTTCATCTTTGAATACAGCAGTCGCTGAATACAGCATTCAAACCATTTATACCATGATAGCATATTTTAACTACAATTTTTTTTAATCATACTACTTTTGGTTCCATTTTGTTAACATTAAAAATGCAAACACAAGTTGACCAGTTACCCTAAAGCTTGTGTCGAGCAAACTTTTTCCCTCCCACTTCATTCTGAATGAAAATGCATTAATATTCTCGGTGAAACAGTCACTCTTGATTAATTCTATTTATGTCACAAGATGATTTAATTAAATCAAAAATCAATTAACCTTGGTGCTACATCTGATAGATGTATTTAAAAAAAATCAACATAGAAGCCTGTTGTGCAACTGCAATGCGCACTTCCTTTTCCTTAACTTGCAGACTAATTATTGATTCATACAATAAAAAAACAGTAACCCAGATTTTTTAAATGTATACATCTATAAGAACTATATTTGTAAGAAATTCACTTTTCAATGCAACAACAAGAAGTCTAGCTTAAAAAGAAAAGCAAATTTTTAAACACAGAGCCTTCTGGTTGATTATGTTGTGCTAACTTTTTTTTAATCAGAAAAAAAACTAAATGGTTAAATTGATAAACATGACAACACACAATTGAAGTCACACAAATCATTGTGAAAGCAGTATATGAACTTTTATTCTTTGATGTAAATAATTGATTTACAATTCAATACGTTTGATTACGATATTCACTCAATTATGTTAGATAAATTATTAGTTTAAGACATTTAAACCTTGTTTATCAATGGGTTTTTATAGCACTACCAATATGTTGCAAAAAAAGAATGCTGGCATGTTGTTGATTTTTTTTCTCACTTGTAAAAAAAAAATGTAATATGTGAATTTGCTAAAAACAAGGTTTAATTCTTATTCAAAACCACCCAGCCCTGCTGCTCTAATTTTCTATTTCAAAATGGACAGTCCTCTGAATTGACCCCTAGGCAAAATATTTATGGAAGCCACCAATAACACTATTTTATTGCAAGATAACCGCTGTAAAAATGCAATCTGTTCTTCAGAATCATCTCCTGTCGCAGACTAATCTCACTATTCTCATCATCAGAACGGGAGAGGGGATTTAGTTTGTGTGTTTCAGGCTGTATCTAGTTTATTCAAGTCCTCATGCAATTATAGATACCTCGACAAACAAATAAGTAATATCCTAGTCATAAACCACAAGACAAGTTCAGCAGAAAATTGTCGCCTTTTCAGGGTCAATATAATAAAATAGTCCTGTTACTTTATTGAAGGGGGCCGAATAATCCTCTACGTACTGCTGTATGAATAATGGAAGCAAAAGCTGCATTTCTAGCATCTGAAATTACGTACAATGTGTTTACAAAATTACAAAAAATACGTTTTGAACAAACTAAAAGTTTACTCAAATAAATAACTATGTAACTGTAGCTTATTAGACAAAGATTTGTGTAGAAGACAACAAGGAGGCAGAAATCCTACTGATAAATAGGGGTGAAATATTTATTCCTCACAAACAAGTGCAATCAGACTTTTCAAAAGCATTTTTTTTATTTTTTCATGTTATTCTCTTGGTATACTTTGAACAAAACCATCTAATAAATACAATGACTTACAATTTATTGTTCTGAAGCGAAACGACCCAATCAGCAGAGGATTAAATTCTTTCCTTCGCGTCACGTGCAGTTTAACCAACTCAACTGCAAACAAAGTCAAACGCTTAATTTCCTCTCGTCCATCTTTCCTAGCCACCTTTTAAGGTCTATACCAAGAAAAGAATGCTTCAGCATGACAAATCAGAGTTAAGCTCCTCCAGAAATCAATCACTATAAGCTTTTAATGATTTACCTCATCCATTTCTCCCTTGCAGACGTTCAGCAGATTAATGTCACAAGTCATTCGCCGCAGTGAAGGGTTCTGACTATAAAGGTCACTGGGATTTCTGTCCCCTTCTGAAACTTCCACACTACTCTCTGATTTATTTGTCTCAGATTTCCGGAACCATGAGAAAACAGAACAAATGTAAGACACATCTGGATATCCCATCGAGGGTCTAGCTTACAAAACTGAATCCTTGGTCATCGTAAAGAACAGATAGTGTCATATGAAACCTGTGGTGGTAGACCCCAGATTATGACCCGAGGACCAAAGGATAAAGTCAATTTACCACCGTTCCATTTGTTTTAGTAAGATGCTGCGTTATTGCATTGCACTGCATGTTCAGCTCACCTGAACTTACTAGGTCAAACAAAAGAGGCGAAACTAATTTCTTTACACATCCTCTCTGTTGAGACCCATGAGGACAGAGGAGAAACCTGATTTCAAGTGATCGACACTTTTCTCTCCTCAGTCTGACGCTCACATTAAGGAAAATGCTGGAAGCGGGGATCCAGAAAATAATCAAAAGTCACCTTGAAGTAGTGACATGTTAAAGACAGCGGTAGGCTTTGATAGAATGGAACGTGGGTATAATTGTTAGGATTCCATAAGGATTAACCCCTCGGGTGCTGGAGTGATTGGAACAAGGGAACAATAAACTAGACCTTGAGAGTGAAGGATGAAAATGTAATCATTCCATAGAGCTCAACAGAAAGCAGTTTCTTTAAACAACATGACATTAGAGATAATGTGGCAAGATTAACACTACGGCTAGATGCTAAACTAATAGCTTCATGTGAAAAACAGTGACAAGGTAGAGCAACAACTTGGTAATGGCGCCAGTGTGGGTCTGCACCAAGAGACAGGCTACATTGTCAAGAAAAGTTACATTAATGTAAATTAGATGTTATTTGTGAAAGTGACATCTAATAGCAGAGATGTTTGTTCCTGTTATTCCTCGACTCGTTGATTTCCATGCAACTATAATTGCATGTGGAACGCAAAACTAATCCACATACGACTGAAGAAAAACATAGAGGTAAAAAACTGACGTGTTTAAAAGAGACTAACGTCACACGGACAACAGACTGAAATCTGAAACAATCTCCCAATCCTGCTGGAGCTTGGGTAAATAAAGTATTTGGCAGAACCCAACAATCTAAGATAAGTTTGTAAAAAACATTGTTAAGGGTGCAGTGATAGTCTAGAGAGGTAATATATATATGTTGTAAATGCTTTAAAAGGGTATATTATTATAGCTTTACAATAACAGGGTTTTTGCAGGTTTCATAAGTTTAAGACTTTTAAGACCGTTAAAAATCAAATCAAAGACCAATAATATAACATCAAAAACACCTACAAAACTTTGTTTTGCTTAATATACAGAATGCTTCAAATACATTGTTTTAAACCCTAACCTTCACCTTTTTTGAGAATTTATGAAGGCTTTTATCAAACTCTGGAAACACTTAGAACCCATCACTTAGAAACACCATAATTTAATAAAAATGTACAATTAGGAAATATAAGACCTGTGAAAAAGTATTATTAAGTAATAAAATAAAGACATTATATTCTGTAGGCAACAATTAAATTTGCATTTAATCAAACTCTTGAAAATATCTTTACAAACTAAGAATTAATATTAATAAGTTATTTTTAATTGGCAGCTGAAATTGCTTAAGTTAAGATTTGCTTGCTCTCTGTTAAATAAACTTAAAATAATCGTATCAATTAGAGTAGACTAATAACATGCACAGCTCTATCCTGATTAATTGCAAAGATCATCAGAATATTCATTCTCGGTTTTTAATATATGATCTACCAGCTAAACATACACAATCTGCTTTAAAATCAATAGGAGCCCTGGTTCTAAAGGTTATTATGTGAGGGTCTTTCATGATTGGCAACAGCATTTCAGCAGCGAACTCAAAATTAGCCTCTTCTTCTCTTGTTTGGATCAAACAAGAGCAATAATTTGTTACCTCAGTGATAATAGAACATCATTGTGTCGGTTATTATTGGGGATAGAGTTCTGAAAACAACTGCTGATCTTGAATGGCAGGATTTAATAACATTCTATTAAATATGAGAGGACTCAGGTTTTCCTCGGTCTGCTTTAATGAGACAAGAAGGGTCAGTGACAGCCCTCTCAGTCTCTCCACAGAACATTAGACCTAATTATCAAAAACTGACGGCAGTTAGAGGGGTGAGACAGAAGGCGACGAAGCCGTTCTACATCGAGTTTATATTAAAGTCATTAATGAAACAATCTTCACTTGAACGTGGACTTCCTCATAATAGGGTTGAATGCTCTCTTATGAACTGTACATTTATTAGAAAGATACTGGGATAATATTCCACAGCAGATCAACAGGTTTACATAGCTGTTAGTCAATTCTGTGTAAACTTAAATTGCAAGGATTTTTGAAGACCTAGATCTTTTTTACTCATTTATATATTATATTTCACCTGTAGCATGTGGCTCTAACAACTTGCACAAGCAGCAGAGATATAAATTCTATCTCTCGGGTCTATCAGCGAAAGACATGATTTAGAGGCATCCCAGCTCTGAATATATCGGTGTTGTGGCCTTATCAAACTAATGACCTGGCTTCACATCTAGTGGCTGCAGGTTTGGTTTCTCCCCATCCCACTGCTTCCTGTTTAGAGCTAATCTATTCTGCTTATTCAAACCATCAGAAAAAGCTACATTCGATTACATCTCCTCCTTATTACAGAAGTACTGATGATATAGATTTTCTGTGTGTTATATATTTCCAAATACTTCTTGTTATTATGCTACATATGAAGAAAGCTGGTCGAAAGGATTTCAAGCATGTTTTTTGCTAAAAAACAAAAAAGAAAAAAGTAACCACGAACATGGAAGTTTATTTGAGTGAAATTAGTCACTAGAAACAATTATCTTCAACAACTTACCCTGACTCATACTGAACATTTTCTGATTATTTTGGTAACATATTTACATCAACATTTACTTTTAAAATTTGGGCATTTAGCAGATGTTTTGGCCTAAGCGACTCACATTAGGGGAAATACAATAAGCTGTTAATACAATAAGTTATCCTAGGATCTGATGGGGAAACATTTGAAGGATCCTCATTGTCCTGTTGTTCGGATAGCTATGGAAAAAAATAATTAAATAAAGTGTAAAGTTTTTTATTCCTAAAAGAGGAAACTATATGTGTTACAAGACGTTTGAGAAGAAATGTTGCTAGTTTGTGTGTGGGCGAGTACACTCAGTAAGGCTGAACAATTCATTACATTTGTAACTGAATATCAGTTCGCTAAACCATATAAATCAGAGAAAATTCAATTACAGTCATCTGGTCTAATTCAATGACAGGAGAAGAATAAAGTTGCATGCTACACTATCCTACATAATCTTTAAAATGATGGCTTCAGTATCAATAGAACCTGACGCTGTGGAAACTGCTTTAGAGTTAAAGAGGAGCTGTATGTCCACTGTATGAAACTAACAGTAATAGACACATAGTTGGAGGTTAGTCATTATATTTTATTATATAATAATTAGTTATAGGCTAGGATTACAAAACCGAACATTTATGTTTATTATATCTTAAAAAAAAAAAATTCCGTTCATACACGTTTTTTTAATCCTCATCCTACAGAACAAAAAAGAGCATTCTAACTCATTGTCACAGTAATGATAAAATAAAACACAATTCGTTTAAACACCCAAGCTGCTCAGCCCTATATTAACTTTGATCATCAAAATAATTGTGAATAACCAACAAAAACTATCCTTTTCATAATGCTTTGTTTTTTTAGGTCACTCTTGAAAGGCATCGCCCGTGCTGCCCCTAATTATCATCTACGGTTGTTAAGTCAGCTGTTTTTGCCATGTGTAGAGCAGTCCATTATGGCTGCCAGCTATTGATGTTTGTGCTGTTGGCTGTAAAGACGGCTTGCGCATGAAAGGATGAGGAGTGACAAGCAGTATCTCAAGACCAATTCAAGAACAAAACTACAAAAATGTGTCATTTTTACATAAATGGTAACTATAAACAATTTGGGACTAGCTTTTAAAGAATAAACAAAACAAATTTCAATCAGTGCCACATATCACCTTAATAATAATAATAATAATAAAAAGAAATTTAAGTTACACATATCATCAGAAAATCAGCACACAGAGATGAGTGCTACACGAGGCATGTGCTGGTGTAAAAAAGCACTTATTAAAATTGATTGAACTGTAGCGGTAACACAGACTTGTGTTTTCAATCAGAATAGTATGTTTGTTTACCTTTAGCGTATGTATGTATTTGTATGTCTGTGTTTATTCAGATGCTTGAGGTCTGTGAAAGTGCCTAAATTCATAAATTCAGGGTAATACTAATAGTATTCTAAACCAAATCTCTTCTATCCCTTCTTGCATCTTCTATTATAATTTCATAATTGTAATCAATAATGGTTATTTGTTTGGTCATTCCCACAGAATTTACTTTTAACTAATAAAGTAAAATAAATCTCCTTCTCCCAGTTAAATGTTATCTTAAGAGATTTAAGAGTGATATAGATTTAGCCTGTACTTTCTGTGACTCTTCTGAAGAAACTTTACACCATTTCTTTTACAACTGTCTGCTTGTGTATCTTTTCTGGAACAATCTAAATATCCTGATTGCGCAAAAGGTTTTTCCCAACTTCACTATACGTTATAGGCATATTTTATTTTGCCATTTCTCTGCTGATAAATCTCTATTTAAGACAATTTTTTGTGTTAATCTGGTGTTCTTTTTAGGGAAGTTTTTTATTCATAAAGCTAAATACTCTAACATGAAGCCTCATTTTAAAAATTTCAAACTCAAACTTAGAGCATATCATAATTCCCTTATCCATTCTGTCAACAAAAAAAGCTTTACAAACTTCCAAAATATTAGACTTATTTGATATTCTTTCTTAATATTTTAGTAATCTGCAAATTGCTTCCTATTCTCCTCTTGCTATTAAGTCTCTCTCTTTTTCTATTTGTTTAATTATTGTAATATTCTCATTCTTTTGTATGTTTTATATATGCATCCCACTCAAGAATTGTTCTGTACTCGATCTTCTTTGTACTCCTCTTCTGTACATTTGTATTGCTTTACAATAAACTGCTGAAAGAAAAACTAATATGTATTCTAAAAAAAGTCATATACATTTTTTGTAACAGATTGTTTGTCAAGATCTTCTATATAATAATCAGAAACTTGTGTTTTAACCATCTTTGCTAACACTCTGCACACAATTAACGTTAACCTGAAATGATTCAAAACTGCTCACAACGGCATCCATCAGGACTGAAAGCTCTGAGACTCAGGAGACATCTGACATTGATCAAAGACAAGTCAGGCATAAATCAACCACCTGACCAACCATCAGCCTTTTGTCTTGGAAAGGTCAATATTTGCTCCAGTTTTAGAAGCACTTCTATACTCCCTGTAGATGAACAGCTTTGGCTAAGTTTAGGAAATTGGAGAAATTTTGCTTACATGAAATTCCTTTAATATTTTGATGGTTAATGATGCCTCATATGCTTTGTGTTATAGGCATAGATGAATTTATCAAGAGATAAAGCGGAACAACTGTTTTCACTGATGTTTCAGATCAGATCATCAGCTACACAAACATTGCAAATAGGTCTAGAAGAAAAATGGAAAAATGGATGGATGGGGAAAGCTGAGAGATTGCAAGCAGTAATACTAAGCCTAATAAAAACAACAATCTACATGAATTCAATCTATAAAAGAAAAGTTAAGATTTTACTTAACTGTTTTGCGGGTGCATGTAGATAAAATGGCCAGACAGAAAAATCTCTGGAATGGACTTTATAGCCACTCACTAGGTACTGGAAACCTTTTTTACTCATAACTTTTTAACCAATAAACTCCAAACAAAAAATCCCCCCCCCGAATGACTTTACAATAAACCTTATACTTTTTTGAGCAGTATTTTATTTAGGAATAAACTGAAATTATGCTTTTTTTTAATCACTCCTTTGGTAGGGAAAGTCATAAACAAGCATGCTTGTATCTTAACTGGTATAAAGCAGTATACGTCAGGACCAACCGACCATAACAGATGCAACAATTCAAGCAAATGATGCTGCATTGAAACACACTGACGCAAGGCCAGGGTCATAGGTCAGCTGAGGTACAGAAGAGCTCAAGCTGTTCCTCCTGGTGCTAGAATTCCAAGACTGCTCATTTAAATACCACACCATGTGCTCACAGTCCCGAATTACTTGAACATGATCAATAAGCTTGTGATCAATGTGTTTAACATGTCTAAAACACATGACGCCAAGCAGCTGTGATGGGCAGTAGCCAATCCTGCATAATGAACGGTTATCAGCAGCCAAATCAATACAGAGGTTAAGGTAGCTTCTAACTAAATAAACTGGGAGGAGAAGTAAACTAACAAACAATGATGAATTTCCCTGATTAAATTACTTTCGCTCAACAGCAGGACTGAAATGCAAATCAAGTCATACAGGGAACAATTGCGAAAACCAGTGGTCTATTCTCGGAGCTTGATCTAATGATGTGAGGCTTCCTCTCCTTGCTCCTTATTGTGGGCAATGAAGAAAATTGCATTAATTACCAGCAATTCGAGGATAGAAGACTGCAGGTGGCAGAAAGAGTTGTGAGTAATTGACAAGGCGTTCCCAAGACTGAACTGGAACATGGGAAGTTTAATCAGTAAAGCAGTGGCTTTCTTCTCGATGGATGGGCATCTCCTCTACCTCTCACATGGGACCACCTGCCGTGGCCAGTCTCTGTCACATGCTCTTCACTGCAATAAGGTCTCTGCAAGGAACCGGCTTGTAGGAACCACGCTGGTAAAATTGCCGTCATCCAGTTCACCTCTATTTCGCAGGTTACTTGTGTAGGCTGTAATTTAAAACCATTTCCTGACGCGCGTTAGATCATGACTGAACAAAGACAATAGCCACTTGATGGAATTCCATCTTGCAAAAAGCTTATGCCTTAAAACAGCAGATGTACTTTCCTTGACTAGCCATTATGTGTTTGTTCATTGCTCTTCTAAAGGTTTCAAGATAAAGTAGTGACTGTTCCATGAAGATCAAGCTATTAATTGTATTTTATTCTTAATTTAGAAAAAAAGTGTTTAAAATAAAATAAGATAAGATGAAATGACATCTATGAGATCATTTGCATCCATTATTTTTTTTATTTATCCTGCAGAAAGACTTACCAATTTTGACAAAAAACAACAACATAGTAAACTTTTACAATACATAGCCATACATTTAAAATCTCTTGAAAATAGCATGGAGATTTGGACTTTAAAAAATCCCTAATTGGGTACGGCCCCTTATTCCTGATTGTTAGAAAGTAAAAGGTCTGTATCTCAGGTTATACACCAGATATCATGATGAAAACCACATTACACTTTTCCTTTCAGGCAAGGTGTCAAAAACAATGACAAAAAAAATCAATGGTTACTATCTACAAGCATTAAGGTACCAAAAAAATGGCCATGCATGCAAGAAAACACAGATAGTAAGAAAGCTAATTTAAGCAGATAGTTTCTGCTTCTTTTTATTATTATTTGCATGAGAAAGTCCATCTGAGAAATGCACATGTAAGAACCTGGAATTTATTACATGTCCATGTAATAAAACTAAATCTTCAACATTTACATTTTGTCAAAAGTCTAAACAGGACAATGGACAACTGAATCCCTCTTTCTCCAATCAGCCCTTCAATTTGTTTCAGCCATAAGCATCTGTGGTGGACAGACTTTTAAATATAGCTACTTTTCCAAACCAGAAAAGTATAATTCCAAACAAGGGTGACTCCAAACCTTGGAAAATTGGGTGTTGACCTTCTTCTCCTTCAACATTTCAAGAGCTATCCCTTTTCCGCCATGGATTACAGTATTTACAGAGAAGTCCCTTTTTGGCCTATATAAAGAATATAACTGAATGCAATGTTGAAAATGTGAAAGGAAATGATTTGTTGGCACCAATGTGAAGGAAACATAAAAGGAGGAGGTAAAAAGTGTTTTATAATTTTCTCTGCTGGGACTCAGATGATGAGATTTCTGAGAGGATGCGGGTGGTTAATAAGTAGTTGTGAGAATTGAGGAGATCGATTTGGAAGTGAACATCTGCCACACTGAGCTTCTCTGCCTCAAACGAGCACCTAACAGACACTCATTGAACAGACTGATACCTTGATCCCCACTTTCTAACGTTAATACAATTAAACCAATAACAGTTCCGAAAGAATGAAACAACCTTCTTTCCAAGTACAAAGTCTTTAACATACCGACTGATACATAGGAAATAGAAGATCAAATTTACTTGGTATGAGAGTAAACATTATTGTTATGTTTTGTTTTAATTGTTATATTTACTTTGTGAATAATAGCTAATTTGCTTAGTTTCCGCGTTTAAACACATTTTATCCATCCAATTAAGTGAATCTGAGTAGCATTGCAATGACAACCAATATTCTGTCAAACAACCTTTAAAACGGGATCTTGTTGAATTTGAGGACAACAAACAAAACATTTGTCGTACTTGAGTACATTTATATTTGGTTTTCCAACTTTACATTCTACAAACTTTTTATACATAATTCATGATTAATTTTGGTGATTTCATCTGCCTTTCATCCTATATCTCAGACAGACATGGAACAGACTGTAAAAATGTCAGATGCTTCATTGTCCGGCAGAAGGGATTTTCACGTCAGAATGGAAGTTTGAAGAATTACAGTCAGAACAGACAGATTCAGCCCCCAAAGGCAAACTTAAGCTCTATGCTGAGGAACAGCGAACAGACCCTGACCTCTTTCTGACCTCGCCTCTTTATTTTTTTTATTTTTCCACACACTGAACGTTCATCTTCAGAGCGGTCAAGAGCATCAACATCAGTATGAAATCCAGTACAGCACCCAAAACTGTCAAACAAGAACCTCTATTGTTTGCTGCCTTAAAGGTGCAGTATGTGAGTAAGAAACCACAAGCAATCATAAAATGGCCCATACGTGGCAGGAGACATTAAGGAATGATGTTAAGTTGAAGTACAAATATAATTGAAAGGATGCATATGAAAATTTACATTTAAAAACACATGTCAAAAGTGTTTGATTGTGTTTCATTTTGTGTTGACAAGACATCTTTCCTCTTTTTGGTTCTCAAATCACATAAACATAAATCTGGTTGCCAGACCACGCAAACTGACATGTCTGAAAGGCACTAATCTTCAAAACATAATACTTAAAAAAAATTTTAAAAGTAAAAAATCAGGATGACTTAAGAAACATGACAAGCCTATTCATAGGAGATACTTTTGAGGGGTGATGATGATGACTAAAAGTGATGCTAAAGTAGGCATATTGGTCCTGAAAATGCAACTTATGTCAGCATTGAAACTAATAACTTGGCTGACCTTGACACAATGTTTCTGCGCTGTTGAACAACATTATTAAAGCTGAAAAATATTTAATTTGTGACATTCTACTTACCGATATAATTGAGTGAGCTAAAATTCTTGAACGAATCTTCATAAATGCATGGAAGTTAAAGACTGAACCTTTTAACTTTTAACTACACGTTTCTACTTTTCAAATGAATAGACGAAAAACTTTCTGTGTATGTGTTGTCACTTCCAATATAGTATGCAGCGGAATTTCGATTTGGTTCCCTGTTGAGTGAAGGAGGAAGCAGATACGGTGGTCGTCATAATTGTTTTGGAAGATTGCAGTACAACTTTTGACCACAAACTTGCATATTAAGCCTTTAAAATTGTTAGATCTTAAGGTGTCTATACAGTTCTCATCTAATCTATTATTAAGAATGGTGCACAAACTGAATTCTACATCAACCGTACTTATACATGATGAAAGGGAGGGTGGATCCATGCATTCGTGTTGCTTCTCTTGCTACACTTTAAACCAGAGTCATTTCCATTCTCTAATTTCAGTTTTAAATGTTTTGGTGAGTAAAGTATCTCCATTTAGATTCAGAACCAGACTGACCACCAAGTACAACGTTTGGTAATCTTTCCTCAAGAATACCATGATAATACTCTAATATAACACCTAGCTAGCGGAATTATCTTCTAGGGGTTTCATTGTAATTCAGATTTCTTTCTCTGAGGAGACTCAGCCGCAGAATAAATCTCCAAATAAATCTCTCTCTCGCTCGTTCTGTCGCTCATCTTTAATTTCTTTCATGGGCGCTATCTAAATGCTAAACCATTCAACACTCGGGAGACAAGAAACTCTGCGAGTAGTTAGCTCTGAAAGTCTCTCTTCTTTCTAGACGAGATGTAGGAAGGTAATCATCCCGTGAATTGGTATTCCAGCAAGGTGCGAGGGAGAGCTATAGTAAATCTAATTGAAATGGCAGGAATGCAGGTCTGGATTCAAAAGCACATGTTGAAGCAAGCTCTCTCTTCAGAATTCAACATTACTCAAAGAGCTAAAGAAAGATCTCTAACCAAGTTTCGGGCCATATCATGGCTAACCCTGGTTAGCACCGGGTGGGTGACCACAGGTTTCTGTTAGGAAGAGGTTAGAGCTCGAGTTTTATTGACCATATTTATTGATTAATTCAGGGTTCATCTTTCAGGAGATAAAATAAATAAATCAATTTAGTCATTTTATGTTAGGTTTCTTAAGCACAGGCTTCTGTGCAAAGCGCACTTTAGATCAACTCCTCAACCTCATCAGCAGGGTGTCCAGATCCTGCTCAAAACTATGCTAGAGTCGGTGTTTAACACGAGGAAAAAGACCTCAAAGGAAGATCTACAGGATATCATTGAATAACATTAAACATGGTGTAGTTTTAAACTCATTTGAGTTTATTCACCTAATCTAGACGCGTTGTCAACTGCCAGATTCACTGAACTATTAAATATAAAATAACTGCTTTGTAAGTGGAAGGAAAAACTGAATATTCAGACATAAACCTAGTCTGAATCTGTTCAATGTTTATGTTTTGATTCCGACACTCGTGGAAAAATCGGTGACATTTAAAAGAGATACAGGACAAACATTAGCCAATAATTGGACACCATTTAGATTATTTTGTTTGTATCAGAGGGACATTTTAATTCTTGATGCTTTAGCATAACTTTTCTCTCACACACACACCACACCATTTTTTTTATAACTGTAATTTATTTATGATTTCCAAATCCACTGTGAAAATGTGAACTAACTTTAACACAAGGAACATTTTCTCTGATCTGGCGGATCCTTTCCCTTAGTAGGCTCCGTATATACTTGCTGAACATGGAAGTTTATCTGAGTGAAATTAGTCACTAAAAACAATTATCTTCAACAAATTACCTTAACTAATACTGAACATTTTTTGGTTATTTTGGTTGAATTTTTACATCAACAGTTACGTTTAACGTTTGGTCATTTAGCAGATGTTTTGGCCTAAGCGACAAAATGCATCCTGCACCTTTAAACAGAGGTTCTGATTTTTTTTGTGTTCAATAAAAAGGGTTGTTGAAGGGAATTATACAATACCGACAAGGGTACATTGTATTTCGATCGTAAACAATTCACAACTGCTATTAATATTCTAATTGGCAGAATCACTTTGTCTCCAATCCATCAGAAAGCCAGTTTGTGAGGTGTGTTCTAGAAAAGAGTGACAATCATTACACCATCCATGTGAATGCTGCACACTGCTGGTGTATTAGGAGATTCCTTTAAAATATTCTTTTGCATAAAATATGCGGAAACAAAGCAACAAATAATAAAACACTTTAGCCATGGTAGCACACTTAAAGGTGTTTTATTTATTACAAAAATATCCATAAAAATTCTAACAGGGTTAACACCATAAACCCAAAGTTCGTGTGTTTTTCTTCATTATTTTCTTCAAGTGTGCGAAGAATCAATTTAGGCTTGACATTTTTCAGTCTAATGTAAAGTGTAGCAGGGCTGTCTGGATGTCTCGATCATGAGTCAGTAATGAGCACATGTGGGCAGATGATATTTAAATCCCTGTTCATTCTAAGTGGATGTCAAGAATGAATAATGCTGGTTCAAATGTGTCTTTTATAGTGGAGTAGTAGAATAGACTGATCCAGTATTGTTGGATACGCTCAAACTGCTTTATCACATCTTCCTCTATGTTAGTTTTCATAAGGTTTTGGTTGAGTCATTAAATAATTGAATAAAGATTGGAATATTTAGGTAGATATAATGTGACCTTTATGAATTCTTACCTGGTCAACTGCAGTTTATTCCCGCGTATAAAACGTCAAAGCCATTAGCTGCTTTTATTGGTGTTAATCTTTTTAGTCTAATCTTTTCTTTTGTATTTTGTATTACAGTCAACACAAGAGAGGGGAAATATATTAATTTTGGTAGATGATGTGCAAAGACGAAAACACTCACCAGCAACATCTGTGTTTATTTAAAGCCTGAAGGAACATCTTGGAGTGACTTATGGCTGTGTAACTCATGAGTTGTTCGTGGTTGAAGTCATGGTGGAAGCAGTCTGTGCACAAGCATGAAGTCAGTCGTTCTGAAAAAAAAAATTGTGATTTTACGGCACATTAGCAAACAAATCATGCCTGGTTTTAATCTATTATTATGCGTGTTCTCTATAGACATTCAGCAATCTTACCTTTCTAGAGATGAGCTCCAACAGTTTCAACTCGGTTCAAATCCACTCCACTTTAACTGTCAATAAACGTAGTGGTTTACAAGTTAAAATAAGTTTAATTGACTGCATTTGTCCGAAGACAACACCGACTCGGTATTAATTAAATAAAATCGGTCAGGTTTAATTTTTACGTGAGTTTTCTGATTAAAACGGAAGTGGCTAATTGATGCAGGTGGATCAGTGCCATGTGAAAACAAACCGTTCTAGACCGCCATCTTGTGGTCGGTGACGGAACCACCGGTTATTATAAAACTTGTTCTCTATCGTTTGATAAAAATAGGCAAATCTCACCTTGTATAAAGAAACCAAAAACACAAAAATGTACAAGCATTGTAATACGTGAATAAATTAGATAAAATAATAATTTAGTAAAAAAAAAATTAAAACAAAAAAAAAATCCATTACTTGTCCTTTACTGCTCTCTAGCGACCACGGTGGGAACAATCAGAGAGAAAGAGAGAGAGAGATCATGCTTTTTCAGTAATTTAACATTTTGCATCTTACCGGCACACCAAGCTCTAAGATTAAAGCGAAGACTCAGACTCAAACTAATTTTGTCATAAAAAATGGAAAATCTCTTTTTATTGGTAGTTTCATTGGAAAGAAAACGCAAAAAGGCTGAAATAACTCACACATCCCCCATGTACACATGTTTGTATACCCAAACATACATTCACACTCAAAGCAATGGTTAGATTTTCCCTACCAGCCTTCAAATTATTCTCCAAATTCTGACAAACAGACAGAAAAAAACACGAGATCTATTCTTCACTTATTTCTTAACTGTTTGGACTTGATTGCACACATGGCTTCGACAGCCGTGATATTCTGAGCGTGAGCTGAAGAGAAGAAGTGAGTTGACGAGTCTCCATAGACCAGCAGCCAAACGAGTGCTCTCCATCTGACTCCAGTCCCAACACGCTCAGTGCAACTTCAATTAACACATCCATCGTGTGAGAACTCAGCAATTAACATGGGCTGAAGATGACGATCCTGTCAGGTCAAACTCTTTCTCTAATATTAGATTCACCAGCCTGGGCATCCTGGGCATCATGGGTAAAACGATCACAGCAAATGAGTGACAACAGGCATATTGCATAAATTAGCATATGCTTAAACATCCATCCATCCATCCATCTTCTCCCGCTTATCCGGGGACAAACAGACAAAATAAAATAAACAGTGCATTAATTAGTTTGGGTATAAGAAACACAGTTGTATACATTACAGAGTAAAGAATGGCTTTTCAACACAATCTCAAGAGATAATGGGAAACACTTTGGGTCTCTGAATCACATACAAACACAAAATAATGATTAAAAACACTCATGAAAAACGGATGTTTCTGTGTTGTTATTATTGGTATATATTATGCTATATTTATAAAATTATACAACACCGGTTAGTATTGATCAACTGGCTTTGTCAATGTTATCATATAATTCTTTTCAGCACAAACTCTGTTATCAAACCATTCAAATGAGACAGTAGGTACCTGCTCCACCTACCGGCAGCTCATATAGATGAAAGTAGGTACAATTTTAAGTTAAGGGTAGCTTCAGGCCAAGAATATTGTAATGTAATATAAGTAACATCCAACATAGTATCAATTAAAAATGTATTATGTGCCTAATGTAATTATTTTAGGTTTACTTTAATAATATTAACTCTTAACTACCTGTTAGTTAAGCATAAATAAAATATGCTCTTTCTGTGTAATGTTATGCTAACATACAATAGTTGGCTAATTTAAGCCAACTTTAGCTACTTTACTTAACTGAACAATATTTTTTTATTTAAAACACATCTTTAGAAGAAAGTTAACTCCTAAAGATGGACATCAAATCATCAAAAAAAAGATAATAGTGGTGATTACATTGTTTTAGCCATTTAAAATGATCTTTAATTAACTATTTTTGTGCTTAATACCACGTTCATAGAATAAAAATGAAAACCGGCAAATTCACTATTTTATATATTTTTATATTAAAATCATCTCATCTTTAACCACTTCAGACTCTGCATTCATTCCATTATTCTATTATTTACTACTTTTGTAATGTTTCCCTCAAATTAAATTAAATTAAATTTTCCAGTCACTGGAGGTTTTTTATGCAGTAAAACATAAAGAAAGGTCTGGTCATTATAATATGCAGAAAAAAAAATTCCAAGCACATTTTTTAAGAAAATCTTTTTGCCTGAATGAACACAAAGTTATACCCCTCAAGTTTTAAAAACACCTAAATTGCATGATCTTGACTGAAATGGTTGACTTAGGATGAACAAGTTACATTTTGTATATTTTCAGACCTAGAAAATAATTAAGGTCTGAAGGAGTTAAGTGAGAACCATGCAGTGACTCTGATGTCTGGAATGCCTGCGCTCGGCCTGCACTCGGTCTTATCAAGAAAGCAGAAGCTGCATCTTCTGAACCATCAAATAGTTTCTACGTCCCAGGCAATTATGTGGCTCAAAGAAAGTTCTACGCACCTGCCCTTTTATCCAGATAATTTTAGATAGCATTGGATTGAGTGTATAGCTAACCCTGGGGTAAAATAAAACTGTTTTTGTTTAAAAGAGATCTGGTCCAAAAGTCAAAAAAAGCTCTTTTTGGGGTGCAGAACTTCCTGGCTCAATTTCTGAAGCTTCTCCTACATACATGTCTCCCCGCAGCTTGAGCTAAAGCTTAGTCCGAAAGAGGAAAAATGGTATGTAAACTGATGAACTTGGTCATAACAACCACAAAGTAGTGTTTTCATATAATGTTACGAGGTATGTGTGTAAAGTATATAAAATGTGAACATAAGAATTTTCTAAACAACCAATTTTGGAGTTTTATTAGACTTTTGATGAAAGAACTTATACTGCGCATGGGGTTTCCTTGCATAAGGTCATTTTGTAATGTTCTGAGAACCTAGTTATTATCTTCAAAGATTTGTTTTAAGTATAAATGTTTGAAATGTAATTTAAAAGTGTTACAGTGTATAACATCCGAAATTTTTATAATTGATGCATTTACTTGTTTTAAGCTTTAAACAAGCTATAAATTGAATGTTTCAGTGTAATTATCGTGTGAGATGTATATGAGTGTTATTATGAGCAAGTTCACCTTGATTACATTTTTAATTTATGTTAAACAAACCACTAAACCACCCTTTAATACTTAACTAGCCTCAGTCTCAGACCTCACACTCATGGAACATTGGCTAAAGGTCTCATGGGTTTGGTGTTTTTTTATGGTAGGACCTTCAAGAATCCTGAAGTCGTGATCTGATTGGTTGCATTTATCTGGATTTCTGGGTGAGGCAAACCTTTTCTGAGGCTATACGAGACTAGTGCTCAACTAACACATTGGTGAATTAGTTTACCATTATTTAATGCTTAACTTATGCATTATAATTGATCCTTAAAATAAAATGTTCTTCCCAGGAAATAGATTGTGAGCATTGCCTCTAGTAGTGTGGTGTACATTGAAATTAATGTACAATAAGAACCTGCCCATGCCTGTTAGTTGGTGGAGTAGGCACCATTGAACTATACGAATTTGGTTTACAACAAATTGATAATAACTGTTGAATGGCATGATAACATACAAAGGGCCTCAGATAAACCATTCTTTAAAAAGGCAATCAAATATCTATACATATTCATGTACGTATATATTTCAATAAAAACAATCTTTCAGTCAGTAGCTTTGCTGAGTTTCAGGTTGGATCATTTAAATTCGGGAAACACTGCAGCACTGAGGTTGAGAAAAACATTGTGTCTGTAACACAAATGGAAAAATCTATAATAATTTAATATCAACGTTCTTGGAAATAAAGTTTAAAAGGCCTATGAGAAACCACACTAGGCTCAGTTCCTGGTCCCTCTGGTGACCTCTCCTCTTCTGGAAAAGCTATTCCACTAGGGTCCTTTAATTCCCCCCTCTCCTTGTTACTGTGTCTCTTTCTGGGTCTCTCTGGAGAGGGGTGGGTGGTTACCATCCGTTAATGATGTGGTTCATGTAGTCCTCGGTTGGCAGGCGCGCCGTCCCTTCTCCCCCAGCTCCGTCCTCTCGAAAGGGACTGTGAAATGCCGCCTGTCCCCTCAGTAGCCTCTGCTCCCGCCGGTCCAGCATGTGCTTGTACTGGTAGCGCTGCAGAAACAGGTCTTTGGCGTAGTCGTACAGTTTCATGTCCAGTTCATTTAGCTCCTCGATTCGTTGAATGGTACCGTTATCCAAATCAACGCCGGCCGCACGTGTGCTGTTATATTGCATAAAGGGCCTGATGAACTTGAGTTGGAAGGTGCGCTCAAACAAATACTGCGTCTTCCTCTGAAACTCAGTCAGGCCGTAGAAAGCCATGTCTCGCAGGTTCTTCTTAGCCGATTCAAGCAGCAGTTGTGAGCGTCTCTTCTCGGGGACAGTGGAGAGGTTGTAGCAGCCCACCAGGCTCAGGTCAGCCAGCATGCGCACTTGCCGGTTGTTGGCAAGGTTGTAGGGGCAGTCCATAAACTGCTGTAAGGTACACCCAGACCAGTCTGTGCCATCATAGCAGGTAGGCAACTCGTCAGGTGTGGGAGTTCGTCCATCGCACATGTGCAGCGAGGTCTTCCATGTCGCTCCACGCTGGACGTGCCTCCATTCACTTAGGTAGCGGGAAACAGGGTCTCTCAGGAGAGTGATGTAGTAGAACTTCCTGCAGGAAAATAGAGAAGAAACTAATTTAATTATGGCTGTAACAGGCCAATCACAGTAGTTTGGTGACGTCTAATTTTCTACACTGTAAAAAATACAAACAATTAAAGTTTGTTGACTCAATTTTGTCCAAAGATATAATTCACTCAATTAATTATTTTCAGTTGACTCAATTTTTGTTGAAGAGGTCTTGACTAAATGACTATTTTCTAATAGATTTTAAATTGTCAGTGACTTATTGAATGGGTTAAAAACTACATTTAGTCAATGTTTCTTTTGTCTCAGAGTGATGCGTTAAATTAAAAAAAAAAATGTTTGTTGAGTCAATTTTGGGGAAGACAAAATTGCCTCAAAATAAAATGTCTGTTGAACTTTTTAAGACATTTACATTGAGTCAAGTAAAAATTTAATGTACATGACCTTTGCAGTACATCCACCCGCTGAGCAGGAATAGAATAGTGTTGACACTGTATTTTCAAAGGGTTAAAAAGCTCTTGTGTGGATGACACTGAAAATATAAATGCTGTTTTCAAAAATAAACAACAGTGAAAAAAAATCTGCAATACTTTAAAATCCTTTTTCCAAAGAGTGCTGCACGTGAAGAATCACCTTTTATTCAGCATGTGTATGTACAGGACAACATTGACCTTTGATTCAAGGATGTTGATTTTAGTAAAAATACAATTTACAGACAAAACAGGCTACAATTTTGTTTTACAATCAACAAACTACTTTTAAGGATGTCTGACTGGACTTAACAATCAAGAATTGACTATAAATTATAAAAACATTATAGGTTACAAGAATAACACAAAGTACAGACTGAGAATACATAGCAGACAAAATTAAGTATATAACAAGGATTGGCGAATTAGCATGATCCAAAAATAATCAGGTAGATTATCATGGTTAGGAAACGTCCAATCAGTGCATGAGACATTTCCTCACCCAACTGCCATGTATCATAAGGAACAAAAAAAGAAGACATGATAGTAAACGAGATAAGAGGGCATGGAACCCTGACAAACAGCTTGTTCTGCTTACACAGTCTGTCAGGATCTTTAATAAAAAAGCAGTTATATCTTTACCAGAGCACTTAGAGAAAGTCACTCAAAAGAAACCCACAGGGAAATAAACAAATACAAGGCAGAGTTTTAAGAGTGGGTGGAAAACCAAGTGCTTCCAATAAGCTAGCAGGTGGTTTTCAACAGATTAATCTTAACCAAACTGACGACAGTGAGATTAAGCTCTCAGTTACAAATTCAGCACCACCAACCCTGCTCGCACCAGCTGCACCTCACCCTGAATTATCTCTTCCCAACCCTAAGAGCTGGAGCATGCCAATGAAACATTCCCTTCAAAGCCCCTAAGAGCGGTTTACAGAATGAGATCACTGAGTTAAAAAAAAAAAAAAAAAAAACTGAACAAAGATTCCTTCTGACCCTTTTGGCACCTCTTTCATAACTTGGTGCTGCAATACACCATCTCCTCTCTAACCGTAAGGGGGATTTTTGCCAATACTGCAGACTCAAATGCCCTTTGTGCACACATGCACTGCCTAAACTGAACACAAGATGGCAGAAAGAATTTACAAGATAAAGTGGCAGACCATATCTCCAATCATATTTAGTCTTTGGAAGAAGTCCTTCAAATGCATCAGGTTGTGACCTTTTCCCCTCTGAAGTTTCCAGCTGGGTTCCTCCCATCTACATTCTTCAACTAATTCTTAATTTCTCTTCAGGAATTTCAAATGTTTAGTTGACTCCCACTTCTTTCACCCCTGCTCCCTGACAGAGCTGCAGGCTTAAAATCATTAGTGAGCCTGAGAGACATCCGAGATCCCTCTGCAGTGCCAAGGCTTCCCGTTTTAATAACTCTCATGTTTCCACAGCGATTAAACTCTGTGCTCCATCAGCACATATGGCGGGCCCATATCCCAGCCAATAACTGCCTGCCTGCTCTGTGCAAGGGCAGTCAATACTAATAACAAAAACTGAAAAAGCCACAATACTAATGAGAGCGGTCCCAATACTGAGAGATGAGGCACCTCTCACAGTCAGCATGGGCCGTTGTGCAAACTTAGACTTTTGCAATGCACAGACTAATACATTAGGCTATTGAATACAAGTCTCTTTCATGAAAGTGTTTCATAATGGAATTAGTCGAATGTAAAGCCTACATTTGGTCTGGATTTTTGTGTAAGGCAAAGCCTAAGGAGTCAGAAGTGAATTATTGGTAGGTTCAAGTGGAGTCAAACATATACACTGTGTGCCCCAAAGTGCTCTTTTAATGGACTTTTTATCTGTACAATTAAGGGTTAAAAATGTATATATATTTAATAAAATTATTATTCCTATTTTTTAGACACTCAAAGCACTATACATGCTGATGGGGGTCTTTGAATACAGCACTAGTGTGCAGCATCCACTTGGATGAAGTGACGGCTGCCCTTCTGTGCCAGAACACTCAGCTAATGGTGAACAGGAGACATGCGTAGCCAATTAAAGGAAGATTACAATTAAAATCCAACAATATGTGCATCATGTAGCTTTTAGTTTTGTTTAATCCTCTTGTTATATCAAATGTTTGTCAGCAAATGTGTAAAAAAATATAACTACTTAATAATACAAAATACTGCTCAGTAGTCAAGATTAACTGCTGTGCTCTGTACTAACAAAGTGCTCGCCTAAATCTCTTACATATTCAAAGAACTGAAAATAAATTCAGAAATACATGTTCCTTAATTATGCAAGTGACTACAAAATTTGGAGTAGTACTTCAATGTCTACAGTGGCTAATTCCAAATATCATTCTTCTTAATCCATGCTTTTCCTATTCTGAATCAAACATACTTAACAACTACATTTAAACAATCCAGTATTTCATTAAAAATCTCATTATTGGGGTTATAACCCTGCTCTCCCCCACTGAGACATGGGAAAGAAATTGTGGTTCTCCAGAGAAAGAATGAACAGCTCGCTGGAGACTGTGGTTCAAGGTCAGGGCTGAAGACAGAGCAGCCTGGAAGTCTCATCCTCAGGCTGACAGCTCACAGTGGAGCCGTCACTACTCTCTGTCTGACACGACTCCACATGCAAATCAGCTTCACAAGTTTATGATGAATGCAAAAAGACCAGTCACCTCTTCTAACAGAGCGAACACAACACAGCTGCGAGGGGACGTTATCTCTTCAAACCAATGCACATGGACAGCAAGTGGAAGCAAATATTACAAGATAGTTTATTTTAATGAACTTTAAAAGTTTCATTTAGATTGCTGTGTTAACAGGACCACTTTTGTTGTTCGATATAAACTTGCTGTTTATATCAAAGAATGGACAAACTTGATCATTTTTTTTGCTGATCTGTTTAACCTAAATGATTATTCACGTTAACAAACTATAAAACTAAATGTCCCTATGTGGTAAAATAGTTTTTGATTTTCATAAAATTACTGACTCTGAGTTAGCAGGATAAAAAGTAATGCTACAGCACCTTTTTGTCAAACTGTCATGAGCACTTAACGTAAAAAATTGCTGAATATTTTCCAATAGATTCATTTAAAAAAGATTACACTGTTAAAAGCATCAGTAAAATAAAAACATCCCAGTAGAAAATTACTGGAAGTTTTTTCACTATTATAAAATCATTTTTGGCCATTTCCAAAAATACAAACAGAAACTGAGGTAATTTTTATCAAACTTGTATTAATTTAACAGATATTTCTCTATTGTACGTTAGAAAATGTAAAAAAATATAATAAAGAACAGAAATGGTCCTTTTTAGTCCTGTACATACACAACATCCCGTTAAGTAGTGCCTGGTAACTTTTTACTCAGCTTAACTTTAATTCCAGCCAAGATTGCAACATTCAGTCTCATACAAGCAAGTTTACTAGCTCAACACAAACACTTTTTAGACAGAAGCATCGTTTTTTGGTAAATAAGCACACATTTTACCTTATTTGCTGTTCAACTGAAGATAACAAGCAGGTGTTCTGTATTTACTGGCACCTGTTCTATCAATTAAGCAAAGAAATTTAAACTTGGTAAAATCCATTAAATTATGACAACAGACCAATTCTATAAAATTAGCAGTGTATTTGCCCTGCATTTTAACAGACTTCTACAGTATATTTTTTTATTAATATAATTAATTCAGACAGTGATTTCATAACAAATAGGTAATTCATCACCAAAAACAAGCAATTTTTAAAGAAAATAAGAATTGAAAAACAATGGGGTGCAAGAAGAGAAGATAGCTGAAAGGGTGTCTCACTGTGGCTTTTTGATCCCCCTCCAAATGATTCCCCCTAGAGCACATAGACAAGCAGCTGTGGAGCTGTGGAGATTTCACCCATGACAGAATCCAACCTGGTAAAGTACTGGTGAGGTTGTGGAAATAAACCAGATATCTTCCACAATCAAAGGCGCCATGCCTGCTTTCACTGGAAAGACTTTAATTCCAGCTTATTCTTGGCAGTCACTTGCCCACACTAGTCCTAACAGCTGAGGGAGCGTGACTAACATGGGAGTAACGGTTCTGGCATCCTGGGATGTGGGAGGATGAGAAATAGATAGAGATGACAGAATAAAAGGGACGGAGGGGGACGGAGGAGAGAGGGGTATGTATCTCAGTCACAACATTTTACTTAAAAAAACTTGTCAGTAATTGCAATCAATTACATTTCATTTAATTAACCTATATTCACACTTAATTAAATCACTTTTTATGTATGTTACAGAAGAAAAATATTATTCATAAAGTAAAACAATGCCCAACCAATGAAGAATAAAGTTTCTTGTTGGTTCTCAAAGCATAAGCGTTTCCTCCACCCAAAGTTTTGGTCGACCACCATCAGCTGGCAATTCTGGCGCTGGACCATTGCATCTTCTCTCGTCTCAATGTAAACTAAACTAAACTGGTTTCTGCTCCAACTGCTGTAAATGTTGTAGTTGCATGTTCAAAGTATGCCAAGTTCACATGTTACTCACTACAGCCCCCTCTGTCCATCAGGCAGTCTCGCAGATGTCCATAGCTGACTTTACCCCAACATATGTGACCTTTCCCTACCTCTTCTAATGCAGTTAAATAGCCAGATAACTTTAACACGCTGTGGATAAGTACTACATCTATAGTATCCTTAAAATAGGCATAAAATAAAGATAAGAAAGGAAGGAGAATCGTAAATTAATGAAGTTATACAACAATGTAAAAAATAATAAAATCCAACTAATGTACATAAACAAATCAGAAAAAAATTATAAAACACATTTTATAACAAAAATGCAGGAACATTTAAGGGACATTCCACCAAATTTTCTTCTCCAAAAACAAAGTTGCAGCTACCCTCCCTATTCCTCTTTGCCTCCCAAAAACATCTGAGCAACAGTTAAAATACTCACACAAACACATTGAACTACAACCCAAACATTGATGACACCATGACTTAAAAAGACAAAAGATAAACAAAAGTTTGTAACCCCTGCAGGTTCTACGGTAGGACTAGTAGAGCATTTTCTAAAAGACACACAGGTGTTTGGCTTCAGAGTGCTCGATAAATAACACCCAGAGATGCCAGAAGGCGGGTGGGAAACTGGCAGCTTTAGGATCTGCCAAATGTGCAAGGACAGAGCAGACACTAACGCAAAGACATGATGGAACGCTGCCTGACCTCTTGGCGCTCATTAAAATCCTGTCAGGAGGTGAGTTGTGACCGTTATCACTGGTACATAAGGAGCTAGGAAATTGTTTGAGCGCTTGAGGAAAAAGAGAGCGCAAGACGGAACATCTGTGTTATCCCTCAATCCAAAAGAAAATCGTGCTAACGGCCAACAGTGAAATGATTCACTCATTATTCAAAGTGCAACAGGGGGAATTCTGTTATTTTTCTCACCCTCATGAAAAGTGAGATCGAATCTGTGAAATTGTGATTTTTGCTGAACAATTGGAGATGGAAGAAAGAGTTCTGGGTGGGGAGGCAGACAGCAGTAATACAGTGGCTCAGACGCAGCAAGGCTTTAATAAACCAAGAGCTTATTGTTGCATGCAGCTCCTCATGTTTATGTATGACGGTTGGAGATCCAGAAGGGACTGGAGCAGAGCTGCAGACTAGAGAGGGAATAATGTGGGATTTGATGAATTCCTCTCATATTATGGTGCCCTCATGAGAGAGTGCAAGATGATCTGACCTTTCCACCCAGTTCTACAATATTTATTCAATGATCAAGTGAGATATGAATGCGATGGATTGCTTTTCCTGAGATATCAACATAAGATAACAGCAAGACTAACTCAAAGGTGTTCCAAACCAAATTTATAGACGCTTTTGAAAAAATGGAAGAAAATACAAAATACTACCTAGATTGGTATAGAATCATAACCTGAAAAAAGCCAACTTATTAAACCCTAACAAAACATTAGTTTGATTTCCTTTCATAGCCAAACACAGGCCAAGAGAAAGAAAAATAGATTCTAAGAGAGCTCATTGACGACCACTATCCGCATAAGGCTCCTAAAGCACAATAAAAGCCCCTCCAGCAGTAACACCACTGTTCTGATCCAATTATCAGCAGGAATGTGAAGAATGTTTACAGCAAAGAGACCCAGAAGAGCTAGAGGGGGAGAAACAGACCCCTGCCTTTCACCTTCACTGAGGTTCAACACACCAGAAACTAAAGAACAAAAGAACCAAACCTTTGAACATGGAGTCTACGTTTACGACTCTTCACTTAATTTTTGCTCAGTTTTATCAAATAGAGTTGTCTGTTAAATTGGAACCTTTACATTGGTTCATATGAAAAGAGGTTTTCTTGTCCATTTGTTGTTTGGGTGGTTGATGTTAACAAGTTAGATTTGGTTTTAATCCAAATACTAAAATAACAGATTTTCAATTTTCAATTTTATCTTTTGCTATTTTTGGTGTAGAAAAACAAGTTTTTTTGGGGGACAAATCTTGTCTAATCTTATGTAATGTCATTATATTTAACGAGATTCTTCTGATGAAGGGCCGAAGCATTAGGAACACCTTGTGAAATAGACACTGAACAACCTATACACACAAAACTGAGTTGATATAAAATAGTTAGAGGTTCATTTTTGTAATCCCAAAAGTCTTGTTGCTCTACATTTATATTTTTTTATAAAGAGAAACTTGATGAAAATTCTAATCTTTGTTTTTTTTTCTTTACTTATTTTGTTATTACACACTGTTCTGAGCCTTTATAACATAATATTAACAGATATTTGCCAGCTTTTGAAAGTTTTATTTAATCTGAAAAGGAAAACTGGCAAAAATAATAATAAAAAACAACATGTTCTGACACAGTGTTTAAAAACAAGACAAAAATTCCAGTCAAACTGTTATAATTACAGTTTTATTATAGGATAAAAGGATTAAGAAAATGAAATTGTATCACTATGAGTGATAATAGTCAAAAGCCAGTGTTGTGATGTCAAAATAACCTTCAGCATTGAACTGTTTTTAAGACTTTGCTCCTTTCTTCACAAACCAACCCTTGCCTTCATCCTATTGGCCTTCTAATTAGGTTGCTATGGCGACTCACAGACAGGTGTGCTCAGTCGCAGGCATCCAGGCCTTTTCCCCTCGACTTGTTTTCTAAAACTACTGAGGCGCAAAACAGATGCTCTCTCTCTTTCTCTATTTCTCTCTCTCTCTTCTTTTCAGGCTGTTTGGATTGAGGCCAGGGGCTTTTCCTTCATTTTCCTCCTAATGCACATCACTGCTGGTATTGAACCTCCAGGACCTCCGCTCCTCCAGGCTTAACTCTCGATACATTATGCCTGATTTAACTGTGCAATCTACGACACAGCATAGACAGTCATATTCATCATTGATTATTGCCAATCAAAAAGCTTAAATCGTTTGAAGCTTCAGTCTGTATCCTCTTCAGGAAGCATCTCTCCCTAAACCAGACACCCATGCACATCCTTGGACAATCAAATAAACTATTTGATAAAATACCTCCAAATGTAGTCATTTGTGGATTCTTTGATCTGTCATTTTCAAGCCCATAAAGCATCTTTAGCTGACTCAAGGGTGAGTGAATGCAGCATACAGCTTGCAGAGAGGAGAAAAGAAACCGAGACAACAAACTCTGACCTTGCCTGCAAGGCAAGGAGTGAGCTAGGTGCAAGGTGAGACGGAAGACTTTATTTGCCTGCAGCTTAATGATAGCTCAATGATATCATTGAGGAACAATGTTGTGTCAGTTACTTGTAAACTATAACATATGGCATGCTGCATATTATAGGCATAAAAAGTAATCCCTTACACCACAATATTACTATTTTAGAAATCTAAAATACTCTATATTACTTTTAAGTTACTTTAATTTTTCAAGCAGAAATCCCATTAGGTGTAGATTAATTACTGTAATGGTACAATGACTGTAGTCACTATGTCGTAATGACTGTAGTGGTATACTTGTAATAAAAATAGATTAATATTTGGTCACAGATTCAATATTTCAAACTCAATATTTATATGTCAGCCCATAATTTTAATTATCTAAATTGCCTACGTACCAATCTATCTGAAGTTCTAAGTTATTACTAAGTTATTACTAAGAGTTATTACACTTAAAAATTTGGACAAATATTGCAATCAACGATCACCTAAAACCAAATTCAGTGTGAGTAAGACCATCTTGCCAATGTTCCCTTTTCTGCCATCCTTACTGATTGGGATTAGGCTTGAACAGAAAATAGTGCAACATTTTATTTTGAATAATGCATTACACATTTTTTCATTTTCAGCAAAACAGCATTGTAACTTAACAATTACTGAACATGTTGCTAGTTACTTGTTACAGAACAATTAATCGTTATACTACTGCGTTACTTCAAAAAGTAATATTTTACTGTAATGTATCACTTTTGTTATATGTTTTTCCCAACACTGTTGGGCAATAAAATTGTGGAGAATGACGTATTTAAGAACAGTCAAGCAAACAAAATCCTCTGAATCAATGCATGAACATGTAATGTCTTGAAAGACATTAAAATGTGATTCATCAAATGAGAAACTGAAGAAAGGTTTCTAATAAAAGATTAGTGTCCCTTAAATTCACAGCATTGATTGTAAGTGTCAGAAAAAATTTCTGCATTCTAAATAAAAAGAGCAGGATTGCATCCAATGTTTCAATATTAAAATCTGTCACCAAAAAATTGGTTTTGAATACATTTAAGAACAAAAATGATAACATAAAAATGGATTTCTTTGTTGAAAAATCAATGTAAGATTAACTTACTAAATCATACTAAATGTGCACCACTTAAAAAAAGTGTCTGACTTAAAAACAAATAAAACACTCCCACACAGCCAACAATAGATCAATTCGCATTTTTATTAGAAGTCAACAAATTAATCAGATTTTTAAACTTTTGTTGATAATCACCTGTCTATTGATATATGTTTTCTATTTTCATGAGCAAACCTTTGTGAACCAAAAGGTAAAATAAATAAAGGCATTTTTTTCTTTACTGAGTGAGCATAAGAGTTAAAACAGCACTTGGTTACAGGACTGGATTAAACCACCTGCACATTAGCAATTAAAAGATGGGGATATATATACTGCTGTTACCAGTGCAAAAAATCAACACCTGAGATCCAGGTCTTCAGTTTCTTTGCCACATACGTAAAATTCTCTGCATATGTTATGCTAATTTGAACTAATTTCAATAACCTTTGAGATAGCAAAGACCTTAATACATCTTCATAACCTCTGCAGAGATAAAGTAAATTAAATCAAAATAATGTTAGGTCATCTCATCGCCAAGATATCCCTCATTTCCTCCTTAAAGGCTTTGCACTTACTTCACATATCGAGACAATTACATGAGTCGATACAAATAGGCAATATTCTATTTCTTAAAATAACTAATTCCAGAACTTTACTTTGTCAATCTCTAATGCCAGTACAAGACTTGAATATTCAAAACCTCTGGCCAATAAGAGAGCATTTACAGAGCAACCAGAATCTGTTCTGTCCTCTACCCCAAACACCAATATATAATGTGATGCCATTAAAAACTAAAAATTTTCGATGTATAATGGCATCTTTCATACAGTTTACAAATAAAGATTAAAAAAAACTTTCGATTCATATGATTTAGCATCTAGCCATGATCAAGACAGATATTTTAAAGTTCAATGGGTAAACTAAAGCAACAAAGAAAATAAAAGGGTTTAAGATCATTAAGGGAATTTAGTTATAGTAGAGTAATATTCGCGTCAGGGGTTGACAACTCTTTATCCTGGAGTACCAGTCAGTTGCAGATTTTAGTTTCAACTCTGCTTCAACACAGACAAGGGGCTCTAAACAAGCCAATACAAGATAACTGCTGTTATCAGGTGTGTTTCAAAATGTTAAAACTAAACTGGACAAGGCTTCTAGACTACAGGAACAGAGTTGCCTTCCCACGTTCCATGAGCTCTCTGAGAGTTTCATACTTTATCAAACCGTACTCTTACTCTATAGATCTTAAAGTGTTAACAGTATGACAGCATTCAATCACTTGTGTTCAGCACCAAGGACAGAGTTCAAACTCATCAAGACATCTAAATAAAGAACAGAGGATTGGTTCTCGAAGACATAAGGGCCTCTTGCTGTTTAAAAAAAACATAAGCTGGAATTAATTTCTGTTAAAAGTAGCAAAATGCACTTTTTCAGCAGTGGGTTTGCATCCTTTCAAAGTAAAAGAAATATTTGTATAAAATTTATTTGATTAAATTCAGAAATTCATTTCTAATAGTGCCCAATAGTTCAAATTTGTTCCAAGAGCCTATTCTGATGGTCCTAGTGCTTGTCGATTCTTTTCTGAAAGTGTCTGAGAAATGTGATTTCAGGAGAAAATATATCTGTTCAATTACTTTGTGTTACAACTACATAGAAATTTAGATATTTTAGATCTGGGGTCTCCAAATCCGATCCTGGAGGGCTGGAGTCCTGCATATTTTTGGTTCAACCATCATGAAACACACCTGTTGGTTAGGACACTAATTAAGTTTTTCCTTATTGTCTGATGCTAGAGTAGTATGCATACTAGAACAAAGTTGCAACTAAAATGTGCAGGGCTGCGGTCCTCCAGGATCAGCTTTGGGGAACCCTGTTTTAGATTATTTAATCAGATCCATTGCAAAAATGATTATACGGTCAGCATTGAGGCAACCAACAAACTCTCATTTCTTCCCTTTCACCCTTGCTTTTAAATCATCATGCAGCACTGACTTAACTCTGAACTTCCAGAATCTTCTACTATTTTATGTTATCTGTAGTTAAAAATATCATGCTCTGCGAAGATAAAACTAAAAGCACTAATCTCAACCATTTCAGAATGGTGACGACTTTCTCAATTTGAATACCTCCTAGTCCTTTAAACTTCAAAGTGTGGGAGCAGATGAGCTGGAGGAAGCTGCCCTTCGCCTGTCATTTACACGCCAGTAACACGCTTCACTAGTCTTATTTCTCATCCATTCATCCAGCGTGGAAGAAGACTGATGTGCACTGATCAAAGCAGTGAACGCAGGTGAAAGTGGTTTTATTTCATCGGAGCTAAAAAGAATATCCAGCAGAGCCAGACTGACATGGGTCCTGAGCTACATTTGAATTCTGATTTTCCTCTTTCCACTTCAGTTCTCAATCAGCCTATCACAAGTCTCATTATTCAGTGTTACATCACTGTAGGAAAATGCACCCTGAAACTTTGAGGATGAATGATGTTATTGACGATGAATGTGAACGGGGATAGTTCATAGATTTAGCCTTGTAAAAATAATTCTTAGACAGATTTGAAACAAAGTTTTCACCTTACTGAAATAAAACCTTAAATAAAATAGCTGTTAAAACATACTAAATGTGTATATTAGTTAGATGGAAGTAACTCTTTAAATAAGAACAAAACAAAATGTTCAGTTTAATAGATTTTAATGACAAAGTGCTCATGAAATTAACCTTTTTTTAAATAGTACTAAATGTTTTAACAAAATGACAGCATTTAAAAGGTGCGTTGATTAATTAAACAACTGAATCACCTTTAAGAGCACATATAGGTGATACTACTTATAATTTATTATTGAATTCATACCTTTGAGCATACAGAAAAGCGCAGTTAAAATGCATTGAACATTTTTTATAAAAAATATTTTAAAAAAAATTTTTATCACTTACTAAATCCGAAATGTAAGGAAATGTAACTATATCTCTGACTTAAATTTTTTCTGTAGGAACTCAAAATTGTACAGCATAGTTTCGAGGAGACATAAAAGGTAAAGGTGTCGTATCATGTAAACTCAACATTTTTGCATGTTTTATTATTGTTCCCTCATCAGAAGCATGCCTCAAATCAGCAAACCAATGTCAGGGTTACTAAAGAACTGTTCCAGGATAGAGATCTTATCCAACAGTCCGAAATTTTTATTCACCTCAAGAAGTATGTTTATTTTGTATCCTTATAAATGCTTGCTCTGGGTCTGGATCTATAAGTTTAATAACAGTATGGCAGGCCATTTAATACTCTTCCATTAAATACACAAATTATATTTAGATCTTTGACTATTTAAAATATAGTCATTACTTGTAAATATCGCTTTTGCAGACATTTTAGTTTCAGGTTTAAATGTATAATGGTTTGGCCATACTGATAACGTTAAAGTAATTGGAGACAAATAAATGTATAAAAAATTTACAATATTGAAAACAAATGATACACATATATCAGAAAGTATTTATTATAGAAATGTTAGATAATAGATTTTGTTTTGCCTTTGCCAACTATAAAAAGAGCTTAGTGACTATGTAAATGGTGGCCAACATTTATTTTTTTGTGAATCTCTCATGAGCTTGTGCCCGGCAGGAGGGCGGGCTACAGAGACACTGCGTGCCAGCCAGACTCTGAAGAGCACATGACAGCTGGGAATGAGAAACATTCACAGGGGCCACAGAGCAGCTCCAGGGTGGAGATCCTGCCACGTTCAGCCGTCTCACAGCCTCATGTCAGCCGTCAGCTCCACTAACACAACTCACCAATCAACAGTGAGTGAATATATGCAATGGCCCAGAGGGCAGACGACACCTTCAATCACACACTCGCATAAACATAAGTCACAAAAACACGTAGGGACAGAAGAAACAGATATGAGTCTATTCTCTTCTGGTCTTAAGAGGAAAATAAAACAGAATAAAGTCTCAAGTCACCTATTTGTTTATTTCCTATAGTAGTCAGAAAATATTAACTTTACCATAAAACATTTCTAAAAAGAATAGTAAATGTTTTCTTTTGAAGTCTTACAATTTTAGATAACGTCAAAGCATTTATGTTGGCTATATGATCAATTATTTTTCAATTAAATAAGAAATATTTTTTTTATATAAAAGCCACATGAATGTTCTTGAAAGCGAATGTAAGATGCAAACTAGTAAACAAAAACTTATTAGTAAACAAACAATAAAATAAATTTATAAAAGTGTATATATAAAGCATGATTTTTTGTAAGTCAGACAAATAATACTTTTGTGGGTTTAATTACCAAACAAAAACCTTCAAACGAGTTTTGGTTTAAGATTTAGAATAATTGACCGTTTCAAATAAGTCACATCTATAACAGAATGGTGTCACAAGCTTAATGTTTTTTTTCCTCATAAATTCCAACAATAATATTAAATAGAACTTGTTTATTTATTTTAAGAACTTCAAAAAGCGTGCATCCTTTTTTTGTCACATTCATAAAGTACACATATTTCCTAATTAAATATATAAAACATGTGTATCCACTAGGGTTGCATCGATACCAATTTTTAAAGGCTGAGTATGAGTACGAGTCCAGGTACTCATAAATACATATAAGAATAATAAGGATTTATTTTTTGAGGAAGTAGCATTTTTTTACAAATACACTGATGTTAACTGTACAACTAGAGCAAAATTCTCAGTTCTTCCTTGTATATTTAATCTTACAGTATCGGCATCAGTGTATCCCTAGTAGTAACTAATCTTATCAAATGTCAGACATCGTAGAGTGTAGCTACATACAATACAAAATACAAGCTGAAAATGTAACATATTTGTAACTTTTACATATTCTACGAAATGTTAATTTTCTACTGTGTCACATCCATAATGCTAGAGTTCCATACTCTTTAAATTACATGAAAGTGAGTGTTGTGTTTTAATTATGAACATAATTTTAACATGTTTGAAACTGTACTTGCTCATCTCAGTTTAGTGCTCTCTTCAACATTAATCATTATTGTCTTCTTAAACATTTATTTTCTTAGAAACCCTTAAATATATATTGTATTTGGTCATGCTTTTGATATGCTTTAGTCGTGTATTTATGCAGCTAAAATGAGTTGCAAAATAGAGAAAACAAAGACAGATCAAAGCATTTGAGATTATGTTTAGTGCACCAGTTGCCAAACGTATTAAAAAAATCCATTAAATTCTTCAGATTTCAATACACTGATATTACCATTGAAAGTTTTTAAATGGAATTTCAGGCCTTTCAAGAAAGAGCACCATACAACTGAAAACTGGTCCCATCTGTTGCTGGTTATCACCTATCCACTAATATTTAACCAACCTAAACCTGTTTCCCATTTGACGATGAAAAAAAAACACCACCACCCCATTTCTCTGGGTGAGGTTCTCAGGCCAGGGCCGAAGCCAGGCTCCGGGGCCCTTTCTCATGAAGCTCACCCAGTACGCTTCTAATTGCTCACAAAAATTATTGTGATTGGCCGATGTTATGTAGGCGTAACCCTATAAAGAATTGTTATTTTTCCAATAAGCACAAACAGAGAAAAACAAAAAACATTAAGCCCAACTTAATTCAACTCATTCTAGAATCCAAGTTTTAAATTTAAACCATAACTTAAAGCCCATGAAGAAAATACAACCTGAACAATTTAAACACACTGAGCACATATATAGGCAGACAAGCCAATAATGTGTAGCATATGCAGCATTTTAAAGATTTATGATGAGTTAGGGCTCTGTTAAACTCTATGAGCTTCCTCCAACACTAGGTCACAGAGTCACAGAGGGTTCAGTTTGGCAAGCCCACAGGCTTCAAAGATCTCCACTTCTGTTGTTTCGTTTGAGGAATGAGGTGCCACATTCCCTTGAGTCTCTCAAACACACACATCACGCACACACACACACACGCGCACACACGCACACACATGCACAGCAGAACAAGACTTTTCACAGGCAACCGTGACCAGCATGTTAGAGCTATAGGCTGCTGAGACGGATAGTGGCACACATGAAGGGAGCGAGGAAAAACTCCCAACACAACCCTAGCTGTGAGTTCAGACTCCAAGACAATCATTTTGATTGACAGCTCTATATGGGCTTAAAATTAAAAACATCATCGAGAATCAACAAAAGCCAAAAATCCCTCGAGAGTGGCAGAATATTCATGAGACCCAATCATTTTTTAAATATATAAAATTACTAATGAAGTTACTCAAAGTAAACCCTGAAAGGGAGCATCTTTCAAGAAAGTGTTTATAAATGATGAGATTCAATATTAGTTTATGGATCATTCTCAGATCCCAAAATAAATCAAATTCTTCATCGAAATCTTAAGCTATGCTAAAATGTACACTGCCAAAAATGAATTCTAAGCAAAGCTGAAAATTCTTAAAATTAGATTGAAAATCTTGATTTTCTTATTTTACGAAGAATTTTCTAATTTAAACCTTTTGGGTATAGATTACTTAGCTTATTTTGAGCAATAGGCCTAAATATTATATAAAATATTTATTTAAAATTAAATTTTTGAGCTAGAATTTCTAGTTTTAAGAACCCATACTCTACTTTAAGAACTAAAAATAAGCACAAACGTTCTTAATTCAAGGTCATATATACTTATTTTAATATTACATTTTCTACGTTAGTCTTAAATAAAAGAGAAAACATCCTTGTTTTAAGACAGATTGTCTAGTTTTAAGACCACTAGAGACTAGATACAAGTTGAAATATTCTAGTTTTTGTCTATTTATCAGCTAGAATTTTTTTCTAATTTTAAGAAATCTTGACAAGTCAAATTTGCTTACCCCATTGGCAGATTTTTTTGCTTGATATAGGAAGAGTTTAACTTTATTTGAGATTTTTTTTCTTGTTCCAAGAGTGCGTTTTTTGCAGTGTAGAACAACTAAAAAACAACAAAACTACTGAATGCTTCTACTTATAGGCTAAACTAATTTCCTATAATTGTAAATTAAATGTTTAAAATGTTAAATGTTTTTAAAATCAGTGTGATCAATGCAATTCAGAGGCATCTATCTTATCCATTTTGTGTTATTGACTCAAAAATGTTATTTTTTTCTGTGTGTTTAAGTACAAGAGTTGGATTTTAAACAATTGAGATTTTAGAACTTATTCTGAGTTCAAGTAATTCTGGTCTAATCCAGTCGATTTATGCTAAAAGTGGTAGTGCAATACTCAGCTGAAGAGATTCCAAAACATTGAGAAACAACCGAGAGAGTTGGAGAATGAGATTTTTTTTCCCCAAAAAAGTGGAGTATCCATTTAATTGGCCTGGACCGAGAGTAAATAACAATATTATTACTTTGAGATGGCCAGCTGGTAAAGCGCATTGCAATTATATGACCAGAAATCAAAGAATGACCAGTCTGAGCATGGAATGACTAAAAAACTCTAGAATTCCTTTCTCAAACATTCACTTTCTAAAAGCATAATTTTAGGTTCTGTGTGTAGTAGTCAAAAGTGCACTCGCTTTGATCCTACCTGAAAGTACCAGCTCAAGGTAGAGGCCTGCTGTTTCAACTCTGGTGAAATTTTACTTGTTAAGGGCAAATAATCCAAGGGCTATTAGACGAAAAAGAAGAGCATTTCCTCATTTGAGAAAGTTTGATACACTGGTCTCCACACCTAGAATAAAACAGCTATGGAACAAGCTACGTTGCTCACTTTACCATGGACCGCTGGAAGAACAAACAACTTCTGATGCAACTTTAACTCACCAATCGAACTTTAGGCAGCAGTTTTTTTTGTTCATTAGGAATTTATTTTGCCCTTCCAAACTCTGCACATTCACTAACTGTAAGAGTGCAATGGGTGAGATCATATCCATACAAATAAAAAAAATCACAGATAATCAACTCTAATATTAGCATGCCATAGAAACAGTACATCTACAGATTTTCATAGTGCTTTGGACATTTCTTTACTTAACAAAAATGTGAAAATGTGTTTACTAGGGATGTAGCTATCGAATATTTTAATAATTGGGTATTCTACAGAAAATGTAATCGATTAACTGAGTAATCGGATAAAACATATGTGATGCCACACGCTGCTTCCAGAACCTGCCGATCCACTTGCCCATAGATATTTAATGGTAGAAAACTTTGATTATTATTACATCAAAAACACTTTAAATCTGTTTACAATCAAGCAGACCATCATGTGTAGATTACCAATAACATGCCATGATGAAGGTTAGAGTCAAGGTGTCCTAAAAAAATACATTTTTAAAGTGGAATGTTCTGTTCTGGAAGGCAAGTTAAATTAGAAACTCCCGAGAGAAACAACGGTGTCTTAACTTTAACTTTCTTTTCCCAACAGCAGTTTCTTTACAAACATTGCTTTTTGTCCCATTTACGCAATGGTGAAGATTTTTCCAGTCAGCCTACATCTTGCTTTGAATACACCAACAAAACTAGTTGTTTAATGTTATGATGTCTTAATGTTTGTCGTGGATCGTGGGAGTTATACCATCATCTTTGGCCAACATTAACATATTAAAAATATTATTTATATTTATACATTTTTTATGTTACTTCTACGAGTCCCATAGAAGGCACTTGTTCTAATATGAAAGCTAACAAAGACAGCAAAAATCTCTTCAATGTAGAGTTAAGTTATTAACATGAATGAAACAGGTGACTGCTAATTTAAGCTCCTGGTTTCCTTTATTGTGAAAATATAAAAGAAAAGGAGACAAGAAAAGGAGCTCTGCATTTCCTGAATCCAGTATTCAGACAGACCACAAGATAGGAGGCTTTGAGGCAGAGGGTTTTGCTTCAATGAATTTAAGTAATCGAGTTATTCGAGTAGCTTGAGGAATTGTTTCTGCCCTAGTGTTTACAATTGATGGTTTTAATGAATTATAATTATTACATTATAATTATTGTAATTACGAAAATAAAAATGTATTAAGGTCAACTAATTATCAATGATGAGGAGCTTGTGAAAGTTTCAAAGTAGGAGCAGAATTGGCAGCAAATTCCAGTGATTTTGGATGGGTGCTGTTATCAGTACTGAACTGGAAAATCTGTGCTTTTAAACAGTCATGCCCCTGTTATATGTTCTTAATGATATTATTACTATTACTATAATAGTATTTAACCAAATACTATTACTATAATAGTCTAAGCAATTTTCCAAAATGGGTTGGAAAAAGTTGAAATTATTATAAAACAAAACATTATCAAGCCCTAACCATGAGACACCTTTACTAGCAGAATAGTAAGAGAAACCTTATATATCTCATCAACAAGAATTTTGTCGGAAATACATCCTTTAGTAGAGATTCAGAGATGATCATCATGAAAACAAAGAGAATGTGCAAAAACAAGCAGTTTTTTGCTTTCCCTTAGATAGAACCAATCTTCTGCTACTCGCTTACTTTCCTGAGGAGGTTGATCGCTTCAGACGCAAATAATATAAAGTTAAACATTTCTGAAATGACAATCAGACTATGTGAGTTATGCGGGGTGAGATTGAAGTGAGGAGCGGAGCGGATTGATTTTGCAAGGAATGGATTTTCTGTCTGTCGTGGTATTCTCTTGTTCCAAAACAGCTCCCTTGATGCCACCAAGGATATGTCTAATGTATTTATTTAAGTATCACCCAGGCCTTTTCTGGCAATTTAAATTAAAAATATGTTCAGTTTTTAATTTATTTATTAATTTATTTTTTGTAGTGTTTTACAATTTGTCTAATTTATTTACATCCAGTATTACTTTTTTTTTAGGTCAAACTTAAGTCCAAAAGAGAAGTACCGATACCAGTGTGTTTTATTTTTTATTTTAATTGGAAATGTAATGTTTGACTGTTTTTTTTTATCTTTGTTTCATTTTTTTGCAATGTTTTTGTCACATCCACATCCAGTATGTGATTAAATCAAAGCAGTGTTCAATGCTAATGCTGGAGGTTTCTGCATGTTTTTTCTATGTTTCAAAATTATGATAAAATTAATAGAGCAATAATTTGGAGCATTTGTTTGTCTAATTTATCTGTTTTTGAGCAATTGAAAAGAGGGAAGTGATCAAGTTCTGAATGAGGACAGAGAAAAGGCCACTCTGAATCTGAATTTCAGATATCTTTTAAATCAGCACACACACAAAATAAATGGTGGCATTTTTAAAGGAGCTGTCGAATACAATCGCTAAAAGAAATGTGAAGTGAAATCACCCAGCCTAAGCCCATCACAAACAGATGCTGCAATGCTGTGACAGGTTAATTTCAGATCTTTGTTTCTGATCTGCAAGATAAACACAGATAGACACAGACAAAAGGAGAAAACATGATGCGAGAGAGTAAGCGCCTGCTCCAGAAAAAAATAATAACATCTGATGAGGTCAAACGCAATCGTTTTCTTTGTCTCTGTGGCAGCTCTGATCTCATGAGCAGGTGGCAGTGTTTGAATATGAATATGAGATATGTATGCATGTTTCTGGCCCAGATTAGCAGTGTGAACATCAGACTAACAGGATCCGCAGGGATAATCTGAGAAGCCAGGGACATCAAAGGCACAGAGCTCTGAAGTCTGGATTATCAGTAGTACAGACTGAAGCAGAATCATCAACACTTTCCCAAAGCCCAATTAGTTTCATATAAGTTTGTTTCTTGGTTCATATCTCTGGGGCTTCCATCTGAAAAACTCATAACTTTTTAAGAATATGAGCATTACATTTAATGGTGCAATATAAGATATTTTTATTTGTATGACTGACCAAATATACATCAGTAACTGGTACCAAAAAGTCTGTTTAATTCATACTAATAATTTTGAGCAAACTTTGAGTTATGATTGGATGGCTTTTTTTCTTTCTCATTGGTTTAAGTTCTATTAAGCTTTAGAATACACAATAAAAACAGATGCCCATATCCCACCTTGTACCACATACTGCAATAAAGGAAACAGCTGGTTACATCCACGTTTTGCTTCAAAACCTTCCAATTAAAACATTGACATTTTATATTTAATCAATTGTATATGGAACCAATGGACTCCATGCAATAGAATGCTAAATGCTATATGCTAAAAAATAAACAAGATTGACAAAGTCCAAGTTTTTAAATTGATTGAAACCAATTATTTAGTTAAAATATATGTTTTCATTTAATCTTAAGTAAACAACAAAATATTTAGAAACAACAAAAGCACCAGCAAAGTCAACATAAGCAGCAGCAGTAACAACAAAAGCATCAGCAACAACAACAACTAAATCAGCAGCAGTAACAACAAAAGCATCAACACCAACAAAAACAGCAGGCAACAGCCGTATCAACAATAGCATTAGCAACATTAATAGCAACTGCAGTACCAACAACAAGAAAAACATCAGCAGTAACAACAAAAGCATCACCAATAACAAAAGCAGCAGCAGTAACAAAAAGGAACAGCAACAACAATAAGCAGCAGCAACAACGAACGCAGCAGCTGTAACAACAAAAGCACCAGGAACAACAACTAAATCAGCAGCAGTAACAACAAAAGCATCAGTAACATCATCAAAAAAAACAACAAAATCAACAACAGTAACAACAAAAGCATCAGCAACACCAACAAATTGGCAGCAACAACAGACATAAATTAGCAGCAAAGCAGTAGCAGCAACAACAAAAGCAATAGAAACAACAAAAAGTAAGAACAATAAAAGCATCAGCATCTACAAAAACAACAAAAGTAGCAACAGCGACAAAAAAAGCAGCAGCAACAGCAAATATGTATTATTGTATAAAAAATATTTAGCCCAAAAATAAATCTTTAGCTAATAACTTGAAAAGAAAAAAAAACAGATGCTGTCAAATAGAAGAAGAGTCTAGACTAAACTTGAGAAAATCGTTATCACAATAATTAAGACGCACAAAATATAGTTCTCTGGTTATCAAAAGAAACAAGTCAAGGTGCTTGTCATACTTTAAAAGCGCTCAAGCACCACTGAAATTCCTCAAGAGTCGTTCGGCATTCAGTCAGACAGAGGAGACTTTCTCAGCACATGTTGTTTTTCACACAACTGGCTTTCTGCCCTTTTCCTCCATGCCCACTCAGGCTCTTTCAAGCAGGAGAAAAAAGGGTAAAAAACAGGTGCTGTACCAGTGGCTTTTGGTAATTCGACCATATGGTGTCCTCAGTCACAGTAAACCTCAGCGAGCCGGCAGGATGAAAAATGAACAGATGCATGAACCTTTCTGCTAGATTAAAAATGGAGTTTATGAAAAGGGGCACCAACCCAACACTGCCATTTACTCTCCTACAGACACAATCAATCAACCTAATGGCCTTTAAATGACAAAGCTCGTCATAGAAAAGCTCAACATAACATAGAATAAAAATACACGGACAAGCACTAGCCACAGAGATTCACAAACTACACATTTTTTAGACTGTAGGTAGACAGAGCTTTAACTCTAGTCATTACTATTAAACTCCAGGGGCAATAGATCAAAGCTTTAAAAGTTGACCTGCTCATGAACCTAAAATAATTCTTAAAATCCACACGTTTAGGACTTGTCAAGCAAATTTTTGAAATTCTTAAATGTGCTATTTTAAACAAACCATGATCACGATTGGATTTACAGTGTAATATGTTTAAAAAGTGTTACTATTCATTAAAGAAATTGAACTTTAATGTAAGCTTCTGTTTGTTGTTGGTTCTTGTTAAAGGTGCAGAAAGAGACTATTTAAAGATTAATTAATTTGAATTGTTGTGCCTTATCTTGTCAGAACCTAAACTAAGTTTTTGCCAATTTCAAACACAGGAAAATGAGTAATAAGTCTAAGAGCATCTTTGTTTAGTTTTTTGTTGTTTTTTTTATCTCAACATTGGCTCTGAAAAATCACATACTGCTCCTTTCATAAACATGGGGAAAAAGTGGTGACTGTTTATAAACATTCTTGTGTACCTATTACTTTTGCTCCCACAGCAATAAAATGGTAACTGAAAAGGGAATAGATCATAAATATTAGATGAAACAAAATGCATTTTTAAATAACATTTTGAACATCAAATTTTTAAATATAATTTTATTGAAGCAACACTGGTTCTTAGGGGTTAGTGAGCATGACACACTGGTTTGATGAGTTCTGGTCATTTTTGGTTTAAAAGTAGAGAGTTCTATTTTTGTCTCAGCCCCCATTTCTCCCATTTACTTCCCATCTACCAATGTTTCTATCAATAAAGGCAAAAAGGCCAAAATATACACGTGACATTATGATGTGCGTGAAGATTACTAATGATGTAAACTAATTACAACTAATTGTAAGATCCAACAAACACAATAAAATGCTGTAAAAGTTAGCATGTGTAATTTACAAACAAAAATGGTTTAGTGCAACTGGAATCTTTTTTTTTTTTGTAAAAACTACTACTTCAGGCTTAGAGTGTAAAGAATTACATGACAGCAGTGACAAATACAACACTTCTACTTTCAGCCAATCAGACTCAACGCCCATCTGCAAAACCAATTGAGTTAATTCTGTCAAGGAGGTGGTATGCCATAAAATAAAGCTTCCACTTTTATCCCTACGAAGGCACTGACCCCATGTCTGACCTTTGACTTCTACAACTAATGTTAACGGTAGTGAGCACTTTAACCCTCATACAGACTCAGATTCATGTTGCCCGTCGACCTTTAAACTGAAGAAAGAGACATCGAAGGCAACAACAAGAGCGGCTCCAGATGGCTCAAAAACATCCAATGCACTCACTAAGAGCAGCAAAGGAATAATGTAATTATCAGTGGTCAGGTCTCTGGGGGATAGGAGTCCACCTGTCACTTTAAGAAACACCCTGCCAGTAGATCATGTCATCACAAGCAGTGTTCTCGTAATGTTGGCCTAGGAATCGTGACTTGTTATCCAGTCGTGATTTGTTAATCCAAACTCTGTGCGGTTGCAGGCCACAAACAGCTGCTTGCACAAACGCTTTCTCCTTAATTATACACTAACCGTTTGGGGCGTATGACGAGCATGTAATTAAGAGAAACCAAGAATAAGATGCAGCTAAACCAAGGCAAGCCATGTGACGAGAACAAAATGTGAAAAGAAGACAAAATTAAAATGAACCCTTCTGGTGTAAGGCTAAACGTAAAAGTCTATGATTAAACGATGCACGAACAGACAGAAATATTAATGTCTCCTGGAAATATTAATGTTACCATAAAAAGAAAATCTTGCAAGTTAAAATGTTTGTTAATGCTGTTACATGTTTCTTCCCTGCCTTGGCCTGAAGGGGTACCATAAACAAACCATTAAAGGATATTGGAATTCTATGACGAGTGGAAAAATCACTGAGCATGTGTCTCCTAATAGAGCACACCATGCTAAAGTGATTTCCATTGACATTCTGTCTTTCACAGGCTTATTCCCAGACAAGGTTTGATTATTGACAGCTCTGAGGAGAAGAGCCTTCAGCCATCATCGGATTTAAATGCATTTGAAAAAAGAAGTCTGTCCCTTGACGTTTCTTAACATGGCAGCTATAATCAATGCTCTATCCATTAGTATGGGAAACTGGCTGAAACTCAATAGCATCTGAATTGTGGCTGTGCTATTTGACCTCGTCTCTCAAGGCCAAACTTTCTATTCAGAGATCAACTAGAAAAACTAATTACACACAAACTTGCTGACCCATAAAAAGATTCCAAGGTGTAAAAAACAGAGATTTGATAACAGGTTTAACTATGATATTTAAACTTAAATTTCAGATATATAGTGAAATTTTAATTTGATTAACATCTAGGTTTCTAGCTCATAATGTAAATGGCACTGTGTTAATTGAAAGTGACTTTGTGAGTTATTTGTCGGAGGAGGCACAATAAAAACGTAATTTTCTTTGTATCAATGCATTGTTCCCACAGAAGGTTTTCAAAGGACTTCTTTAGCGACGCAATCTTTGTTGGCAAGCTGCTGTTTATCAATTTCCTCAGCAAGGTTTAAAGTGTTCTTATATCAGATTCAACTCAACAGCAAAATAAAAAAAAGGTAAAAATATTAATACAGGTAACAAACACATGAGACAAAGTGCTCAGAGCACTTTTGTGATGATGATTTTCTATGATTTTTTTTTTACTACAATAATCTTAATGTTTCTTGTTTTTCACATACTTGTTCTCAAATGGGCGGTATACTATTAAAAATATATATATTGAGCCTAGTGCGCATCCATTCATTAAACCACACATTTTCACATTATCAATAAATGAACACATTGCATATCAGCACACAGCCACAAAACCTAATGACAAGAGCATCTGGCACCCAAAACTGGGCATATGGAAGTAGTATATTAGACAATAAATCACAGATCACCTCACGGTCCCCCAGGACTGAAGGACTGCCATATACAACATACAGGTCATGCCAGCAGGACAACCTAACTATTTAAAACATGAAAGTAAGTTTTGACTCATAGAAACTTGAAAGACTATTATTTTAAATACTTTATTTTCCATGTTTGAAATGTTAAAGACAATATATTTGAATTGGATTCCCAAACAAAAGAATCAAATCTTTTCTCTCAAATGTCCATTTTGCAATAAACACATTTAGAAAGTCAAAGTGTTCTTAAGTGTTCTAAAGATGTTTGTTTTGCATTAAATTTTATGAAGTAAAATTTATATTGCATTAAATGTAATAAAACAGCTAATCTAGAAGCCATTCATTGCTATTTGATCCTGGCCACTAGGGGCAGTAGGGTACCCCATAAATGCTTCCCCAATTGATAGATTGTAGTGGCAGCAACATACAGCAAGTTGTAGCACGTATGACTTTTGTTTGATTTTGTTTTATAACTTTACAAACTGTAAACTTGGAATCTTATTTTCAGGGGGAACATGAGATGGTTGCATGGACTCCTTGCGCATAATTAAAAAGTATAATCTTAGCAACTTAAGCAGCCAAACGGTTGGTTGCTAGTGCTACATTCTAAAGGCCTAAAGATCACATTCCATAATGAAAGATAGTCAATAAAAGAAAAACATCTATTAAGTGAGTTGAGAATCATTGCTCCTGCTGAACTGCAATTTAATTATTTGGAAAAAACTAAAAACCAAGACTGAAGCTAAACTCTAACTCACCATTTAGAGTCCTGTGCTTCAACAGTGTTGTTTAACTCCATGCAACGTCAGCAAACAAAAAGATTCCTTCAAAGTGACGCAAGAGCCAGCAAAGTAAATCAAGTGGTTTCTCTCTCATCCTATAAATCACTTTCCGTTTCCTCCACCAGTGGCCATTAAAAACTGAAATAAGATGAATGGTGTAAAGCCATGTCTTTGAAGCATGAGCCCTGTGCTGTGTGCACATATTCAAACCCATGCACCGCAGCTCTGAGCCAAGAAAAACACCACACGCCAGAGGCCGAGAAACTCATATCATTTGATCTTCAAGTAAGCACATGTATAGCGTTCAATCAAGTCATCATAGCACAAAGGCATGTACACAGCCGTGACCGCTGTTTTTCAAAAGGAAAGCCAATTTCAGTAGATTTGTCATTGAACAAACTTTCAAAAGCTCCAACTCAGATCTTTGGAAAAGAGCACGCAGCTTGGCATGATGGAGAAATGCTTGAGTGATGAGAATGATGGATGATGGATGGCTGGGTTTACTCGAGTTCACACAGACACAAACTTACTCGAGCGAATAGAACTCTTTTTTTGAAAACGAATCAGTTAAAGTGGTAACTTTGTGGGACAGTGATCGATTATAGCCAACATAGAACAACCGATGCAGAAAGCCACTAGTGAAAGTCAGAAAGTCAGCTGCTATCAAAACCATTTAAAGAGAGGAACAAAAATTAACCTGATTGGCTTATTTGTGACAGGTAAGCATGACTGGTGGTATTGGATCAAATAAAGTCAAAATTAAAACCTTCACCTGTTCCTTAATTATTATTTAAATACCATTAACATCATTTACCTCTCATTTAATTAGATACAACTTTGAAGATGGTTTTATGAACTAAAAACATTTAAGAGGGTGGTTTGTCTTTATTTCCTCCTATTATTCACAAACTGAGATTTCCGTGACCAGGCCATGTGTCTCTCAACATGGTTGTGTAAGAAATAAGAAGCAACTCGCTGCATCAGAGTAAAACTAGTTGTTGCTAGCCAGAAGATAATCACTCTACTTTTTCGTCCACTTGGTGTATGTTTACTGTATCAATCTTTTTCTCTGAGTTTAGTAATTTAAATTTTACAAAGCAGTTTTTAAATGTTTTAAAGAATTTCCATTACAATAAACAATTAGTAGTCACACAAAATGATGCTTAAAACTAATGTCTGAATCTCCCTCTTGAGGTCCAAACACTGGCAGCTAAAGTGCACAGAGCTGATAATATAACTGGCGACCAGTTATCAGGAACTCTGATAGAGATAAGAATGATTGGCCCGATGTCTTTACCGTCTCAGTGTTTTATCTACTGTTCAAAAAGCCAACCTCAAAATAAACAACTATGCTCATATTATCCTGGAAGAAAACCACTTGCAACGACAAAAAATTTACTGATCTATAGCAAGTGTGTGCAGCACTGCAACACTTCTCTCTCTATAAAAACTAATGGTATTAAAAAAACAAAACAAGAATAGAATTATTGTCTTGTTGTATGGTCTAGCTGCTTTTATTAACGCCACCAAACCATGTAAACCAAGGCTAAACACTCTAAGGTAATCCTTAGAAAAGCTTTCAAATGAAACACTTTGTGGGAAGCTGAAGGTCATAAAATACATGGGAAAGTTGAAGAAGGCTAAAGAGAAAATTGTGTGCAGCTAAGTTTAGCTACAGGACATAAAAAAGCTTTGTCGCCTAATTGAAAATGGCTGAATAATGCAGTGATGAGGAGAAGATGAAAGATAAGGTATGGTGTTCCATCATCCTGTATGTATGGCTCCCAACTAGCTTTTACAGATATTATCTTCAATTCATTTACTCTTACAATATTACAAGTACTTTTACCGGACATAGCTTGTGATTAACTTTTATTCAGGAAAGAATCTGCTGTTAAATGTTCAAAGGTGTGATATATCTTCTATCCTGCAGATTATCTGCAACATGTATCCCTCTTCTCTCAGCTCTCTTCTATTTCAACAGCAAAAACAACCCCGGGAAAAGCTTACACGGCTCAAACGTTACCCCAAGAGCAAAACACTGAAAGGAAGATGCTGTCTTTCCAACATAAGCCCAAGTAAGCAAAACAACAGACTCCCATTTATGTATCAAAACTAAATGCAAGCAAGCCTCCTAAATGCAACCTCCTCAAACTCAGAGAATATGTGCCTCCTGACCTCCATCACGGTATTAATAAAACATCCATGTTCAGTCAAATGTAAACCAGCCTCCAGCAATCTCAACATGTCTGACCCCACTTCCCCTCTGTACTCTGCACAGCCCAGCGGAGGTATATAGTGCCATAAATAGCTAATAAAATTCTCAGTGATGTTAGCAGCGGTCCTCCCTCCTTTCACATTTGTGGTTGCACTTCAAGAGAATACGAGTTTAATGAAGTGTTTTCCCAATATATGCTAGTTCTCAGCTCCTCAGCCAAACCATTGGCATTATCAGTTTCTCCAGCAGGGTGAACGAGCACAAATTTCCAAAAAAAATATGCAAATTTAAATCCCTCAGCTCCTGCAGAGCTAAATACCACACAACAACATCCAGATGTCTACTAACAGAATGCCACTGCCAAGCCAAACTTTTTTCGTTCTTGCTGGCTGTAGACATCTGCTCTGCAACAACTACTAAAAAACCCTTTAAAACTCAAGGTAAAGGATTGCTTTCCCTAAATGCAGAAGTTAATTGACATTGCATGTGATTGGTACTGTATTAAGGTAATGACAGACTTTTCTCTCTACTATATAAGCAAATTTTGAACCATGCAGAAGGAGTCAAATTTTCTCATTGATCTATGGCTTCATTTCTGGCTCTCTGACCAGGAATTAAAGTAAAACCCTGAAGAAACTAGTTGGATGAGTCCATCAATTCCAGTACATTGATTGGAATAAGTATGATTGAATCCAATTAATTATGTGGAATAATCTGTAATATTTAATTCACCTTGTTATATCTTGCCATTGGCCATCCCTGCATGCTTTTTGGGACTTTTCTTCACTACACTTGAAATAGACTCTTTATTAGATTCCTCTTAAGATAATTAGTAGTCTATTAGAGTTGCAGAACATGTTTAGAATTCTGTTTCAGGTGATTAGCATAGCTTAGCATAGATCATTGAATTGGATTAGACAAGTAGCAGAACGACTTAAGTTTTAATATTATTATTATATATTTTTTCCTATTCAAAACCCAACCTTTGCTTTTAAAATTACATATTGTACTAAGACCAATAGAAAATGTGAAATTTATATTGTCCAGGACTAAATTGTTAGGAACTATGATGTTGTTCCTGCAAAATAAAATAAAACAGAAAAAAAATACTTACATTGCTAATAGATCATGTTACAACTGTTACAGATATAAAAAAATGCTACTGGCCTAATTTGGTTATTGGTTCATAATATGCTATGCTAAAATGCTATCACCAAATAAGGAGAATGGCTGAATAGACTGTAAAATGCTTAATATCTGATTACCATAGCTCCAAAAAAGTAGCACTTTCCTTTAACATTCCCTTCTTCCCAATGCTTCAGGCTTACATACTAACATTATTGTATGTGTTTACCATGTGACAAAAAAAATTGCATTCAAAGCTATATTTTGATGGCCTTTACTGAATGTAAAAGAGTTAAATAATCAATAAAGCTAAAAAAAACATAGTCATAGTTACTGTTGTGATTGAAAGGGTTCTTTTATGAATTTACTGTTATTTACTGTATTGTTGCTCTTAGTGGTTTGCTATCATGTGTAATACCTTATATTTAGTTTTAAAAGTATATTTTGTTCTGTTTAGTTTATTGTAAAGCACTGTGTTTCTGGCTTCTGTTTTAAAAGCGTCAAATTAAAATAGTCCAGTTGAGTAAACATGTTACAGAACATTTTAAGAGGGAAAAAACTAATGTAAAGTACTGAAGGTAGAGACTGCGGAGTTCTCAGCACTGATCAAACATGTTCTATTGGTTCATAACAGCAAATTGAAATGAACAATTGTATGTCTGGCACTTTAACAGAGAACCCAACACAGTTTTGGTTGTTGTTGTTGTTGTTGATGTTGATTGAATGAAAAGACCCAAAAATAAAACCCATCAGATTTCCCTCCAATGTCAACAATGATCATGTGATTCTGAGTAGCCACAGCAGTCGATAACACATCATGTGCCACCAAGTGTTGCTAGTGATGTCCAAATGGCTCCAAAAAAAGCTTAGCAACAGACAATAAAATAAACACACCTCTAAGTGTCCATGTGCAAATATATTGACATGTGTGTGACAGTTCGATAACAAAATCCCACTGGGAACCACCATTTGGTCACAGCTTAGATTCTGTCAGCGCTCCCATTCAAACTTCTCTCCTTCATCACCCATTTTCACAGGTTTTAATAGGGCCAGGTTTTAATGAGGCGATCTCAGACAACATGAGCTGAATCTCTGCAGTCTGCTTGCACCCTGTCGACCGTTCAGGAGAAAGAGACAGATTGCACGTCATTGTCATAATAGGTCCCTCGGCTATTATTAGTCTGCCTTGAGACGGGCCTGCAGATTCAGAATCGACTAAAAATAAGAGAAAGTGTGAGATGGACACCAGTAGCTACTTGAAACTCATAGACAAGCACAAACAAGTACACAATAATCCATGTGTCCTTCAGACTCACTTTACATCATCGAGGCATAATTAAAGAGAGTCTCCTGCTAACCACTCATTACTGTGCAATTTGCCCTTGTTGAGCATCAATCTGGTGCAGGATGGGAGTATGGCCCATTTCCTGTGTGCACCGGTATAGATCTAAGAACTGAGCAAGATGTTGTTCCCAGCAAACAAGACTGCTAGGAAATCTAAATCTAAATCCAAAGCAAACAGATTTAAATTAATTGAATCCCTACACTCCTTCAATTATTGAGTGTTAGAGGAGCCTCCAAGACTGACATGGAGCGCTATGGAATACTGTATTGTTTAAAGGAACACTGAACTTTTTTAAACATTGGCTCAATTTACATCTCCCCTCGAGTTAATTAGTAGAGTCTTCTCATTTTTAAGTGATCAGCCGTTCTCCGGAGGTGGATGTAGGTCTTTCTACAATATATTGTTGAATTAGAAGACACCAGTGGTATTACAGTCTCAGAAAAAAAGGCAGAATTATCAGTATTTTTTCACTCCATTTAAATCTCGACTCTTCTACAGTTATCACTAAGCAAGACTAGCAGAGAATAAAACCGCAAACCTTTCTTGGCTGATATTGTAAGGGAGTATATTCAGTTTTGTGCTTGAACGTGCCTCAATCAAAAACAATAAATACCAAGACACATCAGATAACTGGTGGAGCGATCGGTGCAAAAAAAAAAAAGTTCTGTCATATTGGCTTGGTTTTACACCAGGAGAACAGCGACAACGTGGACAATGGCATTCAGAAGCTTGTCTTGTTGATCGACAAAGCCCACAAAGGTTATAAAATGGCCAGTGTGTGTGGCTGTAGTCCCATAAGTAATGAGAATTTTCAATAATTTTGGTGCATCTTATTTTAAACACTTAAATAGAATGGTTCATTTGAACGATTAACTTATATCGATCACGTTGGAAAAAAAATCTGATTTGCTTGCAAACTGTTACAATAAAGACTGAAAAACAGAGCAAAATACACAAATCCGAGTAAACAAATTTGCTCACCTGTCTCTTCCAAATTAATAACAGCGTAATCTGCAATTCTGCATGCACCAAAGAAAAATATTCACTCTGAGTTGTTCCTCATGAATCATTATTCATAATCATTTTGAAAATTCATTCTTTGTCCCTAAGTCAAAAAACTTTGAAGCAGTCGCAGGGGTATGACACAGCACAAATCTTATATAAACATATATATAAGTGAAGCCAATATAAAGCAGTAGAGGGATTACCTGGGCAATAAACAATGTTACAAGAATGTTACTGGCATCTATGGCAACAGCAGAAAAAAACAAATACAAAAAAACACAAGTGACAGTCACTAGGGACTTTGTTCAAGCACTGCTCATAGCTCTGTCACTGGTGAACTGTTGAATGATGTTGAAGTTCTGTGACTGTTATGCTGAATTCTATTTCATAAAGCAATTATCATTTTCCTGGTATTACAATTCTACTGGATCCATCTGAAACAACTGTCTATACTAAGCTATTCTAGAAGGTCCTATGGAAATATCTGGAGAATGGCTGAACAGATTCCAGAATATTAAAATCCAAATTGTTAACTCGAGGAGAGGTATAAAATGTTAAAAAGTACCAAATTGAACAGGTGGTTTCACACTCACAATCCCCCACCTCCACTATCCCTATGCTATAATTCTGATGGGGGTGTTCTAGGACCAGGTGGATTCCTGATTCTGGGACCTTTACTAAGACAAATCCCTTAGTATGCTTCTCAGTTTTCTCCACTTCCCTTTCAATATCAGGCAAGTATAATAGGTATCTTAATTATAAGAGTAAACTAGTGAAACACTTTTCAGTCTCAATGAGAAAGTTCCTTGAGAAAGATTCATTGTATTCCTAATCTTATGAAGGAATAGGATAATGCAGCAAAACCAAATTGGATCACAATCTTGAATTTGCTAAGCGAGAATAACTGGTATTTTTGTTCTCCCAAGAACAAGACAATGATCGGCTTCTAAATCCTCATCTTGTGTTCTTCAGTTTCAGAGAATTCAATTTCATACAGCACTGAGTTTCAAAAGATGATGTAGCGATCAGTCATGAAGTTGCTGAGGCAGTGCATGACACCTTCATGGACATTTTGCCAATCCCATACATAAATTCAAAATGATATGGCGGAAAGTGATCATCATCACTATAAATATTGCAAATTTATGTTACGGAATGTTAATATTATTTTACTGATTTATTGTCCAGCACCATCTTGTCACTCTCTAGTCTGTTTACTACGATGGTCTTTGGATGATGTCCAATGATTTATCTACTTCTTCAATCAAGCACAAGTTCGTTTTGCAATATCATAATCAATGATCAAAAAGAGACACCTATGCCGATCAAGAACATTGATGGACTCTTTCCAAAAAAAAGAAGAGATATATCCATTTTATGTAAACATAAAATGGTCCAGGAAAATGCTGCCTCATCATGAATCTTTCTATAAATAGCCCTGTGTCAACACAGGGACCAACTGTCTGTCTGACTCTCATGAGGCAGAGACGCTCTGGCCCCAGCATAAATCACTAAAGAGATTAGCATAACTCCATGGTCTTCATTGGAGACAACGGTCACTAATCCCTGCTGATCTGATTGGATTAACACACTAAGGCTGTCCCGGCTCATAGGGACGTGGTTGCGCGCAATGCTGTAATGCAATGTGTGACCAATGAATAAATGTACGCCCAGTCCTTGACCAGCTGACCTTAATACAAAATAAAACACATTTTAATCAGCCATCACTTTTAGTTCATTTATTAGAAAGAAGTTGTATAATATGTTAAGGATGACAGACTTTCACTGGCAACAAAATGCCCATGAGCTGGTCAGTATGATTTGTAAAGCCACCAGACGCAATACACTTGTTAGGATAATTCATTTCTTACATCAACATTCAGTAAACTGCATTTAGCTCTCAATTTCAAACTGGAACAGATTTTGTTTTGATTGCTCAGGGCGAATGGTCTTATGGTGGTTGAATCTCCTGAAGTATGGAGTTGAATTAAGCCAAAGGGGTCATGAACTGAGAATCTTTTAACATGTAATTGAACAAAAGCCAAGACTAATGTTTTTTTGTTTGTTTAAGAGTTCCTATAGTGGATTTCCGAAACGGCTTTTTATCTGGTGTGCAACATGACTATGACTTTAAGGAACAAGGCTCTGGGTGTGTAGTTATAACCTTTAAAAAGAACGCATAGACTCAGAGACAGTAAAGCAAATCACCATTCAAATGAATTTTTTTTTAACTTTGTGACATACAAACATTCTCTCAACTGAAATGGCACCACCAGTTTTTGCACACCCTTATAAAATTGTATATGCTCGCGAAGACAAATGCGTTCAACAAAGCTGTGACTTATTATCTGTTGTCACTCTTGAGTGTCACTCTATTGTTTTTGAACTGATACCTGTTAGAAAACTTCAGGTAACACAGGAGTGGTTTGAACACAGAAACTTACTCCACTGCTAATTTAGGAGTAGTTGTGAAAACATGTTAATTTTAATCCATATTACAAAATAATTAAATAGCTTATAATATATGTGTTAAACAGCTGCTGGAGACCAAGTGATGAACCTTTTAAAATCATAATAAGGGCACTTAAAAGATCAGAGCTCAAAAGTGTCAAAGGCTTTTAGCTCAACTCCATTGCACGCCACATAACAAACACCTTCTCCCCCCTTTCCCTCACTGCCTGTATAAGTCATGGTTATTTGCCAATAAAGGAAGTGAACAGCTAAAATCTTCTTCTAAATGTAGATAAATCTGCAGAAATGTTGCTCAAGGCTCAAGACAAAAGTTCATTTTAATTGTATTAAACTGTGTACGTTGTCATTTAATTCTGGGCTATAGATATGCTAAACTGTGTACAAGGCAAGGCACGGCAAGCCAAGGCAAGTTTATTTGTATAGCCCATTTCGTACACAGGGTAATTCAAAGTGCTTTACATTGGAAGTAAAGAATAAAAAGAAAGTACATTTAATAAAATCAAGCATAAAAAAGTAATATAAAATCAAAGTGATTAAAAACTGAAAATTGAAAAACATTGATTAAAACAAAGATTAAGATGTGAAGTGCAGAGGTAAAATAGTTGTTCGGACATTGATGCTCAGTCAACAAAAGCTCAACTAAACAGGTAGGTCTTTAGGCTAGATTTAAACGTGAATAAAGTGTTGGCACCCTCGATCTCCTCTGGAAGCTGGTTCCATCTGTGGGCCGCATGGTAACTAAAAGAGCATTTACCCGGTTTGGAATTTACCCGGGGTAGATCTAATTTATTTGATCTGAGGGATCTCAGCTCTCTGTTTGGTGTGTATTCACTGAGCATGTCTGTTAGGTATTTAGGTGCTAAGTTATGTTTGGACTTATATACGAGCAGCAGAACTTTAAAATCTATTCTGAAGGAGACCGGCAGCCAGTGTAGAGACGTAAGAACTGGAGAAATGTGTTCTGACTTTCTAGTTTTGGTTAGAATTCGAGCCGCTGCATTCTGAACGAGCTGGAGCTGTTTAATGGTCTTTTTGAGAAGTGTCAAGACCGCATGTTGATGTTCTAAGGCTCTGAACACTCTCTATTAATTTTTTGCTTTCAATTTGATTAAAGGTGCACATTGAGAGTGGAGGCTAAGGATGTCCCAGCCCTGCAGGGGAAAGCACTAATGCCTTTTCTGATGTTACTGATTTATTGATGAAAAATGAAGCAAAATCATTGCATTTATCCTCAGACAGAAGCTCATTTGGAGTCTGGTTTGGTGGGTTGGCTAACCTCTCTACCGTTGCAAAGAGAGTTTGCGTATTGTTGAGGTTGTTATTAATTAAGTTTGAGAAAACTCTTGCCTAGCAGTGATTAATTCTGAATTAAAAGCAGGAAGACTCTCTTTATAAAGGTTATAATGGATGACAAGTTTGGATTTTCTCCACCTTCTTTCAGCCTTCCTGCAAAGTCTTTACATACTTTGAACTTTTGTTGAATTTCTCCACAGTGTTTTTTGTCTCCCAGGTTTCTTCTTGACAGTTATAGGTGCGATGTTATCTATAACTGACTTGATTTTTAGCGTAAATGCATCAAGAAGGAGGTCGGCTGGGCCAGAAGTGATGCTTGGTGTTTGAGATATGGTCAACAAGTGGTCAATCATGGTACAAGGGGACCAAATCCAGCAAGCATTTCATATGGGGGCAGAAGGTAGTCAAACGCTGACTTATATAAGGAAAATCTGTATAATAAAAGCACTTAAGCAGAAAATGTCTCAAGAAAATGACCAAAAGTAAGAGTGAGGTTAGACAAAAAAGTCCTCCATTTACTTTTAAAGTGTCTGAGTGGCTCTCACTGAACCGTGAGCCATCACAGCCTGACAACATCTGATTCAATTTAGAGCAAAACCTCCTGCTTTTCAACGCTGTCACAGACCACTGCTCATCCTGAACTCATCCTGGTTCATGTCTGCAATGGGAAACCCCGGCCTTTAAGGGCTCCCGTCTTTTAAACCAAACACACAACCAGGTAAATACAATCCATAGACTTTACACAAGAACGCCTTTACTAAGCTAGTGAGATGACAGAAGATGGTTATTATTGTGGAGGTTTGCATTAAAGGAGAAGCTTCGACCATGCTGTTAGAGAAGCTATAAAGAAGAAAAACAGGAGTCGATACAGCGAGCACAAACGGAATATAAGTGGAGGGAAAGTCTGGGCAAATTTGGCCCTCATTTGTCTCTGCGGACAGGTAGTTAGTGGCTTTCCGCTGTTCTGTTCCCTCACAAGCTGCTGTCTTGTCTTTCTCGCTCACACTAAATCACATCTTGCAGCAAGCAGCACTATTACTTCTAGATTGCACCAGTGCAGCAAAGAGGATTCGTCCAGTGAGACACTATTTATAACTATTGATCCTGACCTCTTGTTGACATGTCACCTTGATTTCATATGTAAAAGTTACTGTATTTAAGCCTATTTTTATATTCATGGATGTATAAAAGTTTGTACAGATTTTATTATAAGTGATGTTTCAAGTGTTTTGATTTTAATATCATGTATTAGTAGGATAGGAAATCACTTCCTAAACAATTTAGTTTTTATTAAATATTTGATTCAACATCAACATCACCTGAATAATTACTCAGATGATAAAGCTACCAGTATGTGTGTATGTGATTAGTACTAAATTGATGAATAATTAATAATATACTACCAATAATAACTAATAATATAAATAATACCATTTAATAATAACAAATAAACATATACTTCTTTCTAGAAAGTTTTTTTTACATAATGAGTTATGTAGTGTAGAATAATCAGACTTAGCTATGAATTTACTAAAGGGTATTCATATTTTGAAAAGATTATCTTTTGGTGTCCGTTTTAAAGCTACGGTACATTTTGTTCTATAAATGCATTTACTAGCAAATATTATAGCTATTTTAATAAGCAACAGGGCAAAACCCAGAACCTGCCTGTACATGTATATTGTCAGCCACTGTACGGAAACAACACCGTTACACCAAACTGGCAACAAGCAAAGTAAGGTTAAAATTATGTATATTTAAAATCGAAAATTCTATGGTTTTAAATGTTCTATTTAAATTCATTTTTGTAATTTTTTCTCAACAGATATATTCACAAACAGACACATTCAATGGTAACATTTTCTTTTATTCAGCTGATTTTATTACCTAATGAATTTCCTTTCCTTTCCAGCTCACAACTAGCAGCAACCATTTCCTGAAGCTGGAGACAAATGCATCTTGAATCCATCGCATCATTCCATAATTTAACTATGCTAGCTTCACAAATGCTGTGGTGGAAAATGAGGCTGAAGATCCATCACACAGATTATCTGAATTTATGTCCAGAATTAATTCTCTTATAACTGATCAAGGCATAAAGAGACAATACCTATAGTTCCCAGTGTATCCGGAGACCCAATTTTAGCACAAAAGCAGCTCTGTGTAAATCTGTCAGCATGCTGTCTGATTCAAATCTATGACCGGAGGCTTTTCAGCACATCTCCACTTTGAACTACACATCAAGCTGGGAATTCAGAGATGTGGTGCAGCTTTTAATAATTCTTGTATATTAATGAATTATTACAACAATTGAACTTCCCGTTTTGGTAAAGGTTTATGGATTCACAACAGTGTGTCCTGGTAAATCCGTAAAATGAGCAACACTCATGACACCCACATGCAGATGATGTAAACAGTCTGTTGCCAGGGGCTACATACAGACTGGACTTAAAGATGTCGATACCTGCTAGCTTCTGTAAAAAGTTGTGTGGGTGATTGGTCAAGCAAAAGACAATAGCGTCTACAAAACTCTAAAGCTGCATTAAGAATGCGTCCCACACAAATCCAATTTATTTGCTCAGATGAGATCTGTATCGGACATTTTCATAATCCTTTAAACAGATCAAGTAAGATGTTTGAAATCCAACCCAGGTTCCCATTTATATGTAGGCCTGAATTTGAAACGTTTCAGATTTTTGGCAAGGCAACCACAATCTTAGCTTGTATTTTGTATCATTGCGACCATTTTAAAGGTGCCATAATATGGCCTTTTAAATAATTTATCAAAAATATTTGACCTCTTTATACTATCACTTCATCCTTAAAAACCTTTAATTCTTCTCAAATGATCCCATGCCCCTGCTGGGATTTGGTTAATGGGGCAGGGAAATTCCTCCCCTACCATTTCTGACAAACACGTTCGTCTTTTGGTAAGCCAAAAAAAAAAAACATTTTTGGCCTGAGACATTTAAAAACGCATGGTACTACAATTACATATCCCGGTAAGTCAGCACTTATCTTATTCATTGAAATGAGCTTCTTTAGAGGTTCTTCTGATTATTATCTGAGTATTGGGCGGTGCTATGGCCAATATGACTCATTTCATGTTGAGCTCCCAGAAAAAGAAAATAGGATTACACAAACATGCATGAACCAATCTGAACATGACTTGAGGCATATTTTTGATAAGAAAACAATACTAAACCATGTAAAAAAAAATGTCTGAAAAGACAGCGAGGTCACTGTTGTCCCCGCAGTTAAAACTACTCTGCTGTTACGGTCTATGTGTATGTATTTTCTGTTTCAAAGATTTTCTTAATACTATTTAATTTAAATAAAAATGGCTCTGAAAAGACAGTTAGGACTGTAAAAGATATCTTTGGTCTGCCTTTTTGACCACTGTGGTCTTTTTCACTATTGTAGAATTTAAGGACCTAAAATAATTTCCAAAATGTTCTGAAGTTGCATGTGGACAAATGACCCAAAAATGTATCTTGAAAGGGCCTGAATAACTGAGCAATTCCAACAATCAACTTCAGAACGATCTAAAAAAATGTTTCCCAAACCGATTGTGAATACCACATTTTCAAGTCAATTCATGTCCCCGTCATCTAAACTAGGCTTTTAAGAGGTTAACTGGCTATTAACAGAAAGTACATCGGAATGCAACTCAGTCATTCAGTGAATTTCCTGAGGCTAAACGTGAAAAACCTTAGAAAAGCACCTGGGAAAGTGAAAAGGGAGGTGAGTTCTGTTTTGTAGCACTTATCTCTGAGCCTGCCACTGTCCATTGTCACGTTTAGCTTTGTGGCTTCCAAAAGCAGAGAGAAAGTCAAGAAAGAACTTTTTAAGTTGTCTGGAGTAGCATTGTTGTTTCAGTCATCCCTGCAGGCCTGTTAAAACATACCCCGCTGAGCGTCTGACTGGTTATCTGGTTACACAGCTGGAGCGCTTCCTAGTGTAGACATAGAAACTGCTTTGGTTTTCTGGCCGTTGAGAGAATAAACACAAGTGACTCACTTCATTTTGTGGTCAGCGCAGAGATATGGCGCGGAGTAGAAAATGGGGGAAGAGTTATTTAGTGGTTCAAGCTTCAAGTAATGAAATGAAAGTTCAAGAACGGGTCTAGATGGAGAACGTTTTTCTCATGCATACATTTCTAATTTACCACTCTTAGATAAGGTGAAAGAGAAAGTGTATATTTTGAAACAACGAATTCAAAGCCAAAGGTGCAGGCTGATTCAGTGTGACCTTCATTTAATTAAAATGTAGACCAGGCAACAAACACACTCACATACTCCTGTCAGTTCATTTTCTGAAATAGATAACTCAAATCTTGCCATTTGGATTTTCAGAAATCGTCAAAAAAGTCATTCCATTCAGCCTTTAACAATTAAAAACAATACGAATTACGGAACTTCTCGTAAAATCTAGCTAAAGGTGTTACATTCCTCTTTGTATAAACGAGACATGCAGTGTGAATTATTGTAGAAGAACATACATTTAATGTTTAAATGCAGTGTATGATATTTTAGGAACTTGTTTCTAAAGGAAAGGTGAACATTCCCCTATAAATGTGCTGGCTTAATTCCCCTATAGCTATGAAGCTTAATTGGATGTAAAACACATCACTTTTAAATGAGAGCTTGATTCTGTCTTGTGAATTTTATGACAAACATTTTTATGAAGCTGCTGATTTGTTGCATGCATTACATAAATCTTCTTCACAATTACAATCTACTTGACAGACACCTTACAATCTGAAATTAAGAGGCACCACACAAAAAGTCACAAGTTTGAGATCATCTTAGCTTCATACTACTGTTTTTATTCTATGTGTCCATGCTGGGTGTCAACTCTTTCCCAAAACAGTCAGTGGAAGTTCATATGCAGATTTGCTACTGTATTGCAGTCAAAACCCCAGATTCCAAAAATGTAGAAGTGTTGAGTCATTATAGTCATGTAGAATAATGTTGTCAGGATATTTCAACAGATTCCAAAATTACATTTGTTTAGGTGCATCTCAGCTTTTCACCTGATGGGAATAGAAAATGAGTACACCTTCATCTCTTAACTGTGTAAAATACTGGAGGAAATTAAATTAAAAAAAACATTTTTGTTAAATAGAAAAGTAAGGTAAATTAGTTTGAGAAACAAATAATAATCTGATTATAATTTAGTGAAAAGTCCATGATTTTTAGTTTCCAACTTCTGTTGTATAGCGATCAAATATATAAAGAAAAAAATATAGTCTAAGAATCATAATTTATAGTACATATCCTAAATAAACAGGGACGTTGTTTTATTATCTTAAAAAAGAGAACTTGTAGATTAATAACATGCATTTTCTAGTTGTCTGTTTAATGAAACTAGAGGGGTTCTCTTTCTGAAGCAGTCTGTGAAAGCCAGCAAACCATATTTGTGACTAAAATCCATACTGTTTCACCAAAATGAAAGCGTTAAAAATTAGGTTACTAAGACATTGTTTGTGGTTTCTCGTGGATATAAACTACAATCTAAATATTTAATTTTATATTGAATTAATTGAAGTCTTCTACATCCACATATATCAATCATGTTACCTCCACTAATCCAGTATCACTTAATTCACATATGTGCAATAAATTGAGAGATAACCATTATTATTATTACAATAAATAATGTGTTTTCTGAGGAAAACTAGGATCACTTCACTTCAGAGCATGCAACAGTAACCCCTGTGCTGGAGTTTGGCCAAAACTCCTCCAGGTTTGATCACGAAGATCTTCTGTCAACGTCCACACTCACCTCAGTTTTTTGGACTTGCTCTCTTTTTTGTTGAGAACCCCGGGGACGCAGTTGACGAGCTCGGTCCAGTCCGCGTGTAACCCGCAGCTCCAGCCGGTAGAGAACCGAGAAAACAGCCAGGTCTCCTTTCGGTTCGGACGGTAACAAGTGCACTTCTTCTGACCCGGTCTACAATCACACGGAAGCTCCAGCCGAACGTTTTGGACCAGATGCCTCCCGAACGTCGTCCCGCCGGTCTTCTGGATGTGGAGAAACACAATCACGTCCTCGCCCTTGATTTCGAAATCAATCTTGCGCTCGAGATCTCTGATCGGAAAGTAGTACTTTTTCACATAGTGCGGGTCCGGAGTGGGGAAAATGGTCATGTCCTCTTCCCCGAGAAGGTACCCGTGCGGAGAGCCGAAGTTTATCACCCCGGGCGCGACGTACTGGTACAAAATCAGCATGAAGAAGACTGATCCGACGACGATCAGCAGAAATTTACTGGTCCTTTCAACCATGTTCCTTTCCGTCTCGTTCATTTGTGATCATTTCTCAAACAACAGCAGTCCGCGGTGCTTCTGTGCTGCCTCGCACCCGTCTCCTCTCCGCGTAAACAAACCATTATGTCCACTTAAAAGTGCAGGCTTCTGGGACTGTGTGTGTTCGGACACATTATATCCACATTCCGAGCCGCCGAACCAGGCGAAATCCCGAATACCGGACTGCTTCTGCAGAAGACGGTGCGGCCAGGGCTCGAGCTGGTGAGGCTTCTGTGAGAAGCGGCAGCGAGCCTGTGGCACCCGTCAGAAAGTACCTCCCTTGTCTCGTATAATTATTACACACAGCGACACCCACTTTCCCTCACACACACACATCAAGCTCACACCAGTAACTGCGAACCAACTGGCTCGAATGTTTGCTTCTAGTTCACGCCTGCTCTGTTTTTTCCGCGTTTCAATTCACTTTTTCACAGATATTTGATTTCCTTTAAAGCGCAAATTCTATAGACGCACAGCTTTTGGAAGGTGTTAAGACATAAATGTGTGTCCGAATGCTGAATTTGGATCGTTTTTAAACTAAAATGTTTCTTAACATTGGCTGGAGAGCCAGAAGATCAAAATTACCTCTTAAGTTCCAATAATATAGGTCATTACAACATTTAGTCACCAAAAAAATATTAAAGTTGCTTAAACACTGATTTATTTTTGTATTATTATTACTAGTATTATTAAGATGCTATCACAAATAACCTGTCACTATGGTTGATAGCATGCATTGGTTCTCCTGATGCAAAGTTTTTTTTTATCGACCGGTCAGTTGAGAATGACCATGAATCTCATAGTTATCCCATGTCAAAATACCCAGATAGGGCTCACAGAATGACATCATCACCAGTTTTTTATATCATATTTACCAATGACAAAACTTACAGGTAGACTCCACGTGGCAGTATATCTATTGACCACTATGAGCAATTCACCCGAATGCAAAGACACTACATATATATCTATAAATATAAAAATCAAAACTATCTTATTATTTACATTTACATTTATGCATTTGGCAGACGCTTTTGTCCAAAGCGACTTACATTAGGGGAGAGACAATATGCAATTTGTTACACCGTCAAGTCTATCTCAGCTTCTCATAATAGAATTGTATCAACTGATCAATAAACCTAAGCAGTGAGGAAGTAGAAGAAGAAGATAGAAGACAGAGGAGGGAAAAAGGAAGGTAGAAGTTTTTTTTATAGTAGGTGTGTCTTGCTCTCAAGAGTGAATTTGGTCTTACAATGGACTGGGAACCTGTTCAGTGTCTACCTTTTGCTATGTCAAATGTGAGCTGGAGATACCACACCAGCAGAAACAGTTACCCAAACAAAGGCTGAGGTAGAAAATGGATAGGTAAATGGACAAACAAATGGATAAGTAAACTTTTTTCATGCCAGTTGAGTACAACATGCTCCCTACAAGAACAATAACATCAAATACCTAGCATAGTTGGTGAGGAGTTGGTGACATGCCCTCCAAAAAACAAACAAAAAAACCTTAAGGAGGCGACACTAAGAGGTATGGAGCCAACACATAAAAACATATAAATATGACTTTGAAAAGGCATAAAGATGATTTAATGTAAATAAATGTGACTGACTGTAAAGCCCAATTCTATTACTTTTAAAGAGAAGCACTATAAGCAGTTGTGGTCCGGTGGAGAAGGAGATCGACTTGTGACCTGAGAGTCCCGACTTGTGAACCTTTAGTTTGTACCTTTTATTCCCACCAAAGAAGTAACCTTAAATAGACGTTCATATCACATCTATATGACGTATTTTTGTTCAGAACTAGTAAAAATGACATCGTACTCACGTCGACTGCTGAGGGGGCTATGTCAAATACGAGCTTGAGATACCACACCAGCAGAAATCCAAACCAAGACTAAGGTAGAACATGGATAGAAGAATGGACAAACAGAGTGATGAGTAAAAAAATCTAATCAGTTGAGTAAAACATGCTCCATACAAGAACCATAACATCAAGTCTGTAGTATTTGAGAAGAAGATGTCATGCCCACCGAAAAAAAAAAACCTTTAAGGAGGCAACACTACAATTTATAATAATATAATAATAATAATGAGCGTAAAAATCGTATAAATAAATCTTATTATCCAAAAAATGTATTATAAAAATAGTGTGAAAATCTTGTAAAATTACTTTGGAAACACATTATATATATATATATATATATATATATATATATATATATATATATATATATATATATATATGTAAATAAATAAAGTAAAGCCCAGTTCTATTATTTTAAAAGACAAAATCACCAAATGATTCAGAATGAATAAGATCTAAAAGCAAATAAATGCAGTGATTGATGGGCATGCCTCTTGATAATGGCACATCACATGAAGGCATTTAACCTCTGTCAACCTAAGTTTTCGCATTAAAGCTTAAGTGCAAGTATTTAGGTCTTAAATGTTCAGTTTCAGAACACGATCAAAGACAATCAGGCTTAAAAATAAGCCTGTTTTACCAGTGAACAGACTCGTGTGGATTTTGTGGGATGTTCCATTAAAACCTGCCTGCCTTGCAGAGTCATTTAGTCATGTTCTAGCTCCATTTGTCAGTGTAAAAATTCAACATAAAGCTTGACCTCGACCCCTTTTAACTCAAACACTAATGATTATGTGAGCTTTAACTACACCTTTAGTGTCAACTGCGCGGTACAGTTCATCTGCCAAGTGCGTCTGTGTAGAACACGTTTCTGTCAGCTCAGCTAAAACAAACCTCTTGATCCCAGGAGTGTTTGTTGACAATACAGAGGCGAACTCTAACATCAATAAAGCATTGGGAAAACCTTTTTAATGGAAGATAGTCCATTAACCAATACGCAGCAATGGCACCCCATTACTGAACCAAGCATATGTTGGGGAACAAACAAGATTTGTATGCGTAAAAAAGTAGGATGATTCGTTATTTTACATCAAGTCTAGGCAAGGCAAGGCAAGTATATTTGTATAGCACATTTCATACACAGGGTAATTCAAAGTGCTTTACATTGGAAATAAAGAATAAAAAAAGTACATTTAATAAAATCAAGCATAACAAAGTCATATAAAATCAAAGTGAACACAAAGTGAAAACATTGATTAAAACAAAGATTAAGATTTGAAGTGCAGAGGTAAAATAGTTGTTCGGACGTTGGTGCTCAGTCGACTAAAGCGCAACTAATCAGGTGAGTCTTTAGCCTGGATTTAAACATGAACAAAGTGTTGGCACCCTTGATCTCCTCTGGAAGTTGGTTCCATCTGTGGGCCGCATGGTAATTAAAAGAGTATTTACCCTGTTTGGAATTTACCCGGGGTAGATCTAATTTATTTGATCTGAGGGATCTCAGTTCCCTGTTTGGTGTGTATTCACTGAGCATGTCTGTTAGGTATTTAGGTGCTAAGTTATGTTTGGACTTATATACGAGCAGCAGAATCTATTCCGAAGGAGACCGGCAGCCAGTGTAGAGACTTAAGTGTAAACAAATGAAGTCACTCTACAAAAAAAAAAAACAGTGTTAAAGATCTGATTCATGGAGATTCAGTAAGAACAGTTAACACCCTGATTGGAAAGAAAAGCCTGCACGGACCCCAGCTCACTCATCTGGTCCGTTCTTTGAGATAAATTAATCTGGTGAGTGCTTAGAACAACTTTAATCAATTTGGAGAGAGACGAAGCCCTTCTTTTACACACATTATCTAAAAAGCTCCAGAAACCACAAGCGCTCTGATCAAATGACCTACAGGACGTCAGTGCCCTCAGTAACCTGATTTGTGAAAACAGCCTGTATCGCAAAAGATAATGTCTGATATTGATTGCGCAAACTACATTCATCTTCAATTTCCAGACAGAATATAGATGTTAATTGAGTTTCCATTACAGACCACTGCAATCCAGTGACCTCGGCTCATCTGGTCTCCTGCAAAGGGAAGATTAGATTTCCTGTTTTCATTCCTTATGAACCGAGCAGTCATAAAACTAAACACGATTTTTATATAATTAGTTCGGAAATCTATAGCCCGACTCATTCATTGCAACATTAATTCTGTGTTTTTAAAACAGAAATTGAGATCGTTTATCACTTTCTAACTCTGCCGTGCTGGTCCCTGACAAACCTCTCTTAGTTTCCTTTTTGAGCTGAAAGCATTCAAGCAAGAAAATGGTTCACAGTCCTATAGTGAGCAAGGACACCGTAACCCAACTCCAAGTTAAACTGATTTTAATTATTCTCCTGACTGACTGCTGATCTACAAGTCTGACAGAAACCAGAGAAAGCTGTTGTTGAGCCAGGAAACAACATGATACTTTGAAAAAGATTGGTTTGGTGCTTGGTGCTTTTTTTTTTGTTTTATGTAAGGCTTAATCATATACTTCATATCTCAAGTTTCCAGAAACAACTTGGAACTGTTTATAATTCCTATTTTGTTTAACAATCCTAACACATATATGATTATTAAACCTAGAAGCTGTAATATAGGTTTAAAAAAAATCTCACTTTGAAAGCTGACTTTCTGGTATTATGACAGCGATTACAAGTAAAACTGTTAAAGATGTATTTCTCACAACATGTTTGTGGTTGGATTTTTGATTTGTGTGTTCTGCAGTCTATTGTTTTCAATTGTGTGTGTTCTGCAGTGTGTTATTTATTGTTTTGTTTTAAAACTGGTGAGGTTTGTGTTCGGGAGTTGTTCTTTAAAGTGGTTGAGAACAGCACATCTACTTTCGGAACTGAAATCACTTCCTGAATAGTTACATCACACACCTTCACAGTACACGGATTTGGAAACTTTTCAAAGATTCTGCTTCTTTGAAAAAAAGCCATGTTTAATATGTTTTGTTTTGTGAGACTTGTTTTTAGATTGGTCAGTTTTAAAACAACTACTACTACTACTACTACAAAATAATAATAATAATAATAATAATGACCAGGTTTTAAAGCAAACTTTATGTTGTCTTAAGAAAGTTTGATAGAATTCTAGGAGGTGCACTTCTTGGGATTAACAACATTGGGGTCTGAGGTCAGACTTTTACAGGGAAGTCTCTACTATAGTAATTATAACTGATTCCACACAGGGAAAAAAAAAATAGATATGTATGAAAATTATTTTGGAATGAATTGCAATTTTTATATTAGAGCAGAGAAATATATGCTACTACAATAATCTGTAATAGCTCAACAATAAGTGAGATGTATTACATCAAATAATTTAACTTTACTTAATGGATTTTTTCTAGGTGGAAATTGGAAGTGTGGCACAGCCACAGTCTCGAGAAGCTTTTACTCTCTCCTTATCTCGTTAGACGCTTGCACATATAGAGCAATGTATTCTGGGCAGTGCAGCGGAAATAATATTTATGTTAAAATGGCATTCTAGATTGTTGTCTTCGTTACACAGATTAAAAACGGGTCTCGTTCATTTATTTAGTGAGGGTAAATCTCAAGTTATTGAGTCAGATCAATGTTACTGCAGCCAGTCAGCATTTCTTTTGAAATTAAATGATCAGGAGCTACAGAAAAAACGTTCAGTGCTAAAACCCGTGCCATGTATTCACCACTGGCTTGAAGTGGTTTAAAGTAAAGCCTTTAACACTTTCAACAGTTTGAAACTTAAAGACATGACTCATCATGTTAATTGCAAGAGAGAGTTATGTGAATATGGTTGCTAAGGTAAACAGTCTTTTTGCTATTGAGGAATCAGTGACATCATGTAACGCTCCCTTAACAATACCAAATATATAAATCAACCTCAATGTCTCAGTTATTTTCTTGAACTTAGATGCATATCAGCAAATTTAGTTGCTAGGGTAAACAGTCTGGTTGCTATGAAGTGTTCTGTGACTTGTAATGCTCCACAATGAGTTCTAGTCAAAATGAGTTATATAAACCAATTCCTTATTAAATTTTAATATACAATTCTGGGTACTCAAGATCACATTACAGTAAACAAAAGAGAAGATATAATTCAATAAAACTCCCAATAAACAATATAAAGTAATGACAATACAGAGATAATGCAATTAAAGAGCAACACGCAACAAAAGTTAATGCAGACATAAAAACAATTAACCAAATAAAAAAAGCATTTAAGTTTAAGTTTAGCACTGTACATTTTCAATGGTTGGCTCACTAATTTTAAAATGGCCCATGCACTTTAGAAATGTAAGCCATGATTGCATGTTTGCCTGCAACCCCAGATCAAATCTGACCAGAGATCTTTCATTATGAGTCTCTTCTGTTCTGGACCTTTATTGCCTTTGCAGGGTAACAAATGTGCTATCATGCTGTTACACAGTGGGATCGGTTTTGTCATTTAATTTGGCAAATGATAGAATATCTCCTGTGACACAGCGAGCCTGATCACTGGAACAGTTCAAAATGCAATAACACAGTGTGGGTGTGAAGACCACTCCAGTGTATCAGAGAAAATTATACATTTGCTTTAGTTCAAATATTAGTTCTGGCCTTTTTATGCATTGTATCGCACATTTTCTTGCCTTTAACACAAAAAAGCAGTGTGGAAAATAGTTAGCTTACATGAATTAAATTACAATAGGCATTGTAACATGGCTATAAACTATATTCAGACTTTCTTAATGTTTAATTCAGTTTTTTTTTGTTTGTTCAAATTACAAATAGTGTGGTTCTGATCAGAGATGCATGCACGTAACACACTACGCTACCCAGAACGCACTGTTATTGGGAAACATTAAAGCAAATGCTCTCAGAGACTGGTAGATATAAATGTATGATCACATTCACTTTTTTGTACTTGCATGTAATTAAGAGTGATGGAATCATGTGTATTTGGTGCAGTGTTCAGATGATTTCTAAAGTTGAACACCTCTTGATGTAAAAGTGTAAGTGATTAAGAGAGACAACGGGAAGGGAGAAAGGATAAGTTGCGAACAGAGGTAAGAAAAAGCTTTGTTTCAACTCCAATTTACCGAGTTCACACAGCACAGCACAGCACAGCATAGCAAAATACACCATAAACTACAATATAGATTTTCTCTCAGGCTAGGTATTTGTGTATACAGATGAACAATGAATCTAGAGTATCATTAAATTTTTTTATTTTTATGATTTTTTAATTATTTTATGATGCTGAGACTAATTTGGTGCAGTAGGGTCTAGTAGCGTATATGCCAGGGTTTCTCATTTGTTTGAAATATTTTATGTGTGAATTGTGATTAACTATTAAATTAATTGCATAAATAGATTGTTGAGTGTATTCGTACCTTTTATGAATAATTGGGATGGATTGAATGAGACGGATTACCTGTTTTAATTCTCCTTTCAATCAAGAGCACTAAAATACAGCACTTAAATCCCCTGTTATTATTGTACAATACAGAGGGAACAAAAGTGTGTCATGATCTGCTGAGAATTGCGGAATTGGCAGAAAGACCTGTGTAGGTTTCTCTTCAGTCAATGCTGCTCCATACATCAGACCTATAAAGGTCTTCTCTCAGATCGAGCAGCATTTTCACTTCACACATTCTCTCTCTCCTCTCTTTTCATTTCAAGGGCGAGGTAATCTTGAGAACCCGCTCATCGAGGTGTTCTTTGACTTCATTGGCTGTCTATCGGTTGAAAGACTTGATGACAGATCTCTAGCACCTGGTTCCTGCTCTACACTCTTATAGGTCTGTCCATATGCTCGCTTGCCCATGGACACAGAGCTGAGTGCCAAAGTGCTTATTATCTTTCAAAGGGCAGAGCTCATCAAACCGCCAAAATCACATTTAAAGCCATCTGTGTGAACCCATTCATAAAGCAGCGTTTGAGAACAAAGACATACAGGGGTGATTTATTACAACTATGCTGTGCATTTGGCCAAAGGTACTGTGCTAGTGGCAGGACGAACATGTTTTTTTCTTCATTAAAATTATTTCCTTTTTACCAAATCCCAGAGTTGCGATCAAGACTAAATGATGCTGAAGCAATTTTGAGGGGATGTTTTTTGACATATGGATCTAAGCCTACTTTCCTAAGCTTAGATTTATATCTACAAAGATATCAATACTGGATGTGTTCTAAAATTGAAGGATGAAGTTTACCACTAGGTAAAAAAAAAGGTTTAAAGCAAGGTTCTCCAACTCTGATCCTGGAGTGCCAGAGCCACGCATACTTTAGTTGCAAGCCTGCTCTAGTATGCATACTACTTTAGACAATCAGAGATCACAAGTGCAACTGGTGTGTTTCATGATGTTTGAACCAAAACTGTGTAGGCCTCGCGCCCTCCAGGACTGAATTTGCTGACCACTGGTCTAAAGTGTGTTAACGTGCAATAAAGGTAACTAAAGTGTGTGAAAAATATTCCACCAACTTGTTTAAACTTAATATTAGCCTTAAATTTTCTATCTGGTTTAGAGGGGGGTGTTAATGTAATCACAGCAACATGTCTTTGGTTTGCAGGACATTTTTGTAGTTTTATAGTTTTATTTTTTTGGTGTAAAGAATTCCTCTCCTCATCTGAGCCTGACATGTAAAATAAAAACCTGATGGAGACCTGGTACATTTAGAGACCTTTTGAGGACCAGGAGCACAGGAAAGATATTTTAATGTGGTTTCTGCAATAAAGATTCTCCAATCTGTTGAGCTATAGCTACCTATGCAGTGAAAAGTTACAGTAGCTTTATCTCTTAATATATTTAACTGAATTATAAATAAAAGTTGAAATAAAACAATAAAACTTGATGTTGAATGTTTGTTTGTGCCAGAAATATGCGCAACTCCACGCAGATGTAAACATGTACATGCATGTGTTAACTGAAAACTACATTTTCCAGAGTGCTTTACATCAGGTGAGATGCATTCGTGGTTCATCTGACTGGTTAGTGGGTGGTGATATGACCAATAGCCATAGCTACGGTCATTGAGTTGTTTTGAGCTCCAAGAAAAAAAATATAGGATTGGACAAAAATGTGCAAACTATTCTGAATATGACTTGAGGCATGTTTTTGTGACGGAACAACACTAAAACATACCAGAAACATACGAATGACTACATAGTATCCCAGCATTGTAAAATGTCACATTAAATAACAATTTAACATAAATTGATGTTAAATATAACAAAATTACAAAGAACCATAAAGTCATCAAGAGGCATAGTGGCAGCATAGTGCCTGACAGTGATGGTTTTTAAGAAAACCCACACTTGTTTATGAAGAATAAAATAACAGATGCTCGCCTTAAAAAACTTCACAAATGTCAAAAACCTCCACCCTAATTACAGAGCAGTTCTTTTATATCTTAGAATGGAGTCACTCTTCCATCACGGCGGTTTCAGTCCCTTTGTGGAAATCTCTGAAATGATAACCTCCTGACAGCTCAGTTTGAGCAGATCTCAAGGTTTGTGTGACAGGTTAAATAGCGAAAAATCCCTCCTGCTGTGCCAAGAACAATCAACAAACAAACAAGAAATGATTTATTTATACATCTCTCTCCACAGCAATAACCTGCAGGAAGATTTGCATCAGCTCCAACAGCACCTCAAACTAATGAGCTGCGAAAATGTGCTAAAACACATTTACATTTTACAAAACGAGCACGCAAGAAAATGAACAGGCGGCTTCAAACACAATGAGTCATACTGAAGCAAGCTGTGCATTGAAAAGGTAATCAATGGCTCACTGAAGCCCCAGTTCCTTTCGGCATCCCAGTGGTTGCTCATTTGATATGTTAATAAGCTCCAGATGCAATAATTGCAGGGTTAATTAAATGTTACATACGAGGGGCCGCAGTGAAGTGTTTCCTGATTATGACATACAGCACGAGAGAGGGAGGAGGGGGGCTCAGAAGGAATAGAAAGGAGGAGGAGGGGGGATAAAAATTAAAGATGAAACAGCAAGTGGGATTAAGAACAACAGTGATGCTCATCTGGCAGTGCGCATCTGTATGTGTTTACTTTATGAGTAGATGCACGTTTTGGGTCTATATTTGGAAAATGGGCAGACGGAAGCAGAGTTCATGAGAGTCTATGGAGCATTCACACTGAGGAGAGATGGGTAAGATTTAAAAGTTCAGAGCCCATCTGTTCTCTTACGCTGCATTTCATCGACACTTACGACACAGTGAGCATTCCAATGAGGAAACTGAGGTTAAAAGGGGATGAAGGGAATTAGATCTAACCATGAATTTGTCATTTCGAAAACTCTTTTGATTAAAAGATTGCTCACACAGTCTGACAGCGATGCCTAATCTTAAAACTTTTGCCTTGTACCTCTGGCTATTAATTATATAATTCAGGAAAAGTCTTTGAATGAGCTGCCCTTCTCTAAATTTGTACAAAATGCAGCTATTTGCAATTTATGAACGCATGCCTGTAAAAAGCAGATTTACAGTAACGTTTTCAAACTGGTAAAAACTATAAGATCCTCTTTAGTTCTATATGTTTGTGCTATTATTAAAAGCTGTTAATTGAAAAAATTATTAAACATACATGTAAAAGGCATCTATGTGGATACTTAGGGGAAATCTTTTTTTTTTTTTTCACTTTAATCCTTGATGGCCAGAAAAAAGACGTACTCAATACACAAAAGTAATTATATCATACTTTCTTTAAACTATCAAACAAGAACCATGAGAATAATGGGCTACAAAAAACAAATATCCCCAAAGCACTAAGCAATGTAACTTTAACAGAGTTAATCAGACAGGAGATAATAGAGTATATGTTAAAATTGTGGGTAAGTTGAGAGAAAAATAAAAAAAACGACAGAAAATCTTTCCATACAGACTTTCAGTTTTTTTTTTAAGACATAAATGCAGCAAGGATGCAGCTGTGGATCCAAAATTCTAAATTGGGTGTTAAAAAGGTTGTGATTTATGCAGTGCACTTTATCGCACTTAATGTGATGTTAGTGTTATTCAACACATGATGTTCAAAGCATAATAATGGTGTGGATGCTTACAGTTCCCATCAAACCTTGAGACAGAACTGTTCTAGAAAGTCAGCTAAATTTCCCATGGATCAACGCATAATTAAAGTGAATTAAATAAACACGTTGTTAAGTCATCTAATTGCCAAGTTAATTAATATTCACTACAATATAAGCAAAACTGGGGCAGGATAAGCGAGCCTGTGAGGGACAAATATAAAGTGGAGGAATTAGATCAAACGAGGCAAAGAACAGCAAATCAGTGACAGTGAAGCACAAGAGGAAGACAACCATAACAAAGACTTGACACATAGAGTACATAAAAAAAAACATTAAGTATCGTAATACATTCTCCTCACTGGATCTTTAATACCAGCAGAACAAAAAAAATCTTACCATAAGTAAATAACCATAGGTTAAGTAATGGCAACTCTGGCAAATTTGCTGCTAGACTTTTTGATGTTTACTTTTGAGTTTAAACAAAAGATTCAAAACAAAAAACAAAAAATTCACAAAAAGAAATAAATTTTTAGAATAGCTTCGTTAGTTTCATCTCAAATTCAAGCTTATTTGGATAATACCAGGGTTAATTTTAGGCTGTTTCATATTAATATCCCACACAATTGAATAACGAAGAAAGAAGAGCAAGAGAAAGAAGAGTTCCGTTATGTGGACAAATGATCTTTTGTGCTGTAGGATGCTGTTACGCAATATTATAATGCTGTGTATGTTCATCCATGCAGTGCTGCCGTGGTACTTTCACAGAAAGCACTGCTGCTCTCCCTCCGTCTGGTCTGAAACCTCCATTTCATCTTCTTTAACAAGCTGGGTTTTATTGTGCTTATTATGTCAAAACCTGCTGCACCAGTAGTTTGCCTCCAGGGCTAAACTTGCATTTCTATGGTACTGAAGAAAGAAACATAATGAGAGTATGAGGATAATGAGAGTAGGCATAAAAGGAAAAAGAAAAAAAGCTGCATTGGGTAATGTGCAGTCGTTGTAATTATGGAATCAGTCTCATTGTGAGGAATGTAATTACAACAGCTTCATTTGAGTGGTACATTATTAGCATGGTGGGGCTTAAAAAATATAGTAATTTTATAAAACCAATCAATACATTACATACAGAAGCATCAATGAAATAGCTTATAAAAAAAACCTTTTCAATCATCCATTCCTGGTTATAAGAAAGTAATTTTGTTACCAGATATGCTTGTATTTGCTTTGTTCTGCTATGATTTTTGCTAAGTAAAATTTAATTCATGTTACAGCATCAGTGCTGGCAAGGGTGCTAAAAACAGAGAAACATTACATACCAAAAACACAATAAAAAGGAAAGATGAATACAAACATTTTCCTGTAAAACTTTTACCATATAGCAAAGTTACTTGGCTCAGTGTGGTTTTGCTTGACCACAACAATGTGTCATGGTTGGCTCAATTAATCAGGTTTGCATCAAGTGTAATGTTTGACCATGATTGGCCTATATACTGTATACCAGAGCCAGACGAAAGCCAGATAATTACCAAATTCAACCTCTTCAACCTCAGCCCTTAAGGGGCCTATTCCAATGTTTGATCAAAATTTGGGCAGACGAGAGCGTCTAGTCTCTCAGCTCGACAAGACGGGCAAAAACTGAGGTAACCAACGTTATTATGTACAGACAATCGTATATTTCGGCGAGTAGTCACAAACTCGAGCGCTTTTGTCTTTTCTTCTTCCACAATCCACATTACATGTTTACAGTGACGTATGTATGAAAGAGTCTCCGAAATGGAACGTGAAAATAGCGTGTGTACATAAAACTGTGGGGGACTGAGGAGGGGGAGCGAACGTTGTGGGTAACGGAACATGCTAAACGTTCCCAATCTGAAAGGCCCCTCAGAAAATTCAAATGCAGTTTACCAATGAAAGGCAGAGCATTACCTGAGTTTTAAAAACTAAAACAAAAATGTTATACTGAATATGCATGCTAGGGAAGCTTATACATACTCTTCCTGGAACGAGCTAAAAACAGCATAGCAGCATTCTGGACAGCCTACAATCTGAACAAAATTGACTCAAAAGTAACTGAAAATTGTAATGAATTGCAGTAAATAATTTGTCAGTTGATAATATGGCAATAATTGATTTTTATTACATTCATTATGCAATGTCTTGTCCTCTCAGCGCTGTTCCCGAGTTCTTATCTTAGGAGCCTCGCTGTAAGGAGCCAACTAGATACAAAGCCTCTACACCCCACCTCCACTGGACACACCCTTATCTTCCAGCCCTTTTCATCTCCTTCAGGTGCTAAGTTGGAATAGCTAATAAGTAGGAATAAGTTTATAACCAATAAGTGCATAAAAACAAAACTCTAGAGCCCATCTGTCAAGAAATAGTCACAACTAGCCTCAGCTTGTATACATTAAAAGTCCACACCTATTGATATTTAACATTTTCTGAACATTTATAAACATTTAATTTCAACATGTGTGAACATTAGGATTATAAAGGTCGCCAATCTTAACTTTGCGTCAAAAGATATGGAGTGTTACACACTATGGCCACTATTAGCATACAATAACAGAATATTATAAAACCTTTTGACCCAAAAAAACTCAGAAAGAGGTCAATCATCCAAAGGGCTCCACCTCTTCTCTAAAAAGGCCTAAATCTCCCAAAATATTGAGCAACATGTACTCAGTTTATTTATAATACACACAAGAAGCAGAAGTTACTGGAAGACAGGAACCTCTGCAGCCCTGAGAGCTGATTCAGAATGTGGGTGGAGAAGAGAAGCGTCTACAGACTCCTCAGCGAGATGACCTGCGCCCACTGGATTAATACAGGAAATCAAAGTGAGCTTGTGCAGTCCTCTCTTCACTTTCCTACATACACACACGCACAGTGCTGGGAATGAAGCTTCTTCAGCACATTGCACACGCAGGAGTCAGCCGGTGGGTGGATCTTCTGAAGTCCTACTCCACACTCCACTTCAGCCACCCATGCTTAGAAGCAGCCTGACCAAACTGCGACAAGCTGGAGGCTGATCTTTACATTGCACATTGAACTGTATGAGATCTTGAGAGTCTATATTTAACTTCAACTTCACATTATATAATGATAGAAAAAAATCTAGCATGAGATGTTTAGGACAGTCTTAAAGCATGGGTGATAATTTCTGGATGTAGATTCAGTTTTAAAGTTGGTCCTCACATTATATATGGGGTTCTGTGTTGTTTTTGCATATTGAAATGTTGTTTTTAAGTTATTTCCCAGCAATGGGTTGCAGCTGGAAGGGCATATGCCGGGATTTGTTGGCGGTTCATTCTTCTGTGGCGACCCCGAAAGAGAAAAAGATAATGGATGGATGGATGGTTTTAAGTTATCAAATGTCACTCTAATGACAAAATTAAACCATCATATTACCACCTAAATATTACATCACTTAAGAGACCAGTTTAAACCAGAATGCCACATTAAGGAAACAAACGCATCAGCAGTTTCACTGCTCATGAACACTAAGACCAGTTTTAACTTGACCAGATAAGACTAAAGTAAATAAGTACATGGCCATCACCAAAAGGCACTGTAAGCAAGTTTTCAAACACACGTAGGGAGAGCTTGGTTGGAGTAACTGGGTGGAAAGCAAAACAACTATGCAGCAGCTGGAGCTAACTAAATAGTAAGGAATATCTTGCATCACTGCAACCAACTTAAGTCCAACTAAAACTAGCTCAAGACTATCTAAGAACCAGGTTTACAGTGTTACGCATGATCTGATGAGCATGTACATTATGGACTTCGCACAGCTGGCTAAAAACCAGTTTAAATTAGATTGATGTCTTCTAAATAAACCTTGAACCATTTGGGAAATTAAATACCAGCACACAGTATTCAACAAACAACAAAGCAAATGAGTATCTTAAGAGCATCGTACACTGCAAAAAAATGAATTTTAAGCAAAGCTGAAAATGCTTAAATTAGATTGAAAATCTTGATTTTCTTATTTTTGGAAGAAATTTCTAATTTAAACCTTTTGGGTATAGATTACTTAGCTTATTTTGAGAAAATAACACTAATATTTTCTTGAAAAGAAAAAAAATCTTATTCTGGTCATTTATGTTCTTGAATTAAGAAACTATGTGAAACAAGTTGCCAATTTTGCCACTGATCTTAAAACAAGAATCTTAAAACAAGAATTTTTGACTCAACATATTCCTATATCAAGAATGTTACTTATATTTTATTTTAAGAAATCAATATTAAACACTGGTTAAAAGCATGCATCAAGTAAAGGTAAGAACATTTGATTTCTTGAAATAAGATTCAAATGTTTGTGAAAAAAAATAAGAAAAAGGATCTACACCATAAATAAATTATCAATACCCCAAACCTTAATAACCGTCCAGTTGTGAACTAACTTTGATGGAAGAGATATGTACTGCAAAAAAGCACTCTTGAAACAAGAAAAAAAACTCAAATATAGATGAACTCTTCCTAGATCAAGCAGAAGATTCTGCTAATGCGGTGAGCAAATTTCAGTTGGTCAGAATTCTTAAAATTAGCAAAAACTTCTAGCTGGTAACATAAGCTGTTGGATCTTAAGAAAATACAAAAACTCTCAAAACAAGTCTTTCCAAGCTGTAAAAACGTATTGAAACTAGAATATTTCAACTTGTATCTAGTCACTAGTGGTCTTAAAACTAGACAATATGTCTTTCACGAGTTCGCTTACATAGAATTAGCCCAGAAAATGCAAGCGTATGTGGCGAGATTAAGATAAGCATACTGGGCGAGCTGTCCATGGGAGGGCCTCGAGGCGAGAAGCGATCCGGGCCCGAGAACCCCCCCCCATGAGATGTGGAGACAGGGGTGGGCGGAGGGACTTTTGCATTTCATCGTCGAATTGGAAGTGGAGTGGTTACGGTTTTATCTCTTGAGCGAGCAGAGGGATTGGAAACACCTGTAGATTGTTCGCTAATTATCTGATTGCTCCTCCCGAAATTGCGTTCACGGAACTTTACTAAAACTAGGATGTTTTCTCTTTTAGTTTTATATAGCTTATCAGAATGCAATTAATTTGTCAGCACTGATAGCGTAGCTGACCCTAAACCTCCGGTGACGGGGGTTCGAATCCAGCTCTGGTTCCTCGCTGATCTTCTCCCCAGAGCTCTACTAAGTGTTCTTCCGCTCTCCTATCTGAACTGTACTGTCTAAAAATTCACCAATAGGCCTAAATATTATATAATATAATTATTTAAAATTAAAATTGTAAGCTAGAATTTCTAGTTTTAAGAACCCATATTCTACTTTAACAACTAAAATTAAGCACAAACTTTCTTAATTTAAGGTCGTATATACTTATTTTAATACTAAATTTTCTAAGTTAGTCTTAAATAAAAGAGAAAACAACCTAGTTTTAAGACAGATTGTCTAGTTTTAAGACCACTAGAGACTAGATACAAGTTGAAATATTCTAGTTTCAGTGCAGTTTTACAATTTGTAAAGTCTTGTTTTGAGAGTTTTTGTCTATTTATCAGCTAGAATTTTTTTCTAATTTTAAGAAATCTTGCCAAGTAAAATTTGCTTACCCCATTGGCAGATTTTTTTGCTTGATATAGGAAGAGTTTAACTTTATTTGAGGGTTTTTTTCTTGTTTGAAGATTGCATTTTTTGCAGTGTAGAGTTAAATAAAATCTATTAAGAAACTTAATTCAGCAGATGATTTAAGCAGAAGGGAATGTGAGTGGAGCAGTAAAGGAAGCAATGGGGGTGCCAGAAAGTCGCAGTGTTGAGGTTTTTATTCTGTTGAATGTAAAAAACTAACAGTAAACTACAACTTTCAAACAACCAACAAATGAGCTAGAATCTCCAAATCAAGGTTAGATGGTCTTAGGTAAGATGGTCTTTCTCAAAAAAAAATGTTGATGAAATGTACAAAAGCTTTAAGAGTAGGTGGATTGTTGTTTACTCCAACAGAAGAACATAAAAAAATGGCTTAACATGTTAACATAAGAACTTCCAGCTAACTCAAAGCCAATGTAGGGTTAACTTACTTGGGAGCAGCTTACCATTTCAGACCGTTGGAGCAGGGTGCTGCTGCTGAGTCAAGAACTGTAGGCAGTATCAAAGAGGAGGATGAGAAGAAGAACAGCCTCCCTAAAACAGGTATAGACCGCCTTAAACCAGTCACAGACAAAACAATCAATATTTAACTTAGGGTTGTAACCTTTCAAAACAAGCTTTAACCTGCACAGTTTATTCTCTAAATCAGCAAACATCAAGCAAAGAATAGTGTAAACCAGAACTGTTCTAACCACTGTTTGTTTGATTCTGTTTGTTTTTATCTAAGGTACTGTCCGGTGATATGTTCGTGGATGAATCTTATGTTCATATAGTTTATGCTGGGGAGGTGATTAGCACCAGCCCCAGTCAGCAAGGCTCAGTGATCTCACAGAGGGGTTCTTCACTAGGGAGATCTTTTCTCTGCATGTATCCGTGAGTGTTTACTCTGGGTTCTCTGTTTTTCTCCACATTAATAAACAAATAAGTGCTTTGGTTGCTTTATTTCATCACAAAATCAGTTTAAACTAAGCTCTTTTAATAAGTTAGATATTATTGGTCAGTTTAAATCAACAGTTTCTTCATACTAAATACACTTTGCAATACATTAGGTAATTTTATATGGTAGTTATATTTCTACCCCCTTGAATTATCCGATAGGAGTTCCTATTTAACTCTTAATCCACGATAGGCCTTTGTGAAGATGCTTTGAAGCAACTGCTAAAAAGCTCTTTACAAAAACATTTTGATTGATTAATTGATTGAAAAAATTTGATAAACTTAATAATGAAACGATGATAAGAAACAGATATGCCAACAGAGAGAAAGAGAGATTGTGATCATGTACTATACACTGAATCAATGTTTTAATATCGAACCTCTCTAGCGACCTCAATCAACAACACAAAGAACCAGAGAATTAATATCACTTTTAATCTCACTGCCAGAACAAATCACATTTTTCTCTGATTAAGTGCCCTTTCACCTCAATATTTAATCACGTAGCATCTGAACCAAATGCTAAATTTAATGTGTGGAGTTTTCTGAATACCGGACCCTAAGAGAAGAACAGAAAGTGATGGTTTTCAGAGGAATTATTCCTTAATATCTCAGATTTATATCTCTCAGATAACCCATTATTATTGTATGTGATAATGAATTGTGTTTTCAATTAACACATTATCATCCCGATCATCAGAATTCTAAAAGTATCTGCAGTGCATGCCGTAACTTGCTTCCTCCTGTGCTTACTGTACACGAGGGAGTTTTCTCTAATTAGTGCCTCTACCAAACTCAGACGGGGTCAGGGCCCTGTCAGTTGGGTGTTGGAGGTGCTGTCCTTGGGAAAGACATGCTGTTGCAATATCTGGTCCTTCAGGGCTGACGTTGTGAAGAATAAACTGGTTTAATTAACAGCTATGAAGCATCATTTGACAGCCATGATGACCTCAAAGGAGACAGAGGGAGAGGGATCACGAGTCAATTAAACAGTCAATCCTGTCACAGTCATTCATAAGCAATGATGTTGAACAGATAGCCATGCATTTTTTTTTATATGACTAAAGCACGTAAAGAATTCAGTGCAAATACTATGGATTACCTGAGCATGGAACAATTTCCTTGGTTTTCTTTGTCTTATCGTCTTGGCTCAGGGCTAAATGGCTCTTGTGCAGATATGCGCTGCATCACCTTTGAAACCGACCCCGACGCACACCATAAGACAGAAGACATAAATAATTCAGCATGGAGAAATATGACCTCCGAATAGCGTGACTCCAGAGAGCTTTCGGCCAATCGGGAGACTGATTTCATGAAAGATGAGGGGTTCAGGAGGATAGTAAGGCCTTCCTTTCGTCCTGAGAGAACAGCTATGATAAAATCAGAGAGAGGAAGCAGCGGAGCATCAGTGGGAATCCTTCCATTGATTACAATCACAGGGTCAGTCCAGAGAGGCCGAGTGAGGCTTGAAAAATCACTACAGGATGTCCTTGGGCTCTGTTCAGCAAAATTTCAAGCAGACTAATACAATGCATCTGTGACTTACAGTACCATGTGAATGTTTTTGTGATGTGAGCAGGAGATCATGGTCAGACTAAAGCAAAAAGTCAGGTGGATTAAAGTAAAATGAAAAGCGAAAAACAAAACAGCAATATAATAAGCACTGCTGCTTTTCAGTAAGAGTCTTGTAAGAGGACATTATGCATTATATGATGCGTACATTTTTTCTCTTTCATACGGAACTAAACTTTTTATTTTCTATTGGTGGAAACTGCTGTTGAGTACTATTACAAGTAGTCAAGGACAGACTCCCTTAAGAGTTAGCTGGCGTTTTAACAATCACTATTGTATTTTAAAACATTTTAAATGTACAATTTTAAAACATTTTAATCAAAATACTATGACAGTGTGGAAACAATAACTGTGATTTTGTCGAGGAAACGTAATGAAGTAGCTTTTGTGCAACTCAAGCGATTGATTTCTTGGTTGACCAATGAGTGATGGGGTGTGCTTTAAAATATATATTTGTTTGTTCAACAAGAAAGAACTAGAGATTCTGAGGATAGACACAGAGTTGCTTTAATGTATTCTGAGTGTTCTAATGTTCTTATGAATAAGTGCCTGAAAAAGGATTTCTTGCAAGTGGATATTTATTTGACAGATTTAGTTTTCCACTGAAATGTACAGAGCGAGCGTTTCTGTGCTTCTGACACTGCTGGTGTACTCTGCGCAAGCGCACCTAAGCATATCTGCAGCCGGACCCTTCTAAGTGTTTGTGTCTCAACTGACTTATAATGGCATCCTGTGGGACTATAATCAAGCTATATAGCTTTTAAAGGGCATTTACGTGAGTCTACCAATTTTCATTGTGACACCTACCACTCTGCTCTGCTGTCATTTACACTTCCAAAATAACAAACTAAGTCAGCAGTAGTGCCTGACTGTCAATCATCTCTCAAGTAACACAAAAAACTGTATAGATAGCGCTCAGAGGGAATGACGGGTGATCCAATTTCAGCAAGTTTGGTTTGATGTTGTCTATATCGTGCACAATTGCATTGTAACCTATATCCATTTTTATTTTATTGAATTGTGTTTTAATAGTTGTCAACTGATTGCATGATTCTCCAAAAATTATTCACAAATAATCACAGTTAATCAGGATTTATTTAAATGTTGTACTTTGGTCAGTGTGATTGAAAATTTAAGCAAGAGAAACACAGAAACTAATTTAATTATGTCACGTTTAACTCAGAGAAACTGTTGTCTATTTTACAGCATTCTTCTAAATAACTTTGTGTCAAACTGAGAAGACCGGCTTCAGAATAACGATGCAATTTTATATCGTGAAAATTGTCCCTGAACCTAAAAACAGCTCAACTTTTCCTCTGATGCAGCCAGTTGCTGTGCGCTAACATCATCTGGAGAAAGTATGGCTGTCTTCTTTTGGATGATGTGACCTGAAGGACACTGTTAACAGTGGTTGACAAATTCACGAGTAGCCTGACGTCATCTAAAGCATTACATCGATACATACAGTATGTTTGTACACTAAGTTAGTGTTGAGGTGAGGAATTAAATTCTGTGTGGATGTCTTCACTCATATTTTGACACTCTGGGATTGTGTTGAGTTTAGAGCTCATCAATGTAAAAATTTATCAATGTAAAAAAAAAGCACAGATGGCTATATTTCTGCACTTTTTCCATCACTCACCTCTTCATGTTGGTCCACTTTGTTTTATTGTGATGACATAGTTAAGAATGCTCTAAATTCCTATGAATTATGAATGCAAAAATTAAAAAACTAATTAATGAATTAAACACATTAATTATTTTTAACAGCATTAGTTTGAGCATATTTTGTAAAGTTTGTTAAAAAAACATACACTTTAACTGAATGAGAACTCGACTGTGAAGGAGCACATTTAGAAATCTTTAGAATTTGTGAAATGTTAAAACAAAATAACGTATGTTTCTGATAAACATGTACATTTAATCTAACATAAAACACCATTAAATGACTGGGTTTGTTGAGTTTTTCCATACGCTACACAAATACTGTATAAACAGAAATACATTTCTAATGCACATGTATTCATTTCTTCATTCATCTTCATGTCGGCTTTTTCCCTTTCGGAGTCACCACTGCGGAATGATCCGCCAACTCTCTGGCATATGTTTTACACAGCGTATGCCCTTCCAGCCGCAACCCATCGCTGGGAAACATTCACACACACATTCACACTTTAACACTATGGGCAAATCGTTCTTACTCAATTCACTTATACCGCATGTCTTTGGACTTGTGGGGAAACCGGAGCACCCGGAGAAAACCCACGCGATCACGGGGAGAACATGCAAACTCCACACAGAAATGCCAACTTGACCCAGCCGAGGCTCGAACCAGCGACCTTCTTGCTGTGAGACGCCCATGCTACCCACTGCGCCACCGTGACGCTTCATGTATTAATTTAAGCAAGGTTATCTATGTAAGTGTTTTGCTTCGTTTAAAACGAAAACAAGCAGAAGAAGAATCCAAGCAGATAAGGAATAATCAGCTGTCTGAGTTGAAATGAGAATATACTTTGTGTTCGGTGCTGAAAGCTCATTGATCTGAGCATAGCCAGAGACCTTGTTTGAGTCAGACTCGGGATGTTTGGCAGTTCTACTCCCCCGATATCTCTCATAAAACTTTTCTGTTTCAGTTTTAGCACTGTCCTGTTCAACAAGGGCATTAAAGCCCACAAGAAGTAAAAAAGTCACATATGATACAAAACCTAAAGACAATCTCAAAGCACCATAGTGACTAAAATATAAATAAAATGTGCTGTGGTATTTCACAGATGGTGCCCTGGAAGAATAACTTCAATCAATCGCAAGTATGTTTCCGCAAAAAATAAAAATAATATATTGGTATACATTAGGATTATCTTTTGAAAATGCACTAAATGTTTACTATGGCAGAATGTCCCAACATTCCTCTTTAAACCTAGTACTAAGAGGTACTTGAATCATGAACCTCAAAACACATGCTTTTCAACAACTGGAGAGCACCTTCTTCAGTCTGGTTCTGATTATCTCCAAATTGCTTTTTGTTTTCTTACTCAACCACAGGTTCATCTTCGTATGTAATGGGAAAACTCAAGCCAAGTATGAGGGAGTGTTTGTAAAGTAAATCAGAACACACTAGGGAGTAGCCAGTGATCTTCAACAGATGAAAATGCTTGAGTATGCAATCATTCTCTCATTTAAGAGCAGAGAAATGATAAGAATGAGACAAATACAAATGCTTGATTTTTAACTCTCTGGTGGGGAACTAGGCATGCAGGAAACAGCTCCAACAAAAATATCCAAGTAAACAATATTCATTCTGCTTTCTCGCTCGCAAACTCGAAATCAGACTAGCATCATCTGATCATCTCTCTGTTGTTAAATCCAAAACTCAAAACTCTGCTGTTCACACAAGCCTATGGTCTGTAAATCTGATTTAACAAGTATTTTGCTTACTTCATTTTGTGTTTTTTTTACAGAATTGTATTAGTTTAAATTATTTTTAGCTATATTGACTGTAGACATTATATAGTATATAGACTGTGATTTTAAAACTCTTGTCTGTATGTCTTGTGTCTTTCTGACTTTGTTCAGCAGATTGGTCAACAAAATGTTGTTATTAATCTGCGCTCTATAGTTAAATTGTCAATGTCAAATAAATTGTCATAGTGTTTCTATGATTAGAATCTATGATTTCATGATACATACATCATCATTAACTGAAAGATAAATCAATGGAAATACAGTGTGGCAAGTGATTGCTGAATGTCGCTTTTAAAGTTAGTATGGAAAGAAAATCTCCAGTGAACGTCTGCCAGTGGTCAGTCAGTGCCTACAAGAATCATTTAGAGGAGTGGATAAAGGAGAGCTCTCTGCTTGACTGGCCATTGACTGTAAGACCTTCAGAAAAAGGGTTGACTAGGAGCACAAGGCATGGTAGGATGCACACAGGACCCAGACTGAACGGTAAGGAGCTAGCCTAAAGGTGTACTGGTCAAAGTCAGTGCCAGAAGCACATGATACCCATAGTGAAGATGCTAAGCAACAAGCTAGAAATAAGGTCTGATTAGCAACATATTGTGGTAGCAGAAATTGGGGATAATGCAGACTATTTTATTATTTTTACTCTATTTGAAGTCTCCATATACAGACACCCATATATACAGATGATGCAGCCACCTGTGTTTTGTACTGTCATTTTTTTGTTGTGTTTTTTCGTTCATGTTGTGGATTTAAATGATTGCTGTTGCGTTTTTTTTTGTGTTGTGTTTTAAGTGCATGTGTGCATACATGTGTGCGTGCATGTGTGTGTTGTGCACTAAAAGGTCACTGTATGATAGTGTACACCATTTAAAAATGTTCTGGCCATTCAAAGACAAAAAAAAATTCATCTTATAGCTGAATTGGAAACAGTTGTTAAATACAAAATGCAAGTTACCAGCTAAAAATTGTTCACAAGTTGCAGAAAAAACATTATTGGATTTGATGTTTTTCCCAAGAGGAAATAAACTCCAATGTCCAACTTTAAAATTACACACACAAACAACTATAAAAATAAAACACCTTTTATCTATATAACTTGTCTTGGTTTTTGAAAATGGATTGATACATTTATGAAAAAACAATTGCCTTTTGTTAATTAAAAATAAATACTTTCATTTTCTTATAACAACCTTCAATAATAAGATCGAGTTATGAATAAAAAAAATCTATCTAAATGCACTGGTACATAAAAAACAACTGTCAACTGTAGACAAAATACTGATACAGTTCAGTGAAGGTTAGAAATAAATTAAATAGGGTTGTAATCAAAAATTCTTCGTTGATATTCTTGTGGAGTTTTTGTCCTCTAAATCTACTATACTTATCAAAACGATGAACAGCATCAAACAGACTTGTCGTCTTTTTATATCTGTGTACTATCCGCAGCACTGTGTATGCAAATGCTGGGTCACCTTCACTGTAATGACTGCAGTGCTCACTACAAATAGTAGGGAGTGAGTGTGCATGTGTGCACACAATAGGCAGAGGAAACAAGGCAGGGCTCTGTAACACATGTGAGAAAACCCAGAGTGCCGGTCGATCTGAGAGCCGCTCATCCCACTGGGGAAGGAGAACGCTTTGTCAACACAGCAGTCCTCACACGTTCCTTCTCTGTTAATTGCTTGTGTTGTTTGAGGCGTGAGCAGTGATGGAGAGAAAAGCAGAGCCGACGTGTGCGTTTCACAGAGTTCTACCTCCTCCTGAGTGTGTGACCTTCTGATTCACAGTGGAGAGCGTGTGTTGCTGCTTGTACTTTTCTGGGCATTGACAAGCTGTAGTAAGTCAGTCTCAAGATCATAAATTACCTGGTAAATTTTTATTTTTTTTTTACATTCTGGCTAGGCTTCTGTCACAACATATCTTAATACTTTAAGTTCAGATGGCAGATAACTGATTCCCCTTTTTTCTGTTTTATTATAACCATTGTGGTTGCAACTCAGCACATTTGAAAGCTTGAGGGATTCCCAGCAATACTTTGTCTTTTGCTTTGATTGAGGGGGCAACATTCTTGGTTTTCACCATTCATGTGATTTTTTTCCTCCACATGGCTGATGATGGTTTTATTAATTTGTTATATGAATGCTGTGGTTGTCAGTTTCTCTCTTGTGTGTTTCCTACTGTTTCCCTGTTAGGTTGATTATTTATTGTTTATACTGTCTATGTTTTAGACAGACACACCTGCATCTAGTTACTATGAATACAACTCTAACCCAGTAGTAGAGATTCAATCAGCATTTTGAGTCCCTGCACTGTAATAAACAAGTCACTCCCTCTATAGTTTCTTGTCTGGTCACTGTTTTTCATTACATATTTACCTTAAAAACCCATTAAAATAATCACCTACTACATTTTCTCCTTTCATCTGCTGTCTCTTCTGAGGTCTGTACAGGGGTGTTGGTGTATTTCATGTGGTTCATGTGGTGGTAAGGAACACCTCTCCTACCTCTTCATCGTTTCTCAGCATGTCAATAAGCCTCATCAGTTCACTTATCCCTGTCTTTCCTTTGTTTCTGACAATAAGTGGGTGTCTGTCTTTCTTCGTTTACAACGGGGGACGTTCTTTACCCACCACCTGCTTAGTTTGCCCTTATTGTATTACTTACTTATTGGGTATTGATTTGTTACTTTCAAAATTTCTTTTTTGTGACTTTATTTTTAAATTCAGGTATTAATTTGTTCTGCAGTCTAGTTGTTAGGCGCAGGTTGGAGGAAGAACAACGAGGTAAGTAAACTTAAGTATTTTTTTTATCAGGAAACAAAAGAGCCATGTAAAAAGGGTTAATAAACTGCAAGTCAAAACACATGTGGAAAAGGGTTCAAAAAATTACAAAACACTGGACTGCAAGGAATACACAAAATAAAAGGCAGCAGAGCTGAATTGACATAGATGAGACTGTAAAATCTTGTGGTGCAAAGACAGGGTTTAAATACTTTGAGAAGTTGGCAAAACAGCAGTACATAATTTATAATCTGGAGAATGGGAATGTGTAGGAGTAGAAATTGGAACTGGCGAGACACTAGTTACACTAGTTACTTCCAAGATAAGTCCTGTTATCTTTCATTTTATTCTAGCTTTTCCCCCACAGTGGGTTATTTTAGTTTTCAGAACTTTTTTATGTGTTTTTTATACACTCAAAAATGGTCTTGTTTGAATTGTCCAACATTGCATTTGGGTTACTATCAAGCTGTGAAACGCAAAAAATGCAATTTTACATTTTTTTCTAGCTACTTAGAGATCTCTTTTGTGCTTATTTTGCTAGCATCATACATTTAAATTGGTTATTTTAATGGTTAGGTAATTTTACTGACACTAGTAAAGAAATGACTATCAATCTCTTATTAAAACACTTTTTTGAATGAAAAACAAGCAAAAACTATTTGTAGTGTATAGAATAAACACATAATGCCTCTAAACCCACAATTGGGCAACATATTAATAACTGGTACACTGAATCAGCCACCATGTGTATTTCACACTGTTCAGCATCCTCTTGTGTCTAACCTTGCCTTTTCTGGTGACAAGAAACACTATAAACATGAGCAATCCTGCACAGCTGTTAAAGGCCCTCTGTCTTTTATCTGTTTTCATCCAAACTCCAACCAAAAGTGAGTCACATCTCGGAGGCCAGTGCAAAGTGGCTCCCGCTGTGAGTAGAGGACCTTTTTCATTAGTGCTTTTAGTTCTTCACACTTTTGAACTTTTTAAAAGACATACGTCTCTTTTTTCTATCCCATGCCCCCCACAAATACACCCTCAGCACAATTATTCTGAAAAACATGGCAGAAAGAAAGAGTTATTTTAAGATGCTGGGGAGAAACTAGCAATTGCAGACAGTATGTCACACAAACAGCGGCAGAAGAGAACGATCTGGAGCTGCAAATAGCAATGGAATTACAGCAGCCGCTCTTGGTCTCTTTTCCATTTGTCTTGTTTGTTTCCTGTTTTATCAGAATGCCTCGACACTTCTAATTTATTAGAGTGTAGAGATTGCTTCATTTAACTTCAGAGCAAAAATTACGAGAGGAAAAAAATTCAATACAAGGCTTGCAAGTCTGAAATGACCAATTAGAGACTGGAACAACAAGGCAAAGCGTGAGTGCACAGATAGCTTTTTCCCAAAGCATTTGTCATATACAGTTGCATCTCTCTCATTCTATGTATATTCTAAAATGTTATAGTAATATTTTAATTTGACCATACCACTGTCTATATGACGGCATTCCTCCGGTACAGAATAAAAATTTGTTTGTGGACAGCATATTTTAGTTGTGCACTTGTGACTTAAATGTAGGCACAAATCCCAATGTTGAAATGATTTGCACAAATTATCATATAAGCAAATCGGTCCAAACAGGTAACAAAGGAATCATGATTTTGAGTTCAATACAGAGTGAAAAGATACAACAAACACAACAAAGAGTGCAGGTGTCAGGCGTGGAGGCCAAAAGAGGAATCCGGACCCCAAGTGCGTGATAGTCTTTAAATAATAGTTTATTTAAGAAACAAATAGCAAGCCCTGGAAAGATAGGGCAAACAAAGTAAAACCCACGAGGGGAAAAACAACAAATAATATACAAACTAAAAATTGGGTTAAACAGGAAGACAATATTACAGCACAAGAGCAAATACAAAAAGGATCAACACACCAGGAGCAACACACCGGGAGCAACACACCAGGAGCAACACACCGGGAGCAACACACCGATAAGGAGTAATGAACCGCATGAAAAGAAAACTGAGGGAAGCTTATAAAAAGAACCAAATCAAACATAACAAGGGAAACTACATGTGTACTAACTGAAAGCTCAAACTAGAAAACGTGAAGGATGGGGAAAGGTAGGAAAAAAACAAGACCATGTGCAAAAACAAACAAAACAAATTAAAGATGGCCTCCGTCAGTCACATGACCTTAGCCATGTGCTGGAGGTGGCAAAGGAAAACAAAATAAAAGAGTGATAGCTGAAAACAAGGTAAAACCAAAACTGAGGGAAGGACTGACAGTGATCTGACCCCTGGCGACAAAGATCTACAAACAAGATACTTGGCAGATCCTGACAGCAGGAGATGGTATTTTGGACTGCAAACACATTGGCTGGTGTCCATTCTAAACAGGATAATCTGAGATTAGAATTATCAACCCAATCCATTAAAAGAGAAAGTCATTGCTATGGGTGGAACAATTAATGTGGGACATAAAAATATAACTAAATACAATTATGAGAGTGTTTTACTACCCCCAAAAATATTACTTACTACAACTTATTTCCTTTAATGTCATAGCACAGAATCAATCAATAACGTGGGATTTATAATAATTTCACTCCAGAAAAGGTCACAAGTACTGAGTCTTACAGCACATGATCTTAAATCACTGCATATTTATATTCAAATAATAAAGACTATGGTTTGTTTGCACCAAGCTTGTCTCACTCACGTTGGTGATTGATGCTGTGCTTCCTCAACTCCCCATTGATGGCTTGCAGCCACACAGTATGAACCTTCCATCATAATGTTTGTCAAAAGAAGATTAAATGATTTCCTCATTCAGGTGAAATGTTTTCTTTTGTCATGTGTGACAAGTGGACAGAGTTCAGAGTACAGAGTCTTATTTAGGTGTGGTTAAAACAACTTAAAAATGAGGTAGTACCACATGGTTGACATTAGTTTTTAACATAATTCCTGAAAATGTACAGACTCCTTTTGGACCTCATCTCAGAACCCTGAAAACCCAGTGTAATGCTTTACTTGGAACATTTGGTTAATCTAATTTTATGTCATATATTGTTAGAACAGCTAAATTATAGAGACTATTTTCATTGAAATCATTGAAAATTGCGTGAACACTAGTCTTGCATAGCCAGACCTTCAGGAAAGGTCTGAGAGTTTTGGCTGCTGTTTTTGTCAAGACTAGTTTTAAAGTGGATGAAAACTTTTCAAATAATCCAAGTGCATGCTTGATTGAGATCACAACAAAAATGGATTTCAGATGCTGTATTAAAGCATCATGTAAGTGTTTGTACTCAAAGACTTTACCACATTGCAGAAATGTGTAGCTTCATTCAGCAGAAAGGCATTGCATAAACTCTCTGGAGGCTTTTAAAAAAATAAATTCCCAATTTATCTTCAAAACACAAACAAATGTCTTGCATCTTTCATGTGCAAATGCAAACCATGTTGTTTACGCGGCATGCAGCCAAAACAATTAAGACTGTAGCCAGTATTCAAATAATGCACCAACCAGTATTCATTAGTGCACCAAACAGCCTCAAAACAAAACGAGAACTAATTGGATTTTTTTTCTTTTAGAAACGACCAAGTGGCCCTGATGAGAGTAAAAAACAGAAAAGAAAGAATATTTCCCATAGTGCGGAGTCCAGAAATCTGCTGACCTTGGTTTCTTGTCTGCTCATGCAAAAAGACTGCAACTGAGACCCAAGCTTCTCAGCAGATCACTTTTTATAATCTAAAATGAATGGCTGCGCTGCTGTGGATTAGTACAGACAAGTAGTGATATTATTAAATAGCGAGGGTGAATAATGACTTCTCTTTTGCCTTAGGAAGGAACTAAACAATTGAGTTTTCTGTCTTTAGTTCAGACAGAACAGACAAATAGCTCAAGGCAATTTCAATTTAATAAAGTTCAGCAAAAGTTTTGTCATAACTCACTTGCCCGTTAATTGATCTGGACCCTTCTGAGCATTTTCTTCTGCTGACCAGGAAATATGCAAGTTGTTGAAACTCTTTTGGTAAATTCTCAAAGGCCACCTACAGAAAAGAGAGATGAGCGTGAGTCAAAGGAACATATTAAAACACAACAAAATGTTCCCATATCTTAGAAAAGCTGTTTGTTTGTAATTATTATTTATTTGCTGGTGTTATTTAAACATGAATGCAATCGATTAAAATAGTGTATTGAAAAATGACTCTGCGGAGGGTTCGTTTTTACTTTAAAAGTTTTTGTGATTTTTAATATGCGAATGCACCATGAGACAAAACAAAGAGTACTAATGTCACACAATTGTAAGAGTAAAGGGTGTGAAGAAAAAGTTTGGCTCTGGCATTTTGTCTTGATGAAATTTTGTGGTTGACAAAGAAAAGTTGGCTCTTTTGATGATGTGCTCAGAGTGCTGTTGGGATATAAAAGTGCAGCTGGGTGGCGCTCGATACACACTTTCTCATTGATGCCATGACAAGAAGTAAAATTACAGAAGAGGAGGATATAGATGTTTAAAGGCTCATCTTGTTGATGTCAGACCATAAAGAGTTTTTCACAAAGCCCACAACCAACATGAAAACTGTGTCACTAATGTCCCCTGAGGTCCATCCAAAGGCAGGGAGCATTACTACATCAACAGCAGAGGTGTGAATCTAACAAAAAAAGCCCCCTGCAAAGAGCCATCAGAGCAAGAAATTTGCATTCGTCTAGGTGTGTGATGACTTTAGAAAGTTGCTATTTGAAACGCTTAAAAATGGGCTAAAAATGTGACTGGAATTTGTTATGTTTAATGAGGTGACAGTGTCACCAATTATTGGAAATGCAATTTATTCACACTAATCACTTCTCTGAATATAGCCTGATTGCGACACATCCATCTGTTGAAATCATGACATTTTAGTTCAAACCCTGAAAGCTACAGCGAACTAGCAACAGGAAAGAGTACAGCACAGGGTTATTACAATGGTGTGATCATACTCATTTAGGTACTGGACCCTTGTGGCCTCTGCGATTTATTGAAGTGGTCTCAACTTGCTGCTCCAACATGTTTAAACAACAACGTTGAAAGCTTACACTTGAAGTTTATTTCACATAACAGACTCTTGAAAGCTGAAAAGCTTCTTTGAGAGCTCCATCAACAGAAAGGTTATCTGAAGTTTTGATCAATGTTGTTAAACAATCGTTTGGAACAATGATGTTATGGAATTTTGTTTTATTTATATTGTGAAGAACATCATGTAAACAGGCTTTAACAGCCATATTGTCTGGACAATAAGTCGCTATTTCTTTGATTTGAACCCAGCAGCTTATAAAATAAAGAAGAAAAATTATGAATTTTTGTGAGCAACAGCTGTATCGGCCCTCTCCCTCAAGAAAGGAGAGAGGATGAGAGGTAATGCTCAAAAAAGACTCAAGTTTGAGGTCTCAACAGTCATCCACTCACAATGAAAAGTGCCTATGCTGTGCTCTCCTGAGTCCAGAAATTATGATAAATATTCTCAAGATGTGCTTACTTTTACATCGAATACTGCTCATATATCTCATCAGAATGCAACCTATAATAATTCTTAGATTTAAAAAAATCAATTTTTAAAACCTTATAAAACAATGTTGAATATGAGCTAGATTTTTATCAGCTTGTTTATGGTTTCTAAATTTTATTAGATTTATGTAGTTTCTGACATGGTTTTAAAATTTTATGTTAACACTACCATTAAGAAACACCTAACACTTGTTTCAACTGCACAAGTTGGCTTTTAGACACAGACTCAATTCAAACATTCAAAAAAATCTTTAAAAATACAGATAGTATTAATAATAATAATAATAATAATAATAAATTTTATTTATTGACGCCTTTCAGGACATACAAGGACACCTCACATAGCAGTAAAATATCAAGGCACAACAAGAACAATAAAAGCAGATAAGAGACACACAACAATACAATAACATACAGTTAAAAGTTATAAAGACAGTTAAAAGCCTGTCTGAAAAAGTGTGTTTTCAGCCTGGATTTAAAAGTTTGCAAATCCTGATTACTGCGGATAGCACTAGACTTAGTGATTCCATAAACCAGAAGCAGCACAGCAGAACGCTTGTTTGCCAAGAGAGAGAGGATCTCGGAGTAGAAGGGAGAGTGAGAGAGAGAGAGAAAGAGAGAGTGGAGCTAGAGCGCAGTGCACGTGAATGAGAGCGGATAGAGAGAAGGTCATTAATACAGCAGGGAGCAGATAATTTTGAATTTGAATCAAAATGTAGTATTGGAAAAAAGATAAAGCTTCACTTAACTCATGACATCTTTTGATCATTCTCCACATCTAATCTTTGTAAAACGTCCCCACTTAGGACAACAAGCAGAAACAAACTCTTGTAATTAACTGTCCTTGGATCATTCAGATGGCTAAAAAAACTGGTTTCCTATATGGTTCAAAGCAATAGTTCATGCTACTCAGTTTGTGTTACAGATGGGGGCTCTGTTTACTGTCCCCTTTCAGTTCATGGCTGCCAAACACTGATCTTCTGCAGACACTAAACAGACTTTATTAAATCCTGCTTTCTCTGTGGGCCATTTCAAACTTCAGAAGCATTTTCTGATTTCATCCAGTATGTTTCTGGCTGATGAACAGGTGTACTGTTGTACAAAGCGAGTGTCTTTCTTGATTCAAACAGCTCTTATCTCCTCCCATGCATGCTCTAAAAATGTGCCTACTGGTTTTAAATTGCTGATTGGAGAGAGTGTATGAACGAGCAAACTGCCCATATGCATCTTTAATCCAGAGGGAGCTAAGATAGGATTGAAGAGATCCCCCATGACCCAACTTAGGAAAGCAAGCAAGTATGGGAGATGAAAGAAAAAAATGTGTTTAATGTTCAGTAACTTGTCACAGTATCTGGACTTAACAGCAGAGGGATGCAGAGATGTGGACAGTCAGATTTTAAGACTTATCACATGGAGCCGCAGGGATAAGATAAGCAATGGCGCTAAACCATGAAATGGAGGGTGATATTGATGCCTTATACAGTATGCAGGCGAAAAAACTACCAATATAAGTAGACTAAAATCTCTTAAACTTCCATCTAAAAATCTGTTAACTTCAAATGTAAAACTAATGCTGAAAAAAATGGTTTACCCATTTCTCAGCTTTCAGAATCTGTTAAGATTTTTCCAATAGTGCGTGAATAGGAGATATGGTAGTATGAACTGTGAACTGTGTGCATCACTATTCTGTCACCGTTTTAAAAGGATTAAGAACAAAACAAACATTAATCTAAAACAAAAACTATGAATTCAAACAAAACAAAAACCAAAAAATGCACAAAAAATGTAAAAAAATAAATAAATGAAAAAGCAAATACTAAAAACATAAAACACAATCAAATGCATAAAAATAGGTAGTTTGGACATTTCATTGTATTTAAAATAAACAAAACAACTTAACACCCAAGAAGTGTTGTGTATGAAATTGAAATGAAAAAATATGATAACAGGATAACAAAACAACACACTCAAACAAAACAAAATTAAGGAAACCACAAAACAACCAAAAAACAAACCTAAACCAATAACAAAATTACCATAACGTTATTAAAAACAACTAAACAAAACTAAAACCATAATAAATGGACAAAACACAATAAAATAGAATACAATAAAAACTGCAGGCAGTATGATCCTCAACAGTAATACAGTAAAACTAATCTTTTTAATATGAATGAATTTGGGGGGAAAAGTATTCCTTTTGCAAGAACTTCCAATCTTATTTATATGGATCCTGCATCATTAAATCATAGATCATGTTTCCCCAGATCTTGAGGTCTTAAGAGTCATTTTATGGTTTCAGTCATAAGGAGGTGGTTTTTCATCCGCACCTGTGATGATGAATCACAGACCATCCATTCTTAATTTTCTCTTTTCCGGCATGCATTGAGATCAAGGTGAAGAAAAATGATCACCCTCCCAAAAATCAGAGGATTATGGAATTCCTCTCGGCAAGTGGCGCAGAAGATTTATAGCCAGGCAGAGCTTCCGTGGCTCATGCTGAGGAGTATCTCTGCCCGCCATCACAGCCAGCACATTTGTCTTCTCTCCACAAAATAGCCTTTCTAGTACGAAGTAAAAAAACCTCACACAAACCGTTTCAGAAGCACCGCCGCTGCATTTCTTCTCTTCATGCGTATGATATTCATGAGACACTTAATGAGGTGAATGTGAACGCATTATGCATAGGTCAGTCTAGCAGAATAAATAAGAACAAAAATACAAGTTAGATGATAGATAGAAAAATTATGTGTAATCTGCAGAAACTAAAGCCTCAGAATATACAGTAGAGTAATATTTCAGGAGGCCAGAGTCTTCCATATCATGTTCAATTTGCTGGGATCATGTTGCTTGAATGATGGCCGAGTTTCTCTCTGACTTTCAGGTTATGAACCAGAGCCTGGAACACATTTGTCTCTTCCTGAATCCATCAATGTGACACCATTCAGACCTTTAAAGTCCTTCAATCAATGCGCACAAACACAGACCCCTCCCCCGACCCACACACATATTCTTAAATGGAAGAAGATAACAACTCTTCGTCTGCAAAGACTGAGACTTGGGAGGTTTTTTCTTATCTTGATGTAAAACAAAGAGACAGTTGACAGATTTTTGTTGAAAGAAAATAACAACGGGTGTTGTTGGATAAATGGATAATTAATCATTTCATAATTCTTAGAATTAATCAGTAGACGAAATGATTGCTTTGACAATCTTTGACGGAACGTCCAAACTGTGAAATACCAGAGAGAATCCTGGGAAGGGTTGCTCATACAGTATTTACAACATTGTCAAGGCAGCAGCAGCAGCAGACGTTTTTTCAGAGCTGCTAATATTGTGTTAAAAATCAACACATTCACATCTTCACTTGGACTGAGCGTGAAGCAGAATGAAATAGTTCAGCATGAACCAATAAATGAACAGCTCCTACTTATTATGCTTTAGGTCCTAAAAATGTACACTATTTTTTAAATGAAGGGTCACAGCGCAAAGAAATGTGGAGTAGGCGTTTTTGTCCAAAGCTAAGTCCATTTAATTCCGTCCTTCTTTGTGTTTTAGCCAAACTTTCTCAACACACCTGTCTCCACTCTGCTATGCTTACTCCAGCACACCTGTCTCCACTCAATCAATCATTACTGAACTCTGATCACCTGTTTTTCTTCTTACTCTTCACAATACCTGTGCCTTCTTGGTGCTACCTTTTAATTAGATTATCTGAAGAGTTGTTCATCTGTTTACTTGCATTTACTAAAATAATTATATATTATTAAACTCATTGTCTCCTCATTCCTGGGTGAAAAGTGACTATTTTGTTGATTACATCAATGCAGGTTGTCTTGCTGAGAAAAAAAAACTGTAACATTTTTAAAACCAGTCACAATTATTTTATGCTAAAATACCTGTGTTTAACTTAAAAAAGACACTTTTGCAGTAAAAAAAACAGGTAATCACTATGTTTTTATAGTGATGCATGATTCAAATTTTTCAAGCACAAACCTCTTATATACATGATTGATTTTCAATATTTATTTTCTAATTTTACAGAATAATGTTTTTTAAATAAGATTAAATTTTTTGCATGTATGTTTTCATAACAATTCTGTTTTATTATCCAAGTTAAGCAGATTTCCAATTTAGTAAAAATAGTTTACAGCCTCTTACTTCAAACTTCTACCTCTAACTGATCGTAACATTACTTCATGTGTAGTTTGATGGAGAAATGTCCAATTAGCGCTAAGTTATCGGTTCTCAAAATATACAATCCGTTTCTGGTCAGTCTGAATTGCCATAATGTTTTCTGATATGTTATTTTGGTTTTCTATTTGTTGTTGTGTTTTCGGAATCATTTATTTATTTTCTCATTGTCTGAAGTGTTTTTTAAATTGTTATTTTGCTTTCAGATTCGTAATGGGGTTTAATTAAACGTGTTATTTTGCTATCAAAATTATGAATTGACTTTCACCCCTCGTCACTGTATAAATGTTCTACAAACATAAAACTCATTAATCCATATTTGTGATACTAGGCTAAATTTGATGCAAGATTAAACTTGTGAAATAAAATAATGTGAAATGAAGATATATGTCATTGCTTCATTTAGTTCATTAATTCTTTGCATATAAATCCAACCATTAATCCATACGCATTTCCTTTCTTTTATTTCTCTCTATCCTGCATTTTCAACACATTACATCCACAAATCCATCAATTCACTGCATTTCTCACTTATTTCTACACATTTCTTTCTGTTTAAAGTTCCCTTACATTCGTCCTTTTTCGTGTCGCACTATTTGATCTTATTGTGTACTTGGACACAGATAACTTTAGAAATTGCTCTACTAATTTCAGGCGTAAATTCCAGGCTCTTTTCGCAATCATCGCTTTCTCTCAAAGCAAGAGAATCCAATCCATTTCTATAATTGAGCTTCTAACATCTCCGGCTGTTTTGACAACTTAATGAAAGATGCCTTGATTATGCGGATGACTTCAGTTTTGTTGACGGAACAATATCAATTACAGCACACCAACTAATTACTGCGCTGCTCTTTCTCTCGGCTCACATACAGTATAAATATAATGAAGGAATTAACTCTTATAAAGGTCATGCACAAAAAAATGCAGGATGTATTTCCCACCAAGCACAGTTGTTAATTGGTGTGAAAAAAACATGTCACATACTAAAAAGTTTACTTTTTTCTTTAAGTTATTGTTAAACAAGCCAAAAACATTGCTAATTTCTAAAGGTGCTCTAATGACAAGCAGTCCAGCTGATTATTTCCAGTATGACTGAATGGTTCCGGAAAATAATTGAATGAAGTTTTTTTTAGCAATTTACAATGAAATTATTGTTTTACACTTTTTCTGTTCAAAATATTTCCAAAAATAACATGTTATAAATCTCTAAAGGTATTAACAGAACAATATTTGAATTAAATAAACATAAATGCAATGAAATCATGTGATGCACAAAGCAAAATAAATGAACATTTATCAGCTATAATCACAGTGGTCCTATAATCATTGATTTATTGAACTTTCAGCCTCAAATAAAACCTGGCAAGAAAAATTATCAATCAAACTAAAGTGTAGGTTACAGAAACATAAAAAAACAACATATACATACTGATTTACTTATTTAAGCAGTTCTAGAAGTAGATCTTTAGCAGTAGAATTAAATAAATCCCCATTCATCATTTATTTGACGTACAGTTTAGTTGATCATTAGTTGACCTAATAAAAAAGGAATAAAAAGGATGCATTTGAAGTTAAAATAAGTTAATGTCTGATGTATATGTATCTTAAAAAATGTATGCAGCTGTTCTTTAATCCAAGACTGTAAATTATATAGAATTTTTATAAAAAACAATCTGCAATTTGATAAACATTTGGTTTACATTTTGGAGTGGGTTACCATTTTCTTTGCATGAGTTTAATACAAACACAATTGTTAAATGTGGATACGGATCATCTGTTTATATCGCTGTATGGTTGAGCATTGTGTTGTAACGGTAAAAAATGTACAATGATACAGTTTTTAACTTTCATTTACCTTTTCATTTTCACTTTGCAGTTGTCTGGATAATTTGAGCTTCTTCTATCACACCTGGCTTTTGTAAAATTGTTTGTGTGCAGACTGCTTGGTTAACAGTTTCTACTAAAAGATCCAACACATTATGTTTGCCTTGCGTGTGTGCTTTTATTGTAATTTACCTTTGTGCTTCCCTAGAGGCTCAAATACTTCTTTCCCTCACTGCAAATCACAAATAGTAGAATGTCTGCTACTGAGCTTTATTTGGAATTTAATTACAGTCTAGAGAAGTTTACTCTCAGAGTATCAGTTTAGTCTCTAAAGGCTGTTTCTTAATGTATTTGCACAGCCACCTCATTAATCAATCTTCCGTTCTGTCAGTTTGCTATTTGTGAGGAAAGAAGCTGAATTAACAGGTATAAGAACAGCGACAGGTTCCACTAAGGTCCTCAAGTGTGAAACAACTTATTGAAAGCTTCTAAACACACGGATGTGTTGATACCTGTTTTTACTTCTGTGGAAACTTTAAATAAGACCGTTTTATTACAGAAAATGAACGTAAATGTCTTTAGACTTGCGCTGATATGGATACGCTAATATTTGCCCGCACTCTTGAAGAAAAGCAAACTTCCTATAATTATTTAGGGCGATGAATCAAATATCAGGGAAGAAAATATTAGTTCCTCATTCTGGCTGTGTTTATGCGGATGCAGCTGGTCTCTCCTGTGAATAAGTTCTTCAGCGAAAGCTTGTTAACGGAATTTGTTTCGTGATCAGAAAATCTGAGCCTAGAGAGAGAGTGAAATATGAACAAATAAACCATGTTAACTGTGCCAGAGGATGTCCCTGTCTGCCTCTCGCAATCAGACCTGAACAAACACAGTGATTATTTAATGCTATCAAAACCTGACAGGCTGAAAAATTGGCCCAAACGACAAACGGTACAGCGTGTGAGGAACAAAACACATGTTTTGCAGGATTTCTCTTACCTTAATTTTCAAATGCTACTGATAAATCTTTTGAGTTTTCAGCAAGGTTTTTATTTACATTTAACAGATGCCGTCCTCCAATTGAATCCCACAGTTGAGAGAGAAACAACATGTAATTTGTGAAAAAGAAACCCTTCAATTCAAATAATATTCGTAGAGGTTACAGGTTCACGTACAAAGAAAAAAAGTAAAACATCTAATGCGGGGAATGAGTAAAGGTATATTTTCTATGATTTTTTATGTAGAAAGAGTCAAAATTTTTCAAATTTCACCAGTTTTTATATTCTTTATTTTTTGACCCAATTAATGTTGTAAAATCAACTTTAATAACGTATCCTGTTGTTTTGCAGTAATAAGTTAAGCTGGTGTGTTTTCTTTTAAGGTGCTCATGAATGACCTTTCATGAAACAAAAATATCTGCCTCACAAACCTGATATGTTACAACTTTTTTCACACCATTTAATATGAAAATCTCCTAAGCCTTTGATGTCTTTAATTTATGCATGCATTTTGTTGGATTTCCACTCATATTCCTTATTTTTGCATCAGATTGTCTTTATCCAATACTGTTCTGAAGACCAAAGAGGCTGTGATTACTAACCGATGACAAGATTCATCGCCAACTTAATTGAATTGTCTTTTTTTTTTCAAAAACATTGATTAGTTGTTTCAGCCCTACATCAGATTTTATATTTAAGTGAACAAATCAATCAATGATTCAAGATCTCAGCTCTCACTGAGTAAACAGTTAATGATTCACTGATTCAAATGATACAGTTTCCGTATAAGAGTTTACACACCACCATTAAAACAGCAGGTTGTAGAGATATACAGTAGAGACTTGATTGGTTGGTGATGCTAAGTTGTAATTTTTATTGAAATCCACAGAAGATTCAGGATGTCCAAAGGGCAAATACATAATCCATGTGTTAGGATTTCAGATATAAGACTTGCCATCACATGGACTCAACATGAGTATTTAGGATTCATCTCTAAACCTTCTTTGCACCCAACACTAATACACTGTAGCAGGACCGGCTCAAGACAAATGGAACTTATTTTTGATTCTTTACGTTTGGTGGCTAAATCAAAAGAAGGCTTTTATATGTGTGGCTCTTAGTTTACCGAAGATACTGAAAACTGTAGAAAAGCCTCTTATTCCTACAGCTATTCTGATTCCTACGGTAGGTTTTATGCTTAATGGGGGCTTTATGGTTTGTTTTCAGAAAAATGTTAAGAGTTTACTTAATCTGGTGATGTTTACAATGGAATATCCACCTCTCTTTAAATGCTGTGAAAAAAACCTAGCGCTGTGTTTAAATGGTGTGTCTTCTTTTAAAAACTGAAAAAAGCAAATATATTCAGCAGATCAGTAAAAATACAGGACAAATTAAGTATTACTTTTATGGAATAGGTCAGTTTTCGTGATTTAATTTTAAAATCATTTTGAAAAACATTACATTCTGGGCTCATTACATTACATTCTGGGCCAGGCTCTAAGATGGTTTAACTCTTACCTCTCTGACCGGAGTCAGTTTGTTCATGTAAATGGAGACTCATCGGACACAATAGCAGTAGAGCATGGAGTTCCTCAAGGATCCGTTTTGGGACCCATCCTATTCTCAATATACATGCTGCCCCTTGGCAAAATTATTAGAAGACATGGTGTTAGTTTCCATTGCTATGCAGACGACACCCAGCTCTATATATCAGCAAAACCTAACGACCCTTTAAAGCTAAATAAGATCTCAAAATGTGTCGCTGATATCAATGATTGGATGAATGAAAATTTTCTTATGCTAAATCCAGATAAAACAGAAATATTACTTATTGGCTCTAAAAAGCAATTACAGAATCTCTCTGCTTTAAATATGGAACTGGGGGGACACACTGTTCATTTTTCCACTACAGTTAAAAATCTTGGCGTTATTATAGATAGTGAACTGACGTTTAAGAATCATATCTCTTATGTTACTAAGACTGCTTTCTTTCACCTCAGGAATATTGCTAAAGTGCGGAACATGCTGTCTATCGTAGATGCAGAAAAATTAGTGCATGCTTTCATGACCTCCAGAATGGATTATTGTAATGCTCTGTTAGCCGGCTGTTCAGCCGCAACGCTACAAAAATTACAGTTAGTCCAGAACGCAGCAGCTAGAGTTCTCACAAGAACAAAGAAATATGATCACATTACACCGGTTTTGTGCTCTCTTCATTGGCTTCCTGTACAATATCGCATTGACTACAAGATTCTGCTCCTTGCCTTTAAGGCACTGAATGGCTTGGCCCCGGCCTACCTGAGCAGTCTCCTATCACGATATATTCCAGCTCACTCTCTCCGATCAAAAGAAGCAGGACTATTGATTGTACCAAAGGTTAGTAAATCCACAAGAGGTGGAAGAGCGTTCTCATATAGAGCCCCGAAGCTCTGGAATAAACTACCGGATGTTGTCCGCAGCTCAACTACGCTCACAGATTTCAAAACTAAATTAAAAACATATCTGTTTAAACTGGCATTCCAATAATTATCTCTTGGTATTTGTCTAAACAGATATGGTGCCTGAGCACCATATAAATACAAACTGTTTGAAAAAAACAATGTGGTTCAATGTTCCTCTCTAACCTATCCTCATTATTTATCTCTCCTCCTGCAGCTCATGCTGATCACTTGTTTGTTGTCTATGTTACAGTTTACTAACCGTTTTCTCCATTTCTTAGTTCCTGTTTTGTCTTTGTTTGTTTTGTTTGTTTTTTGTTTTTCAGGTCCTGTCCGGCAAACCGTTCATCGATGGATTTTTAGTTTGTATGTTCTTTATGCTGGGGGGGTGATTAGCACCTGCCTCAGTCAGCGGGAGTCCCCTCTCAGAGGGAACTCCTGTCTGCTCTGCCTGATCCTCATGGGGACTTTGTGAAGCTGCTTTGAAAGCAATTGCTAAAGAAGCGCTATATAAAAACTGATTGATTGATTGATTGATTGATAGTCTGCTGCCTGAGAAGGTGACATCTGGCGGCTATCATTAATGCAAAATTACTCTTCCAATGATTATCCTTCTTGCTAGTTGTCTTTAATGAAAGATGAAATGAAAAAAAAAATGAGAAACTATGGTCAGAAAATTGCCAGGAGGATAAATTTATATTAAAATGAGCCTTTGCATACACTTAAAAAAGAACATTTCCATAATGCAGAACATTTATGAAAATAAGGAATTTTCTTATCTTTAAATGTATGGAAATGCCTGCTTTAAAATAGACAAAAATGCTCCAGTGCTTTTTTAGCTATGGCGTGATGTTTTACCAGTACCTGCTCTGATTAAAGGTAACTAACAATAATTTTAACGGCAATTTGACCAAAATAAATCTATTTAAATTAACATTTTAAATAAAAATCATTATAAAGAAATTGCAATATGATTAAGCATATTAACAAAGACATTAAAGTAGATACTTTTCTATTTAAATAAAAAAAGCTAACAACAGAAGCCAAAGTGTAAAATAACAGACACTGTTAATTATTGATATAAATATGTAATGAAGCCAGTTTGAGTTTTAATGAAGAGGGTTGAAATACATTGTTGGCTTTCTGTTTTATTAACAAGACCAAGCTGTTTTAAAAATGCCTTTACAAAGTGAATACCTGCCCACTTTCTCAGTCACAGCAAAAAAAGAAAGATCTATCTTATATTAAACTAACACACTTATTTGTCCAGGGCAGATTGCCGTAGAATAGGTCAAATGAAGAGGTAATAAAACACCTCGTCACTGCCGGCTACATACACATGGTGCTTTAAATCAAAGCCACTGTTTTACATTTATCTTCATTCTCTGCACTTCTGCAGTGGATTCCAGCAGTCACAAAGAGCAGTTCATTGTCTGCAGAGAGATCGAGCGCTGGGAAAGAGGAATTAATCTGCGGCCATTTTTAAATGTCTTGCTGAAGGTCAGATTTAGCAATTCCAATAGAGGCTCACGGGACACCAGTCTGTGATAAGGGCAGAATCCTCTCTGATCACACTCCCCATCTCAACTCCGGCTCTCAGAAGCACACCGACTCAGACCGCGTTCCCTACAGTCTCACATTTCTCTTGGACTTCCTTTGTTGACTTTTTCGGTTTACAGTAATAGCCTACTTTAAGCTGCTGGTCTGATTAATTCACATCCCTGAAAGCCTTAATTGTCTAAACAGTCTGGATAATAAAAAAAAATACCAAAAAAGCTGCAAATATGGGAGATATGGGACCAATATAACAATGATATAATGAAAATAATAAAGTGGAAACTATTTAAAAGGCAAAATAAACAAATTAATTAGTCAGTTTTTTGTGTACTTAAAAGATATGAGGTTTTACTTTTACTCGAGTAGATTTGCAGCACTTCTCTACATTTAAAATCTGAATCGAGCAAAAAATAAAAAAATCAATGCATCACTGGACAACTATTAATCCAGCTCAGAAAGGAAAAAATGAGAGGAGAACAAGTGAAAGTGATCAGTTGGCCAGAAAAGGAGTGACTCATACCCGGAATTTGTGCTCTGCATGTAACCCATCTCAGTGTACACTCACAGCAGTGAACAAACACACGATGAACACACACCGGAGAAGTGAGCAGTCATGGCTGTGAGCAGTCGGGGAACTGGTGCTTGCTCAAGGGCTCCACAGCTGTGGTTGTTGAAGATGGAGAGCAAGTGTTTGATCACTCACACCACCTTCAGCTCGAGGGATCTGGGGATCGAACCAGCGACCTTCCCATCACAAGTTGATCTCTTTATCACAACTGTAGCATACCTACAGTATCTATAACATGCTACATAAACCGCTGATTCAGACCCAGCCAAAAGTGAAATGCTTTCAGCTTCCCAGTTTAAGAGCCAGTTTGATTTGAAGTACAGGAAAAGCATCAGCTACATTCTGCAGCTATATCTTCCAAGAAGTCAACATAACTGCCAACTTTGTATAAGTCCTAAAAAATGAAGCTTAGGTTTTGTTCTCCAAGATCTGCTGTGATGCAAGACACAGCTAACAAACTGATAAAATAAGTAATGTTTTGACATTTTTATTTTAACCTGTCAGATTTTGTTTTCATTCTAGCTAATTTTTATTTTTTTACAAAACTTTTCATTGTTATGACGATTACAATAAATGTTTCAAAAATTCAGACAGGCTGAGAGAGTGATAACTCTGAACTGTTTCATAAAACAAAAATGGTAAGCCATAAAGTACAACCATTTTTATTTCATCTCTGATGGACTACAAAGGCAATTTTCTTTCACTGCAATGTAATCAAAAACCAACTAAATCATAATTATGAACTAGGCGACTAACAGAAATAAATACATAAAACATTTACTTCGATTAAATAATACATTTAATTATGAGTGAAATCAAAAATCTATAAGTAGTATATAGCAAATAAAAATGGCAAAAAATGATGCTAACCAAAGTTTTATGACTCATGTCACACATTGTCAAAGCCACAAAATGGCATCTGTATTTGCATTGACTGACCTCACACACTACACTAACACACCAAATCCTCCACATGGTTCTCTGACACTCAGTGATCCCTCTGCTGCCAGCACTTCAGCTGTACTTTTGGGTTTCTTTGTGACTGATGTTCTGTTACACCTCACACTCTCTAAAAACATTTCACAAAAGCAACAAGATGATGTGGACTTTGTTGTAAACAACAAATCTAGGAATAGGAATTCTAAACAAAAAGTCTATTCTGTCACAGGAATAAACAACACTGATTAATGATTCGGTGGGATTTATTTATAAGTGACCTACACCAGATTGGGTCAGGAAGAAAATACTTGCAACAAAGTCCAGGGGAAATCCCATGAACAGGAAGTACTCCAAAACAAAGATTGGCCCTGCTAAAAGAACTAGGAAAATGCACTAGTATGACAAACTCCAAGAAACATGAGCAGCTAATACAGGAGTCATTCGTCAACAATGTTTGACCAAGAAACTGAAGAACCAATCCGTTTTATATGGTATGCAGAGTTTGATAGACAACTGCCTTCAATCATTCCATTAGTCAATGATTAGAGCATTGACAGTACATACAATTGATACATTAAGAGTGACATCACAAATGGTCTTCAGAGGAAATCAAAAGGCTCAGAGTTGGAGGAAATCAGCCACTTACGCTTTGAAAAAAACATCACTAGCAAAGTAAAATAGTCAAAAAAGACATGCTTTGATAAATCAGAATTCACTAGAACAAAACCTCAGCACTTTGTGAGTGGTTCTCATTTGAGTAGCAATTGAATTCACCTTTAATTGAATTCCAATTCTTAATATAACTTAAACAAACAAGTAATAAAATAAGATCATCCCCTCATAGTTGTCATGAAGGTCATTTGAAGCATTATGCTTAAAAATCTAATGACAGGCAAAATGACATGTAGTGATCTACTGCTTACAGGAACTCTACAAAAATAGCAAGCCTCAGTCAAAACATGGATGAGGTTCCACACCGTGAATAAAACTCGTAGCTATTTCTGACCCTGTGGATCCATCACTGTTACTGAAGGCTAAAAATAACAGGGGGCACAGTAGTCTAGTAGTCTAGATCTCTTTGACCAAGACCATGACATGAAATTAATAAAATTACATTATGTAAAACAAGTCATTTTACTACGCTTGTTGTATATGCTAAATGCCAAATCACAATAGATTTTCAATCTATTCCGTTCCTGGTGCTCCGTTGCTGGTTTTATTTGAGTTTTTGTATTTTCCTCAGTTCTTTTTTTATTTCCATATGCTACCTTAACTGTATCATTGTGTTCCAAGGCCACTTGTTTCACTCCACCTGTTCATTATTCCATTGTTACCTTGTTACCCTATCACCTTGTTTCTAGTTTGATAATTAAGTTCAAGTTTCTAATGTGAGGTCAAATTACACGACTTCAGACTGCATGAGTGTCTGGGGTAACACTCGGTCGCTGCGGAGTTCATTCTGATCAGCAACAGGAGCTTTTTGCTTTGTGTATCTTTGGTCAATAAATGTATTTTTCTTTTGCCCTCTGCGATTCTTGATTCTTGTATATTTGTTTACAACTCTTCCAAAGGCACATTTTACTTTTGATTGTTTTATACCCCAAAAAATCTCATATGGACCCCACAACCTTATCAATATAGTCTCACTAGTATGCACAGATTTTTGATGTTTAGATTATTTTTCAGAAATACTTTTTTTTTTACATATCAAAGCATCTTGAATTGCTAATGGGTTTGACAATAAGCTGTATAGAAAAATGTAGACGCCAAGGTCAGGGCTTTACATGCTTATAACCCTAGAGTCACATCATCAAATGACATCACAACAGACCAATTGCATGCCACATTTTGTTTTTAAAACAAAGCAAAATATTCTGGAAGTATTTGCGACTGAAAGACTCATGACACAAATCACAAATAACAAGCAATAAGAGTTGCAACTAAAATAACACAATTTAACTTTAACTGATTTATTTCCATAAATCTGCCACTCAAAGCACTTTGTTGGCTGGAGGTCAGCATGGCTAAAACAGTTTTAATTAGCAGACAAACGAGAGAGGAGTGAATGGGGTCGTTTTCGTTCTCTCCGTCCCTGGAGCGGGAAGCGCGGGAGCTTCTGATTAATAGAAGGGATGAGTGTAATTGCTGGGACAGCAGCGAGTGGCTGGAGGTGGCATGGATTAAACTGTCAGTGGAGGCTCTGCTGTGCCCCCATTGATCTATGCTGAGACAAATGAGATACATGAACATGCTCAGAATGGCTGATTGGTGAGTGTCGAAAGAGAAGGGAAGATTTAATCCATTTTAGAAACTCTAAAAGTGGGGAAAGAATAACATAAATATCTCAAGCTGCATTTTGCAACGTAGTAGCTGATACAAGTTAAAACTAGTAGATAGTTGGTCAAAGTTCATTGAGTAGTAGACCAGCATTTTCTGACATTTGAGACTCAACTTTTATAATTGTTTAAAGAGAGAAGAGGATCCATGTTTTACCGTGCGACTTAAAACCACTTCAGGATGCATATGGAAAGTACATGACACAATAATAATGAAAAAAAAAAAACATGCCACTTCTTACATTAAAGCTAATGAAATGTTAAGCTGGAACTTAAAGAATATTTTCATGTTCTGCAGTAAGAAAGTACTTGTTCATGAAAATTATTCTGCATTCACCAGTTTTGACAATTTGTGTTCTTAGGTTCTTTTTGTTAATTTAATTTATTTATTCATGGTTTGCAAATGTGATGAGACAAGACAAGACTTTGAAAATGTGGGTAAGCACCACACAATTGGGAAAAACTTAGTTCACTTTTATCTAAAGAGATGACACACTTTATATGCAGAGAAAAAACAGACAAAGAGTTAAACTTGTTGCCGCTTTCAAACAATACTGTGTCACAGAGAATCAAGGACATAGCTAACAATGTTATAATAGATAAGCCTTGCTATAGGTATAAGATGATACACTCCTTGAGTGCATTAAAAACTAATGGCTTATATTTTGCTAATGCCAATGGTGAATATATGGCTATTGGCTAATATTTTGCCATCCAGCTTGATGCTTTATATATTTTTATTTATTTAAAGCAATACCCTCCTTTATGTTCAGGCTGTATTGCATTTAAACTTGCTAAAATAAAAAAAATACTTATGTTCATCACTGTTGCTGAAAAGGAAGTCCTATATGTTGTGCATTTCAATCTTGGTAATTATGGTGGTACTTTGATCGCTGAATATTTTTTCAGGTGGTCCTTTGTGACAAACGTTTGGGAATCACTAATGTAAGAGATCTGTATTGTGACAAATATGATCCAGAGAGGTTTATAATCTGTATGCAGATGGGATGTTTCAGCATCCCACAATCATCGTTGACAATTTGTAACTTCCTCAGCAAAGGACCGGCTGAGTTTGAGGAGTGATTTAATCATGAAGTGAATGCATCATTAATGAGATTCCTTCAGTAGTGAACAGCTCTTTAAGTGAATCACACTGTGAAAATCCAGCCAGGAGTTGTTGAATGAATTGTACAAATTTGTTAATACTTTCAGCGCATGAATTATTCCAACAGATCACAGAAATATGATGCGGATATATGTTCTGAGTCAGCTGGTGGATTTTCAGTTGATATTAAGACAATCTTTTTGTGCAAAGGCAACTTGGACGTCTAAAGAAAAAAAGGACCTTGTGGATTAACACAACTGCTAACAGAAACATGTATTTTGCTTAAAATAAGCACCAGTTTAATTACTAGCTCTTGATGTTGCCAAGAAACGTCAGCTGTACTGTAGTTGTTTTTTCAGATCTTTATTTAGTTCTACATCTGCATTTAAAGAGTTATCACTAATACTCCATGAATGCTTAATCAATCTCTTAACAACCTAACAAACTCATTTATCAAAGGGAAGGACCAAAAAGAGACGGAGAAGCTGACAGAAAGGTGTAGAATGCTTTTCACACAGTTCTCTGTTGCTCCGGTTACTCAGCATGATGGTGATGGGTGCAATCATAAGAAATGCAGAGGAAACGGCTTATTTATTTGGATTTGAGAATCAGAAATTAGAATGTTTTTTTGGAGTAGAACCTATTTCCTCTATTCTAATCAGTCTATTATTATCTAAGCTATAATGTTTTGTAGTCCCCATTAATGCTCAACCAGTCTCCACTAAAACATAATCTAACTTTAGTTGTGTATGTATTTCTAAAACTTAGCTGTGTAAATTGGTGTGTGTACATGTATTTGATAACATATTCTCAAGTACCTATAAAATGACATACAAAGTTACAACTCTTAAGCTCTTATTATGTGGTTATATTCAGTTGTATGTGCAAAACAAATGTTATTTTGTCATGTGACATTTTTTCAGAAAATTGTTTACAATTGTCAATTTACAATTAATTTTTATTTTAACTTCAGAACACTTTCAGTTCATTTCAATGTTTGTGTTTCATGATGTTTCATGATGTCTTTTCTTCTGAAAGACATCATGAAACACAGTTTTGCAGTGTTGCAATGGATGCTTTGTGCATCTAAAACTACAGCCATTCAAGAGTTCTTGCCCGAGAACTCCTCCTGCACTCCTCACTGCAGTGCAAGCTCCTCCTCTCTGGACGTCCCAGGGGGGACTAACATCCAAAGAAGTGGAGCTAGAAGCGTCTGCATGTACGTCGGTAAAGAGGAGCTACACGTGCCAGCAAGGCGGAAGTAGATAGTCGCACGAGGTCATTAAAATGGCAAGCAATTTTACACATTGGTGGTATGAAAAATGTAATTTATGAGTTAAAACGAATGTTTGCATGTAGATAAATGCATCTGATCTTCGTTTTTACTAAGATGTGTGCTTGATCGCTTTTGCAGTTAGACTGAACAAAGCGCTATTGCTCAAAACAGCTGATAAGACGTTTTTATTTTTACATTGTTTAACATTACAGTGAAAAAAAAAATATATATATATACATATATATTGTGTATGTGTGTGTGTATTGCTGTGAAGTGTGGAAAGTTTAAAAGGAAATCATGTATTTCTAATATAAAAGGTATGTACGCATTACTTACGCTGCATCATGTGACAAACTGAAGTCACATTAGCAGCACATCTTGTGACGTGTGAAGCTCCTCCCCTCTGGACAGATGTTAACCCCTCCCCCTTAGACATCCAGAGAGGAGGAGTTTGTTAGTCCCTTCCCCATAGACGTCCAGAGAGGAAGAACTTGCTCAGCAGTGAGGACCAAATGAAAAAAATCATGCATCAGTAAGTGACATGGTTATTCATTCATTCATCTTCATGTCGGCTTTCTTCCCTTTCGGGGTCGCCACAGCGGAATGAACCGCCAACTCTCTGGCATATGTTTTACGTGGCGGATGTCCTTCCAGCCGCAACCCATCACTGGGAAATTACATGGTTATGTCTATTTGAAATGCATCAAAAATGGTTGCAAGTGCTTCTGTTTTCATAAAGATGCTATGCTTCTGAAGGCTGTGGGACTTTTCTTTATAAAGAATGTATAAATCCTCACTGCAAGAAGATCTCTTTTGAAAAAAATCATGAGATTCAAAGACTAAACCTATTCTAAGTGCCCATCAAAATGTTCTCAATAAAATTCCCGAAAACGATTTCATTTTCAAACTATTGCTAAATCATTATTTATTCTTGAAAATACTATGACATTCCCTATAGAGATAGTATTGTATAAAGCAGCTTAAAAATCGAAAACATATATTTTTTAGTTAAACCTTATAACAAAAATCATTATTTTAATCATGTAATTGTGACATTTTTAGTGTGAAAGAAAAAAGAAACATTTAGAAGATTCAAACCAGCGACTTTCTGTTAGCTACTGTTTATTTAACACAATGTGCCACTTAAACCTTGGTAATTGATCTGTATTGCGCTAAATGGTTTTTAGTCATTAGACCAAGACTCTCCAAATCTGGTCCTGTCAGGCCAGAGGCCAACACATTTTTGGTTTAACCATCAAGAAACACACCTGGTAAACTAAATAAGGACCTCTCTGATTGTCTGAAGCTAGAGTAGTATGCATACTACAACAGGGTTAAAAATGTTACTAAAATGTATCTGGTTCCAGCCCTCCAGGACCGTATTTGGAAATTCTGCATTAGGCATTAAAGTTTAAAACGTGCAATAGTTATTGGGTTGCTACAATTTAGTAGAGTTGGAATACTTCAGGTTTATATGTTTATTTGTGGTTTCATGGCTTTTACAACATCTGTCATTCGCGCTGAGAAAATCAGTATCTTTTCACCATCTTTGGTAATACAGATTACCTAAAATTACCGCGACTGGTCCAAAATGGCAGCGCAGCATGTTTTCATGGTAGAAAGAGAAAATATGACTGGTTTGTACTGATGCTGACAGAATTAATCTTTCATTTCAGAATTAAAACACTAGATGACTGTTGTCCCTTCTAGATGTCAAATTACTGTTCTTGGTGTTTGCTCTTCACACACTTATTCTAAAGTCTAGAGATGTGGGTTAAAGTATCATGACAAACCTGTTTAATTGTGCAGCTGGACATTTACACATGTTCGCATCACTCTAGCTCAGTCTGACAGATGATTTAGCCGGCTATTAATTTATAGCGCCATCATATAAATTTCGTCCCTGCCGTCATTCAATTAACTTGTTTAAAACCAATTAGAGGCTCTATTATTCATTTATTCATTGCTGATGGAACAGACCATTTCAACTCTTTGTGCAGTGCAATTAGAGCCGATGGTGAAATGTATTATTCATCAGTGAATTATGCAAACACAATTTCTTTCATTATCAAAGGAGAACAAGCAGACTTCAGAAATGCCCTGACGAGTTTAAATTCGGTTTCTCTTCTGAAGCTGAAGCATTGGCTGGAACAGATAGAGACCTGGAGGATAACGTCGCTTAAAGTTCTTCCTCTCCTACGATTTTATCTTAACGCTCCACAAATCAGAAAACTCATGCTCATGATGAATGTCCCCAACGTCAAGCGTGCACAATCAGAATTCCTCCTTTCCGTTTGCTCACTCCCACTCGAGGCAGTGGAATAGAAACAAGACCAGAATAGATCGGCGCATCAGATCTTATTACAGCTCACTGCTGACACTGACACTATCTGTGATTACATCATTTCCTTGCTTGTAATGGAACAGCAGAGGAGAGCCCAGCTTCTCTTGCTTCCAAGATGTGAACAAATAAGGTTAAAGTGTCTGTGTGCAAAAGTTAAAATTAGGGTGTGTGAGCATGGAATAAATAGATTTACTCAGAGTTCAAAGAGGTCTTGTGGAGTAAATGAATATGCAAAGTCTACTTTTTACTATATAAACTCTTCTTTATACTTTACACACAGTGTGATGGCTAGCATGCCACATATTCTGATAATCAAATAATATTTGGTTTGGAAGGATTTTATTAACGGAGACATTATAGTATCTTGTACACGCACACACACGCACGCACACACACACAAAGAAATTGGGCTAAACAGTGCTGGAAAGCAAACATGGCTTTGGGAAGTTCTGAGGAAGAGTTAAATTACAAAAACGGACTTCTGTGATTCTGAAGGCTCTGTCGTGACTTAGAAATTAGAAGTGAACTTCACTGATTCAGAAAGCACATATCAGCGACAGAAAAAAGACAAGGATCAAAAGCCACGGGTGCCAGAAAAGATCCTCTGAACTTTTCATGTGTCTGTAATTTGATGAACAGGAACTGACTAGAGAGCCATGCAGAACTTATGAGAAAGATTGCACTTTTTTTTTCTTTAAACCATAACAATGTCTTTGGCTTCGACTGTCAGAGCGTATCTGTCTGATGAAGCCTTGTAATGCATGCCCTCATCTTAAACTCTTTTTCCCGGACTATAAATGACTCATTTTTATCTGGCAAAGAACAGGCTTTGAGATGTTAAGTCTTTAATTTGCCACATTCACCCAGAGCAAAAAAAAAACATTTTAAAGGATTTTAAAATAACTTGCAGATATAGCACTAAATTTTTAAGAAAATATAGCCCCATTAATGGCTTTTTGTAAGTATTTGTGAACACTAGAATTTGTTATCATGACAATATGTCTACAGTTAGAGAATGAGAAGTTTTATCGTAGTATTATCCAAAAATAAGCTATTGAGTACTTTCAGAGATTGATCAGATTAACTTACATGATTGGGGGTTTAGTGGCTTTTGTAACAGATAAACTTCAGCTAGTGTGCTCTAAATATTAATGAATATTTAGGATACTTAACCTAAAACAAAACAGTATGAAAAACACAGTATACTAGAATATTCCTGATTTTTAATAAATGGAAAATTTGCTAAAATACTTGACAGTTTATAAAGAGAATATTTCTTTAAGTGAAGGCAGAGCCCTTTCATAAATCCTTTAACATGGGTGAGTTTCTAATCGGACTAAAAATGTTAATAATCCAAGTACTAAACTGAAATACAATAATGGCAAAAATGTATTCGCATGACTCATTTAGTACAAGACACAAAAATACTAAAAGGAAATTTACTGGCTACGCAAAAATTGCTGACCCTCTGCTCCCTCTTCCTTTAACAAGAAGTGAACAGGAAGTGAAACGAGTTTTGGCAATATGTTTATAAAGAGGGTAGCAGCAGTTTGAGGAAAAAAAAAATAATGATGTTCACGTGAAACAGTTGCAAGGAAGGTCCAAGCCTTTATTTTTTAAAGTTGAATCCAGTGCAACATTTTTTTTTTTGTTGCAGTGAAAAAAAAATATTTAAACATCTTATCCAAAACTGCAATGATCTGACAATATCAACAATTCTTTCAGGAAAAAAACTCCCCTCTTACACGGACCCTTTTTCTCTATTTGGCTAAACAGCAAAGACTCTCATGTGTGAACGATTACAATAACTAAAAAATTGCAAAAATAATCCTGTAGTTCTATAAATCAATACACCAACTTAAAACACCTAAAATAGCTTTAAACAAAAATAGGCTCAGACTCCTCTTTCCATCTTTACAAATTGTATCTCCCACTTTTGGAAAAAAAGGAGAACAACGAAAATGAAATTGCTGGGTTTTCAGAAACGGGTTTGGCAGTCTTGGTAGAAAATGATGACCCACTATGTGCGGAATGGACTTGTTAAACAAGTTTATAAAATATGAAGGTGCATTATAGGTGCATAATAGTTGGACAATGTCCAAAGAGATCAACTTCAACAATATCGAAGATCATCGGTTTCATATTTCCTTTCTGTATGTATCTGTATTTTATCAAGTATTTGGCTATTGCGTTATCCTCCTGAGAATATTTGACTGGCAGACAGAAAAAATGCATTCATTGTAAACAACTGTAATACAGGCAATGGTCAAAGAGGAACTAGTAGATAATAGAATGGTCAAATCAAAAAGACCCAGAGAAACAAGTCCAGACAGGAAAAACTCAGCTGGCAAGGAACAGTCCAGTGCTAAAACAAGAACAAGGCATTCTGGGAAAAAAAGACACAGTGTGTTGTGAGGAGTTTAAATATAAACTATATTAAGGCAACAGTCCTATCCCAATTTCTACTATTTGAATAAAAACATTTTTGATTCCATAATAACTTCCATGACATTTTTAAATATTCAAATAATAATTTAAGTTGATTTATTTCAATATATTGATACTTATGAGCAAATAAAATTACCAAAACAAAGCAAATAGTCCTCTTAATGTTCATATTTTTTATTTTGTCCAACAACTACAAAATTAATCAACCTTTACAGTGCCAAAAAAAAAGTCTAAAATATCTCAGAGAACCCAAAGATCCACCTCGATGCCCCAAAGAAATCTTCCTAAAAACATAATGGGTTTGGATTTTGCTTGATCATAACTCTCCTTCACACAAACCCACAGCTTTTAACTTGCTCTACTTAAGAATGGATTAAAAGAAGCCTTTTTTTCACTGAAAGACTGGTGATAATGTGGGGCTTGGGAATGCTAAGATATAAAACCAAACAAAGCTTCTTATGAGAATAGCTGCTTTTGGACCCATCTCAATGTTTACATGACAAAAAAAAAGTAAACATTAACTTCAAATACACGAGAGAGCAAAACGAGCGTATGACTTAATCACAATCATTATCCCCCATCAGAGAACAACCCCAATCTCCTTTCTCAGAAAGCTTTAATTCACAACTCTTCGTGTTCGTACAGATAAAAATGTGCTCTATATTTATCATTTTAGTCTGGTGTGTCCGCTGCATGCATGTGCGCGTGTGCATGTGTGCGTGTGTGTGAGCATGGAGTTGGTACTCCATCTCAATCCATGGCCGCTGGATAATTGATGCGACAGAAGCCATCAGTTGGTACCCGGCTCTAGTAAGGATTGCATACAACAGCTTGTGTTTGTCTGCAGGGTTTTGTATCATTGCTCTGGGTCTGAAGGTTATTGACTGTGGCTCTCTGACTGACTGGGCTGTCATCCATGCGAATGACACAGAATGGAGTATGATAAACGAGCCCACCAAAAGACAGTGTAATCTTTCCATTTGTTTCAAATACAAGCTTTCAGTTGTCCCACACATCTCAAAAATGACTAAATATTATAGCAAAAACTGTATGTCAGATAGTGTTTTTGTGTGCTCTGGCAGCCATGAATCGATTGTTTTAGATTTGCTGTTAAACTGTTAAAGGGATGACGGTAAATTTGTCCAAGTGATGTGGGCACATTTGTTCCATATATAACGAAAACAACACAAGATATTAGGGATATTGGGTCGGCAGCCATAAATCAAAAGCACACATTTTTTTGAGCATACAAATACTACGATGTGATGACACTAGCTGATTATTCGGCGCTTTGCAATTTCAGGCTGTTAAATAGCTGCTTCCTTGTCAGGTTGATTGAAACAAAACAGCAATGCATAAGTTCAGAAGAAGGATAAAATTACGAGATCACATTTCAAATGGTATGGAATAAACAGTGAAACATCAAGAGCCTAGAATAAACAAACAAGAAAAACTAATATTGGTAAAATATGCAGATAAGCACTTAAATGCTTGTCTAAAAAGGTTTTTCATGTCAGCTTTAAAAATAGTGAGGTTAGCATTGTTCCTCAAAAAACTTCTGGATGTACACGTTGAATGTCTATTGGTTGAAGTTTGTAGAGTTATACATTTGTGCACAGATACTTTTAGTTGGTTTCACTAACTGTACTAAAAATATGAAATGGTTTATTTAAAAAAAAAACTAAAAAAATTGTAATGAGGTTTACAAAAAATTGCCAATACGCACAAAAAGCAGACTTGGAAGACATGGCAAAGCAAGTTTATTTGTATAGCACATTTCATACACATTTGTAACACACTTCATTGGTTCTTAATTGCAATATCTAAATACTTAAAGACAAATTTTTTCACTTAGTCAAAGGCTTTAAAAATGATTAAATGGGTATAATTCAAAGTGATTTACATTGGAAACAAGCAATAAAAAGAAAGCACACTTAATAAAATCAAGCATAAAACAAGTCTTATAAAAGCATAATGACTAAAAACTGAAAATTAAGATCTAGATTAAGATAGTTAAATGCACAGATAAAATAGTTGTTCGGACATTGGTGCTCAGTCGAAATGGAAACTGCATTGAAAATGAAGATCTTTGCATAACTACAAAACAGTCTTTTTTAACTAAATAAAATATTTCAATTTCGTTATCTATTTTATGCACATTAGTATAAACAGCCCTAATGTTGATGGAAAAATGAATGAAAAATGTTATGGAACTTGATTATTTAATTATCCATCACTTTGTTTTAACATCTGATCCATCATCTTTAGAATTTCTGACTGTAAATTCAGTATTCAGAAATAAAGATCAAGGCAGTTGTGGTCTGGTGGATTAGGAGATTGCCTTGTGATCGGAAGGTTGCCGGTTCGATCTCCAGATTCACCAAGTTGAAGGTGGTGTGAGTGATGAAACACTTGCTCTCCATCTTCAACAACCACAGCTGTGGAGCCCTCGAGCAAGGCACCAGTTTCCTGACTGCTCCCCGGGCGCCGCAGCCATGACTGCCCACTGCTCCGGGTGTGTGTTCACGGTGTGTTTGTTCACTGCTGTGTGTGTACACTGGGATGGGTTACATGCAGAGCACCAATTCCGGGTGAGGGTCACTCCATATCTGGCCAACTGGTCACTTTCACTTCACTTCACTTATCTTGGTAAGAAACCTTACCTGTAGTCACAATAAGATCAACTTACGCTTCAAATATCACAATTCAAATACAAATGTTTTTTTCTGTAAACTCAATCCTTCTGAGATGCAAGGGAATAATCAGCTCCTAATTAAACATACACAATTTGTCTCAAGCACTAATGCAGACCCATCAGGGTTAACAAGTAACCAGAAGTGGATCACCAGTACCGGACTCCTTGTTGAATATGTTTTCAGTTTTTTTTTTACAAAAAGCATGCCGATGGCTGGTAATATACTTTATAATGTAGATTCAATACAACCTCTTAAACAAAGAACAAACCATTTGAATATTCAATACTGATGATGGAAAAAAATAAACTTCAGACACTTTTTTTTATTCTCTCAGATATTTAGTAAAATGTGAAACCTCTGGAAAATAAAAAAATGTACTACAGGGAATATTGCTACTGTCCTTCAAAATGTATATATTTTTATTAGATTGTATTTTATGATTTATTCCTTTAAAGGTATCCAAGAAAGTTATCAAAGTCAACACAAACCTAAAGCACCACTGTCTTGCAATAAACCACAAAAAATATTTCCTATCCGATTAACAGAATAAACACCAATTAGAGTCTTTGAATAATTTTAACTAATGCCTGCACACCGATTCTTTGAGCAGATTTCCAAGTGTTTTTCCTTATATCTGATTAATTCAGCATCTTGTTGAAAGGATGAATATTTATAGGTATCTAGCTAATGGAAAATCATCTTAGCAGCTCACTGCCCAGCCCTGCAACTCAATTAGAGGATTAGTGAACGCTGACAGATTATTTTGTTCATTATCACTATGGAATCGCAATCCGTTAATGCTTTATTATCGAGTTTTAGTCTGCATACCCTTGCTTGGATATCAAAAGTATGATGGTTATTGCTCTGACGGCAAATGAAAGACCTTTTCAAATTGAATAGGCTTTATTGTTTTAAAATAAAGTTGGTGATATTGATATTATTGAAAATAAAAACTTGTGAAAGGCAGGCAGCCTGCCAAGGCTTTTCAAATCCCTTTCACCATTTGGGACTGAAGAACCAAGCAATTAACCAAACATCATATTACACCATCATAACACCAAAAATACAATGAACACATCAGTAGTTAATTTAACAAACAAACTATTGAACACACCAACCAAATAAACTACAACCAATCTATGCATATATGAATTATGAGACCTAGCTCTAGAAAACACTTTTCAGTTTTCAGATGTAAATATATTAATACAATATAAATATATACAAAGTTTTAAAAAAATGTCATAATTCTCCTTTAACTAAGTTGTTTTGTTCCCATAAGTGCATCTGGCTCGCATTATTCTAAAACAGTACTGTTTATTTACTCAAAATAAAGCCTTTATTAAGCCTTGTTTCTTTAAACAGAGTATTATTAAAGTATAACATCCACAGACATGCTCTGTTGTCACCAAAAATCCTTATTCCCACTAGATACAGTCCTTCAGAATAATTTTACATATTTTGAATAGGATGCTATCTGTGAGGCAGATCCTTTTTGATTGAAATGGCAGTTTTTGTTCATTTGCTTTGAAAACAGATAACTGGTTTGTAACCCGTGTTATTTGAAGAATAACAGACAGTAGATCTCCCATTTGAGTGAAACTAAAAGAGGACAGGATGTCACATGCTACTACTACGGATGCTGGGTGACATTTGTTTTTATTAAAGCAAAACCACAGATTAATCTTCCTGCATTAACACATTCATTTTGAAAAACCAAGAATCAACATAATCTCCTCTATTATTAAAAGAAGACTAGGGTTCTCTTGTTGAAAGCCTGTATAGGAGGAGTATCCAACACATCTTGTTTTTTTTTCTCTCACACACCATTAACTCTGAGAAGGTCCATTATAACATTCCCAATGCAGATCAGCCTTGCATCCTTAACTTCTCACCACTTTATTCTGAATGAAAAAATTAATTTGTTCCATTTATTAAAGTGCATAAAGTATGTTAGGGTGAAATGCAAACATGTGAGGTGGGTGAAGGAATAAGCATGCTATTGATGAAAGTCTTATTTACATTCTCCCTGTGCAATTTGTTTAGCACAAGGCGGATCCTAAAAGCAATGCTCTCACCTCTCTTGGAAATGCCTGTCAAATACGGACATGGTGCATGGAGAAAGGTGGCACAAACACTCTGTTGGGATGCGATGATGAATAAAACATAATCTTCATACCACCTGAGAACAAACCCAACCCCACACACACATGCCAAAATGAGGCGCATGAAAGTCAATGCAAATTCTGAAAAAGCAAAAATGTGACTCTGGTTAATGTTCCAAGGGTCTTGGCCTGAAGTAAACTGTCTTGGCCTGTTAACTTAAATGAACTGAACTTGATTTACAGCTTATAAAATTCAGTTATTTTGAAGGTATTGCTTGTAATGTGTGCAGTGGCCTGCACTAGATAACTGAATTATGCCAAGAAACTCCACTGATCCGACTAGAGATGTAAAGAGAACTCTTTGTTTAGTCAAGTGATTTTATTTAAAGAGCCTCTCTGGAAAGGCACCATTAATAAAGAAAATTATATTCAGGTTCTAGAACAACATATGCAGACGTCATCTCTTTCAGTGAAGACCCTGCATTTTTCAACAAGATAAGGCCAGACTACATTCTTCATCAATCACAACATCATGGCTGTGTAGGAGAAGGATCCAGGTACTGAAATATATATATATATATATATATATACTTACGTCGTTTGCTCCCTAATGCTCTCTCAGGTTAGCAGAACTGTCTCTGTTAGTGGTCTCAAAGAAAAGAGGAAGCTTAGAGCTTAGGTCCAGTGCTCCTACGCAGTTTGACCTCAAACAGGTAGACTCATTGTCTGTTTTTAAATCTTTACTTAAGACAAATTTTTAGTCATTGGATTTTAACTCAGTTTGAGGTGTTGGCTTTTACTGTTGATATGAATGATTTTACAAGTATTTTCTTAAATATGTGTTTCTTGATGTTTTTATTATTCATTAATTCTGGGTCAGTGTTGTATGTAACAGATCAGCTCCTGCACTTTAGTGTTGCATGTGAGTTTTTTTTTATTTTTTATTTTGTGTACAGCACCTTGGTCAACTTGTCACGGCCGGGTCTTGAACCCGGGTCTCTGGGGTGGAGACTGAAGTGTGAACCACTGAACCACAGGAGCAGGTGTGTTGGACCCAATGGAAATACACTCCAAGACGCAATCCAGGATACAAGGATTTATTAGAAAAAATTTAACTTCTTCTCAATAACAAAAAAAAATAATAATATAGCAAAAACACAACTCAGATTCTTCTCGGAATGAGGAATAAAAATACTCAGTCTAACGAACATATAAAGAAAACTCCACGAGGGGAGAAAACAAATAGACAATAAGGCAACAGGAGAAAATCAAACAGTCTTACTGGACGTAGCTCAAGACCTCAAGGGAATGCACAGCAAGTTCACTGAAGCTGACTCAAAAACCAAGTGAAGTTCAGAGAAAAAGTGACAACTTAAATATACAGGCTGGAACGAGTCACAGGTGATTGAAATAAAGTAAACAAGAGCACATGAGGAAGAACAAAGGCAAAAGGCGAACTACGGGGACCTCTAGGGGAATGGAGACAAAGTGCAGGATGGTGACAGGACCCCCTCCTTTAGGAACGGCTCCTGACGTTCCTACCAGAGCTCCCTGGCCTCTGGGCATGGAACTCCCGGATTAAACTAGGATCCAGGATGTCTTTGGCCGGAATCCAGGAGCGTTCCTCTGGCCCGTAGCCCTCCCAGTCAACCAGATACTGAAGTGAATTCTGGACCCTCCTGGAGTCCAGTATCCGGCGGACTGTATAGGCTGGCTGGCCGTCAATGATCCTGGGGGGTGGAGGGGGTCTGCGAGGGAGGGCAAAGGGAGAAGACAAGACAGGTTTTAATAAAGAGACATGGAATGTGGGATTAATTCTAAGTGAACGAGGAAGAAATAAACGATAAGAAACAGGGTTAACTTTCCTTGCTATTCTAAATGGCCCGATGAACTTCTGGGACAATTTTCTTGACTCCACCCGGAGCGGCAGGTTCTTAGTGGCCAACCAGACTCTCTGACCAGCACGGAAAGCGGGGGCCCTTCGACGACGGCGATTAGCCTGATGCTGGTATCTCAGTGAGGTTCGAAGGAGAGCGTTTCTAGCTCTTCTCCAGGTTAGTCGACAGCGTCGAACGAAGTGTTGGGCTGAGGGAACTCCCACCTGCACCTCCTCCTCAGGAAACAATGAAGGGGTATAACCAAATTGGCATTCAAATGGGGATAGTCCAGTGGCTGAGGACTTGAGGGTGTTGTGAGCATATTCGGCCCACATTATGTAAGAAGACCAAGTCGTGGGGTTGTTGAAAGCCATGCACCGTAGAGTGGTTTCCAGATCTTGGTTTACTCGTTCGGTCTGACCGTTAGACTCAGGATGGAACCCGGAAGATAGGCTGGCAGTGGTCCCAAAGAGTCTGCAAAAAGCTCCCCAGAATCTGGACAAAAACTGTGGCCCTCGGTCAGACACAATGTCTTGGGGAATGCCAAAAACTCTAAAAACATAGCTCATTATGAGCTCCGCTGTCTCCTTGGCTGATGGTAACTTGGGCAGGGGAATGAACCGAACTGCCTTAGAGAATCTGTCCACCACAACCAAAATGACTGTGTTGCCCTGGGAGGGTGGAAGCCCTGTAATAAAGTCCAGGGAGAGATGTGACCAAGGCCTGTGGGGAACAGGTAAGGGATGGAGCAGCCCCTGAGGTCGTTGGTGTGATGATTTTCCCTGGCAGCATACTTGGCAGGCCTCCACAAATCTTTTAACGTCCTTCTTCATGGAAGGCCACCAAAATCGCCTTTGGAGGAACTCTAGAGTACGGGTGTTACCAGGGTGGCAGGTCAATGGGGACTCGTGGCCCCACTGCAGGACCTGAGCTCGTGCTGACCGAGGAACATACAGAGCACCCAATGGCCCATTGCCTGGATCAGGTTCCTTGGTTTGGGCCTTCCGGACCACTTGTTCTAGATTCCATCTAAGGGGAGCAACAATCCTTGTACTAGGAATAATAGAAGAAACAGGCCTTTCCTGTGTCTCGGGAGAGTAGGCTCGGGACAAGGCATCTGGCTTGAGGTTCTTGGAACCGGGTCTGTAAGTCAGGATGAACTGAAATCTGTTAAAAAACAGAGACCATCGAGCCTGCCGGGGATTCAGTTGTTTTGCCTGCTGGAGATATTCCAGGTTTTTATGGTCTGTAAGAACCTGAAAAGGATGTTGAGCACCCTCAAGCCAATGGCGCCACTCCTCCAAGGCCAATTTTACAGCGAGCAGCTCTCGGTCCCCTACATGGTAGTTGCGCTCGGCATTAGACAGGCGACGTGACATGAAAGCACAGGGGTGTAGTCTTCCTTCCTCATTCCTCTGTGATAAGATGGCTCCTACCCCCACATCTGAGGCATCCACCTCTACCACGAAGGGTCTGTCTGGATTAGGGATAGAGAGAATGGGAGCTGAGGTGAATTGATATTTGAGATTCTGGAAGGCAGTTGCTGCTTCAGGACCCCAGTCAATCTTGACTCCTCCTCCCTTTGTCAGCGCTGTCAAGGGAGCCACAATAGAGCTGAAATTCTTGATGAACTTCCTGTAAAAGTTTGCAAACCCCACAAACCGTTGCACCTCTTTTACTGTGGTTGGAATAGGCCAGTTGAGAACAGCCTTAATCTTGCTATGGTCCATCTCCAGGTGACCAGGGGTGACGATGTACCCAAGAAACTTTGTCTGAGCTACATGAAATTCACACTTCTCTGGTTTGACAAACAGATGATTTTCAAGGAGTCTTTGGAGAACCCTGCTGACGTGCCCCTGGTGCTCCTCCACTGACTTGGAAAATATTAGTATATCATCCAGATAAACAAATACGAATTTATTTAACATGTCTCGGAGGACATCGTTGATAAGTGCCTGGAACACGGCAGGGGCATTGGAAAGCCCGAAAGGCATCACCCGATATTCATAATGGCCTGTGGGGGTGTTAAAGGCCGTCTTCCATTCATCTCCTTGCCGTATCCGCACCAGATGGTAGGCATTGCGAAGGTCCAGCTTAGTAAAAATGGAAGCTCCTTGCAACAACTCAAAGGCTGTAGCCATAAGAGGCAGGGGATATCGATTCCGAACAGTTATCTTGTTGAGACCTCGGTAATCAATACATGGCCTAAGCCCCCCATCTTTCTTCCCTACAAAAAAGAAGCCAGCACCAGCAGGGGAAGTGGAAGCTTGGATGATGCCAGTTGCCAGGGACTCCTTGATGTAAGCATTCATGGCAGCCTGCTCAGGGGGAGATAAGGAGAAGACTCTGCCTCTAGGCGGAGAGGAACCAGGAAGAAGGTCAATTGCACAGTCATATGGGCGGTGAGGTGGCAGAGAGGTGGCTCGGGACTTACTGAACACTGCCTTAAACTGATGATAGACAGTGGGAACTTGAGACAGATCTACAAACTCTTGAGGCTCGGGATGAGGAGCTGGAGGGCTCTGGGTTAAACAGGTGAAGTGACAAGAGGGACTCCAATCTAGAATGGAACCAGTAGACCAGTTGATATGGGGATTATGTCTGCGCAGCCAGGGATGACCTAGAATAACAGGGTACTCGGGAGAGTCAATAAGGTAGAAATCCTCCTCCTGCTGATGTTTAGCAATGGTGAGTTTCAGGAACTGAGTGGCCTCAGTTACTTTGCCAGGTTTTAGGGGTCTACCATCCAATGCAGTTACTGCCTGGGGATGAGGGAGAAGGTGGGTAGGGATCTTAAGTTTCTTGGCCAAGGACAGATCTATGAAATTACCTGCGGCACCTGAATCGATCATTGCCTGGACTGGAAGCTGATGGCTCTCCCAGGACAGAAGGGCTTGGAGTGCTAGAACAGTATTGGCAGGAGGAGCTCTTATTTTCCCCATCACAGTCCTCCTGTAACTGGGTGGGGACCATCGTTTCCCGATAATTCTGGACAAGTGGACCGAAAGTGTCCAGACGTACCACAGTAAAGGCATCGTCGCTCCTTCATGCGTCGTTCCCTTTCACTGGGAGAGAGTCTGGAACGACCTAGCTGCATATCTTCTGGAGGTTGTTCACCGACTGGGAGGAATCTGACAGGTGGGGCATGAACTGGAGAAACAGGTTTGTGAACAGGAGCTTGGGACTGGGATGCTCTGCCTCGAGTGATTCTCCGTTCTCTAAGACGATTATCCAGGCGAATGGCCATATCAATAAGGGATTCGAGGTCTTTGGCTGATTCCCGAGTGGCCAGTTCATCTTGCAGAGATTCAGCTAATCCTCCCTGAAAGCAGACCCTCAAGGCTTCGTCGTTCCATCCACTGCCTGCTGCGATGGTTCGAAACTCTATGGCGAAGTCTGCAGTGCTGCGGGACCCTTGACGGAGAGTCAGTAGACGTTTGGAAGCCTCTTGTCCACTAACTGGATGATTGAAGACCCGCTTAAACTCCTTCTCAAAGGCTGTGTATGATTTGCAATAACTAGTCTGGGACTGCCACACCGCAGAGGCCCAAGCTAAAGCCTTATCAGTCAGAAGGGTGATAATATAAGCAATCTTCGAGCGGTCAGTGGGAAAACTTGAGGGCTGAAGCTCGAAAGTGAGAGAGCACTGGGTGAGAAATCCCTGGCAAGAACTAGGATCTCCCGAGAATGGTTTAGGGGGTGGAAGTCGAGGTTCTGCAGCAGCTACAGGAGATATGGGAGGATCGGTGGTAGTTAGAGGTGGCGCAGCCGGAGGAGCATGAGGGAGGCTTTCAGAAAGCTGCCGAATGGACCACATAACTTCTGAAAGGAGTTCTGAGTGTCTCGTCATTAACTCCTCTTGACGATGGAGGACCTCTTCATGGCGCTGGAATGAAGCTTCATGGCTGGCAATCACTGCCAACAGATCTTTGGCACTGAGTGTTTCTGGGTCCATGTCTGACTTGGTTTTTCTGTCACGGCCGGGTCTTGAACCCGGGTCTCTGGGGTGGAGACTGAAGTGTGAACCACTGAACCACAGGAGCAGGTGTGTTGGACCCAATGGAAATACACTCCAAGACGCAATCCAGGATACAAGGATTTATTAGAAAAAATTTAACTTCTTCTCAATAACAAAAAAAAATAATAATATAGCAAAAACACAACTCAGATTCTTCTCGGAATGAGGAATAAAAATACTCAGTCTAACGAACATATAAAGAAAACTCCACGAGGGGAGAAAACAAATAGACAATAAGGCAACAGGAGAAAATCAAACAGTCTTACTGGACGTAGCTCAAGACCTCAAGGGAATGCACAGCAAGTTCACTGAAGCTGACTCAAAAACCAAGTGAAGTTCAGAGAAAAAGTGACAACTTAAATATACAGGCTGGAACGAGTCACAGGTGATTGAAATAAAGTAAACAAGAGCACATGAGGAAGAACAAAGGCAAAAGGCGAACTACGGGGACCTCTAGGGGAATGGAGACAAAGTGCAGGATGGTGACACAACTATGTTGTTTTTAAAGTGCTATATATGGTTGTATTGTATTGTATTATTGTATACACATTCATACTCTATGGACAATTGTATTTACCCCATTCACTTGTCCCGGAGCAGACGGAGTAAACCCACACAGAAATGCCAACTGACCCAGTCGAGACTCGAACCAGCAGCCTTGGTGTGAGATGACCGTGCTGCCCACTGCGCCCTGATTCTCTGTTTTGTTATGTTTTTTATTTATTTATTGAATTGAGTTCTAATTTGCCCAGTTTTTCTTCATATTTGCTGAGGTCATCAGGCTTCTTTTTGGTTTGATCAGCTTACATAATGCATCTAAACCAACTGGAACATCTCCAATGTTTTATGACTTTTAAAAAGCTAATGTAAACAACCTTATACTGTAATATAGAAAATCAATGTCTGTCTGAACGATATAAGGTCAGGAGTACTGTAGGAGTGTAACCGAGCAAGATCTCTCCTGTGATGATGTTTCCATTGATTTTAGTTCATTCTCCATTTGCAACATGAGGATGCTGTTAAGTAAATCCAAACAGCACATTGTATATATGGTGAGGTGAGGGCCTCAGGGGAGTCACTTAAATCAGTTTCTCAGAAGGGAGGAAGGAAAACTACAGGCAGGGTGGTGGATAAGAAGAACGTCTCCCAGAGGAAGAGTAGAGCTGTTGCTTGGCCTCTTGGTAAACTGGATTCAAAACACACATGAAGGCAAGTGCAAACATGCACTAAATCACATGTAAGGATAGGAATACTATCTCACAAACATGGTACATAAGAAATGTTGGTCAAAAACGGCCTATGGAGAGAAAGAAGAAGAGACAGTGTGAAAACAATTGATGGGCAACATAACAAACAAAACATTGACAAAAGTAGAAGAGTGTAAGACTGACAGCATTTCAGTCATGAAGTGATAAATCATATAAACAGACAGAGGCGTAAAAGTGAATAGTGAAACAAATAGTGCATAGTGCATAGTAAGCAATAGCAGAACATAGTAGCAATAGCGAATAGTACATAGTGTCAAGAGGTCATCAAGTGTAGAGTGCAGAGTCAATCATTAAAGATTTCGAAACATTTTCTGCCTTCAGATTAGCTCAAGAACTCTATGCAGAAAGCTATATCTAATGGGATTTCAGGTTCGAGCAGCTGTATCTGAGCCATTCATCTACAAGTGAAATCATCAGATACAGTGGTGTCTGTAGAGCTACAGATGCGTCCTTGAGATGACTATTAAATCTGGCAATCTGATGGACAAGCCCGGGTATGGAGGTTGCCAGGACAACTGTTCTTGTTTGGCTGCATTGTGAATGTTCAACATACCAAGTCATTTTGGATAATTCCATGCACCTAACTTTGTGGGAACAGTTTGGAACTGGCCCCTTCCTCTTTAAACATGAGCACACCAATGCACAAAGCAAGTCTGGTGTCATTCCTGACCTGAACACCTTTTTGATGAATTAGAGTAGAGGCTGAAAGCCAGGTCTTCTCTTCCAACATAAGTGTGTGACATCACAAGTGCTTCTATAATAATGAGATGACAATAGTATGACTATAAAGAGATGTCAGAAAGAACCCTAGAGTAGATGGAATAACAGATAAAATCAACTAAAAAGAAAAGGTAGAATACACAACATCAGAGAGCTTAGGGACAGAAAAAATGTATGCAGAAAAACAGATGGAAAGAGGAAGAGGATGAGACACCACAAAACTGATGAAGAGTAGAACAGTTGGAGTGGACGGACTGACTGATAGAGCACATGTACAAGAGAGGTGGAAGGAAATGTAGAATATACAAAAGGAGGGAAAGAAAATAGGTGCATGAAGAACAAATGAGCAGGAGAGGAGAAAGAATGCACATTGACAAGAATGACAGATGGGACAAAAATAATGGATGTAAAGTAAGGACTGACAAATTGAACACATGTAGAGAAGAAGTAGAATAAATTGAAAGAAGGGATGGCTGCATGGATGGAAAGTTATGAACAGAATGACTAATGGATGCGTGGTCAAGCAAATTGTCAAAGGACAAAGTAACAGATTGAACAGTGGAACAGAAAGAAAGCTAAGACAAAGGGGTTGGTTTATAGATGTGATCAGGTAGAAACAACTCAGTAGGAAACGGGAGGTCTGACCTTTAGATCAGAGCCACAGTCACCGTTAGACCACAGAGAGAGTAGGTGAATGAGCTTTCACTGGGTGACATTGGCTCAGAAACACACCTGGATCAAACTCAGTCCAGTGGTTTATTGAGCTGCTAGAATCCATTATTCAACAAGTCATTGGCAGCTTGGGGAAAAAGCCTAACAGACCTGCATACCAATTATTCTGTTTAGAAAAACAAAACAAAAAATGTCCTAACCAAATAATGCTTTGTTATCAATAAATCCCTCCTGTCATGGCTTTAATGTACACTTCATGTACAATTCTTTCATGTACATGCACTTTAATGTACAATTCATGATGATTCATCACTTTTGGGAGACATCATAACAAAATTATTCAATATATAATATAAAAATAATATAAAAATATAGTAATTAATCCTATCCTCGGAGCACTTCTTTTTCAGATGATGCCACCACTATGTAAGTAAGGGTTGGTATGAAATAAAAACTAATAAAAAAAATATTTTGAAATGAATCATTAATCATAAAATGCATAATTTGAATTTTGCCAAATGCATTCAGAATATGTATCCAAAACCATTATTTTGGTTGAAATGATTCAACCAATCATGTCTCCATTAAATCTTAAACAAGAGAGAGAGCGAGAGAGAAAGAGAGAGAGAGAGAGAAAGATTAATCTCTAGATTAAGTGAGCCGCTTCTTCTCATTCAGTACAAAGAGCCGACTCAAAGGAAACGTTTTGTTCGTGACCAACACTTCACAAAAATCCAGCGCCCAATTTTGAAAATAGATTAACGCAGATCATTGCTTTTTATTGCCAAATAATATTTTTTTCGCATACTCATCAACAACTGGAATTGATCTGGCTTCAATGTTTTATTCAAAAAGGAAAGATTCCAGTGGAACAATTCCTAAGTTCAGTTCCATAGCACTTTTACAATTGTGTCTTTTCTATTAAATCATTTTACTTTTCTATCACCCTTTTGAACCCTTGCATTCTCTCTCCCAATGTGGGCCCCAGATAAGGCAAAACAGCACAGACTGACGTCAAATAGAGTTTGCACTAAAAGTTCAATTCTAAAACGCCCTTAAATTCAAGCAATTAATCAGCATTCAGTACCCAGTTCTTCAAATCCCCA